>JADMLL010000001.1:16718208-17041160 GCA_016920875.1 Columbicola columbae | reverse complement strand
ATCGCCCAGGTCAGGCCTACAATGGAAAGACCTTGCCATCGGACGCAGGTTGGAGTGCAATCCTGATCTGGAGGACCAGATTGTTCTCCAGTGCCCATCCAGCCACCAACCTGCCCCTGTCAGACGTCCTTCGTGACTTCCAATCTGGAGAATGAGCGTTAAATTCTCCTACAAAGACTCCGTAGTGTTCTGGAGAAGTGGATCCTACTATGGTCACGACGCCGTCTGTATCGCTGAACAGAGGGGATGGTCGAAAATGCAAATGGGTTCCCCTACTACAGTCAACCCCACTTTCCACTACCTGAGGCCTGACAGGAGCCGGTCCTGAGCCGCACGACAGTGGTTTGTGTTAGTCTACAATAGCGACTTAGCCATTAGGGGGCCGTTTCCATGTCCACCTCTGGCCTCCTGCCGTTATGGCTCCGTAGAGACGGGCACTCGTTGCGGTCTTCTCGGCCGGTTCGGCCTTGTTCTTCCTTTTGGGAGCTGGGACACAAGCTTCCCCTCCCCCCAGTGCGATTGTCCCTTTACCCAGCACCTCTCACACCGTACCCGGCCTCGGTACGTGCTTTGTGATCCGGCGACACTGGTAACACAGTGATCTTCTGTCCACGGCAGAAGTACAGGAGGCGGACGTGCCCCTGTTGGAGACATCGGTGGCACTGGAGAGGTCTACTCCTCAGGATTTTGACTGTGGCGGAAATCCATCCAACCACTATTTTCCTCCCCACAATCCTGCGGGCAACTGTCAGGGGTAGCTTAGCTCAGACTGAACCCAACCTATGGGGGAGAAACCGAGGATTCCCCAACTTTACGTCTTCGCCCCTGCACTCTCCCTTAAGTGTAAGGGCTGCAATGATCTCGGCGGAAGAAACAGAGCTGTGGAACCCCTTGACGACAATCTCCGCCACCTTCACGGCGCGGGAAATCTTCCCGCTCTTGTCTAACAGGACCTCCGCCTTTTTGGAGCTGTCGGTGCAACCAATCTCCAACACCAAGGACCCCATTTGAATAACCCTGGGGCGAATGTCTCCCAGTTTCAGCCCTAACTCACCTACATTTATTTTCTCACTGGCTTGCGTGGTGGTGGCCAGTTCGCTGTCGGAGGACACCAACAGGACTACTGCTGCTCCCCGGGGAGGCCGGGGAAGTTGGTCGTCGCGCTTTAACATCCTTCGCCGCATCCGTTAGGGCCTTGACGAAGGTTCCCTTGAGGTGGGCAGACTTCGCTACCACTGTGGTCACCGCCTCCAGAGAGTTTTGGATGACTTGAGTGAGGTCATCCACGTCTTTTTGGTGTAGGTTCAGCGTTGTTACTGCCGAGCTAGAAGAGCTCGCTCAGCCTGTTTCTGCCACTCGAGCTTTTCGTGATCTCGCTCGAGCTCGTCGAGTCGGCGTCGTATTGCGGCGGCGAGCCGACGTATTGCCGCCAGTCCGGGGCGAGCCCTCTTTGCGCCCTTTCTCACAGGCGAAGTCTTCTTTCTGTCCGGACTATTCTTCTCACCGGACTTTTGCTCGGATCCTGTGCCTACCTGACATTTCCTCCCCGCTTTCAGCCTCCGTGACTGTGCCCACGGCGACGGTTTTCTCCGTTTTACAAATCGTAGTCCATTCATAGCCAGGGTTTCGTCGCCAGGGTTTCCATTACTATTCGAAGTTTGGTCATCATCAATTATAAGCACAACCTTGGTCGTTGCAGGGTCTTAACAGTAACATACATAACAGCAGCGACCACCATATCGCGCCTGGAACTGTTGGAGGAGAGGTATCGTTTGGATCTCTTGGGTGTCTCCTCCACCAAGAATAGGGGCTCTCAGACCGTGGATCTTACCGAAGGACGGAAGCTCTTCTGCTTCGCAGTCGACTCTGCAAGGGTGCCGCAGGGGGTGTGGGAATACTCACGAGCCCCTGGCTGTCGGACCGGGTAATTGAATGTACTGACACTTCATTTGAAGGCATCAACTCTGGCTGTTCTGCACCTAACGACCAGTCAGCATATACCGCCTTCCTGTTGGACGTGGAAGCGGACAAGTTTATCCTGATGGGGGACTTCAACGCCCATTTGGGAAACGATTCTGAGACGTGGAGGGGCGTGGTGGGCAGGAACGGCGACCCCGACTGTAACCCGAACGGGGAGAGGTTGTTGGGTTTCGGCTGTGCCCATGGCCTGGCGATTACAAACACCTTTTTCCAGCACAGGAACGTCCGCAAGTACACTTGGTGCCGTGACACACAGAAGTCTATTATAGACTTCGTCATGGTGCCAATGTGTGCGAGGCGGACAGTCTGCGACGTGAGGGTTGTGAGAGGGGCTGTGCTATCAACCGACCACCATCTGGTGGTGTGCGAGCTCAACCTGGACGGGACGGGGCCGAAGCCACAGAAGCGCGCGGTCGAAGTACCGACTCGTGTGATGTGGGAGAAGCTCCAGAACGAAGAGGTTCGGGAATCTTTTGCGCACTACATAAAGGATAGATTCGAGCAACTTTCATTGCTCTTGGCTGAAGTGGAGGAGGAATGGCGTCTGTTTAAAACAGCCGCCAGCTTGTGTCAGGCAGCTTGTGGGGTGAAGCGGATTGGCGTGGCGGCCGGTGGCTGCAGGCGGACTCCGTGTGGGGGAGACCCGGAGGTCCGGCGGGCCATTAAAGAGAAGAAGGAAGCCTTCAAGGTGTGTTTACCGGAGGGACGAACTCCCTCGAGGTCGGTAAGTTGAGGCGCGAAAGACTTCCAAGTTGGCTGTAAAATCAGCCAAGGAGCGGCCTTAGAGGGAGTTCGGTGAGCAGCTTGAATCCGACTACGGATCTGCCAGGAAAAGGTTTTGGCAGACCATTTTGCCTTAGAGGGAAAAATCCGGGTGCGGTTGGAGGGATAAAATCCTCTTCCAGGAGAGGGCCATCCTTGCTCGTTGGAGAGAACACTTCTCGGAGTTGCTCAATCCAACTCAGGGCACCGAGGGTACCGTCGGCCTATCGGCCGATCTGTCTGTTGGACGAGACGGGCAAACTTTTCGAGAGGGTCATTGCGTCCCGTCTCGTCGAACACATGGCGGGTGCCGGTCTCGGATTGAGCGACTCGCAATACGGATTTCGCGGGGTACGTTCCACGATCGACGCTGTGTCGCACGTCAAGAACACCGTTGACGTGGCAGTCCAGGGGGGCGGAGTCGGGCTGACCGTCAGCCTCGATATTGTCAACGCGTTCAACTCCTCCCCTGGAAAGTATCTACAGGGACCTGGTACGACACAGAGTCCCCCTATCTCCGGCGAGTGATTGGTGATTATCTCCGGGATCGGTGGATCGTCGCAGAGGTCGGTGCGGCCGATTGATGCGTCGGACTGTGACGTGCGGTGTTCCTCAGGGGTCGGTTCTAGGACCACTCCTGTGGAACATCGCCTAAGACACAGTTTTGAGGACCCAGCTTCTCCCGGGAGTCTCCATCACGTAATACGCTGATGACACGCTGGTGGTGGCGACCGGGGCGGGCTGGCCCAGGGTTTTGGCACTCGCAGAGGCGTCCACGGAGCGAGTCGTCGAAAGGATCCACGAGTTGGGGCTGCGGGCGGCGCCGCACAAGACTGAATGCATGTGGTTTCACAGACCAGGCGACGTCCCCCGCAGTCCCACTTGCAGGTGGGTCGGGCTAGAGTCGAGGTCAAGTCTCAGATGAATTATCTGGGACCTCACCTCGACAGCAGGTGGAACTTTGAATCCCACTTCAGAACGGTAGCGCCCCAAGCTAGGAGGATGGCTCAAGCGATTGGGTCACTCCTACCGAACCTTGGTGGCGCGGGAGGCAGGGTTCGCCGTCTGTATTCGGGGGTGGTTCTGTCTAAACTCATGTATGGGGCTCCCGTGTGGGCCGGTGCACTTGCCGGGTCTAGGGCTTCTCTTCGACTCGTCGAGGGGTCCGACGCCTGGTGGGTCTCAGGCTCGCGGGGTACAGGACCATCTCCGGTGCGGCGGCGGGCGTACTGGGGGTCCTCCGATCCTCCTGGCAGAGTCCTACAGATCTATGCACGACATGCGACGGCAACTTCGCCAGCGGGACGGCAATCGGGGAGATCTTCTCGGAATGGCGAAGAAACAAGGTCGAAGAGTTCTGATCCAGCCGGTGCCTGGTCCCTGGTTGGATCGGAAATGGGGAAGCCTGACCTATCGGATGACGCAGGTGCTGTCCGGACATGGTTGTTTCGGGCGGTATCTGTGCCGCATCCGGAAAGAGTCGACGATGCGACGTGCACTGTCCGTGTTTGGAGGACACGGCGGACCATATGCTGGCCGTATGCCCGGCGAGGGTAGGGCAGAGGGGACGCCTCTGTAGAGTAATGGGTCAGGATCTCTCCCTCTCGGCGATCTTTCGGGGGATCCTCGAGAGCGAGGGAAAATGGGCTGCATTCTCCTCCTTCTGCGAGGAGGTGATGTGGCAGAAAGAGGAGGCCGAGCGTGCTCGGGAAAGGGAGGTTCGCGGTACCTTCCGGGATCGCACCCCGGATTAACTTGGATGAGTTTCCGGAATAAAGCGTTTGTGGAGAGGTCAGGTGAGTGGACCAACTCCGGGCGAGGTAGGATTGCGGTAGAGTTTTCATCGGTTCCCGGGTCTTACCGTCCGAGCCTAGATGGTGTCCACTCAGGGTAATCCAACATACTCCTCCTGCCTCCCCAAAGGCACGACGGACAACCTTCGAGAGGTTTCCCTGGCTAAAAAGGCACCGAGGGTGGTAGAACCGGCGCCACACTTGGGGCGGAGAATAGTCCCACCGTGGCTGAAGTCGCTCAGGCGATTAAATCGCTCAAGAGCGGCAAAGCTGCTGGTGTGGATGAAATTCGGCCCGAGATGTTGAAGGCGCTAGGGAAGAGGGAGTCCTTGGCTCACTCGCGTCATTAAGGTGGCCTGACAGGAGGAACAGCACCGGAGGATTGGCAGACCGGGGTGATTGTCCCAATCTTTAAGAAAGGGAGCAGGAGTGAGTGTTCCAATTATAGGGGCATCACCCTGCTAAGTCTCCCCGGGAAAGTCTTTGAGAAGGTGCTGGGGGCCCGTTGCAGATGCGTGGTCGAGAACAGGCTGGGGAAGGGTCAATGTGGATTCCGCCCCAGAAGAAGCACGACTGACCAGCTCCTGACCCTGAAGCTCATCCTCGAGGGGTCCTGGGAGTACGCCCGACCAGTCTTTGCGTGTTTTATCGACTTAGAAAAGGCCTACGACCGGGTTCCTCGCGGGAGACTCTGGAAGGTCTTCCAGACATATGGCATCGGTGGTTCCCTCTTAGGGGCCATCGGGTCATTGTACGAGGGATGGAGGAGCTGCGTTAGGATAAATGGCGTCAAGTCGGAGCCTTTCGACGTGTCCATTGGACTCCGCCAAGGGTGCATGCTGTCGCCTCTCCTTTTCATAATTTATATGGATAGGATGCTACTGCGCAGCCGAGGAAGTGAGAGTTTCAGATTTGGGGACTTGAAGGTGGGGCATCTTGCTTATGCGGATGACCTCGTCTTTTTGAGATCCACCCAGTCTGAACTCCAGTGGGCACTTGACGGGTTCGACGCCGCATGTGCCGGGGCGGGGTAGGATCAGCGTGGTTATGGTGATCTCGAGTACAGGCGGCCGAAATGGGGTATCTCCGAGCGGTGGCCGGTGTGTCGAGGTTGGATAGGTGTCACAACACAGCCCTTTGCAAGGGGCTTTAGGTCGAGCCGCTTCTTCTCCGGATCGAGAGATCCATCCTCCAATGGTTTGATTACGTGCAGATGCTCCCCCCAGAACGCCTGGTTCGTCGGGTCCTGTCGGAGTGCCCGAGAGGAAAGCCACCCCGTGGCCGGCCGCGGCAGGGGTGGCTCAGGTGTTGAAAACCTTGGCCGAATCCCGTCTGATAACCCCGGTTCACTGACCTTAATAGCGCATAATCGTTCCAATTGAAAGTTCTTAGTTGCTTCCCTCACCCTGCGACCCTACAGGATAAGCGGGTTCATGAAAAGTAAAAAGTAAAGACCCAGGAAATGATTCTCCTGGGGGGATAGGAGATTGATTTAAGTAGTTTTCTTTTCCAGAGCGAAGCAAAGCCGTCGTCGAAGAGGTCTGAAGATCGGGGAGACCTTGAAGATCCCGTTGCCGTCGAAAGGGAAGAGGAGAAGAAAGGATGAGAAGACGCTTTCATAAGGTAAGGAACGTGGTGGGAGAGAAGTGATGTCCATTTGAGGGCACCACACTCAGGCTTCCACAGGAGGAAGACAGGGGTAGTATTGGGGAGGATGGATAACTAAGGTGGAGAGCAGGCAGGAAATAGGAAGTGGTGGCCAGGTTACTGAGACCGGGACTTAACCCACTCACTCCTGGGGGGTGGATGTTGGTGAAGTCTTAGTCCAGACTGGAGAGGAGAATGTCAAGGGTAAGGGAGAGTTTTTGGTAAGTTTTAATTATTAGGTAGGAAAAACAGTAAAGGTAGGTTGGTCTGTTAAGCCCCCACCAACAACAAGGTGGCGGCACCACGTGGGGGGGCTTGATGGGCTGCACACATGTTTAACGGGCCGCGTGTTGCTCATTTTTATTACAGAGCACTACCAAAAAATCCAGATCGATTGTGAATCGTTCAGACTTGCGGCCACGAAATGTGATTGTTAATTCAATTCATTGTATAGTGATCCATTGTGCTCAAGGCCAAGAGGCTCAGAAAGAAAAGGAAAGTGTCACAAAAGGCAGCCCGAATGAATCACTTCAGATACCTGTAAATAGTTGCGAATTGTAAAATGACTCATCCGGACAAAGGCTCAGGTATGCTAAGGAAATGTTTCATTGGTTTAATGGGCCGCCCGGATGGGTCATTCAATGAATTTCTTTGTTTGTCAACCCTTTTGGGGTATAAATACTGCTCCAATTCGTTTAATAAACAATTCGAATTTAGGAATCAGTGGTCTCGTTATTTAACCTCACCACAGGGGTGATCTTAAGGCAGAGGAGTTGTTCATTGACATACGTCCTCATTTCATCATCATCGACCGCCACAGGAAGAATCAACCCTGAATCGTCAGTGTCTTCGTTCGAAAGTTCGAACAGAATATTCTCGAAAATTTTAGTACTTATTTTTTAGTCTCCCAACTCATTACCAAACGACAGAATGAGCACAGGGTGAAAGACTTGTTCGATTTGGTCAATGGGTTCGTTGGAAGAACGGTCTAAACCCATTCAGAAAATAAATATTCTCCATCAAAGATTCTCTTAGCTGTAAAAGTGGTGGAGAGAGTAACTTTTAATTCACTACATTAGTCTCGGGAACCTAATTGTATCGTTGTTGGGAAACCTAAACCTAAAAAAAATAAACAAACCGAAATAAGTTAAATAATTCTATTACAAAAATGCAAGATTCTAATACATTGTGATATTAATCTTAATTTAAATTATCACATAAATTAAAAAGTAATTAAATTATCTTCTGCATGAGATTACAACTACTTCACATTCGTTTTTGGGATATTTGGCAGGGCCATTTTAGGCTCAGGTTTTTGCGATATGGAACACTCAAAAGCATTAGGTTATTAATTAGTGAAGAGAAACTAATTTTAAGTATCAAATATCTTGTCTGATATTTTAAGGTAACTAATTCTGTTCAAATGAAAACCGTTTTTGGAAAACTACAAACCCTGAAAGTGGAAAACCTTCAGAGATGTCAAATAATAGACTATCAGACTGCTTGCTTTCTCTTCTTAATTCAAGGATTCTATCAACTACAATTATTAATTTATTTAAAATAAAATTTATCCCTATTAAAACTATTTATTGTCAGCTTAGTGATTGAAACAAAACCGATTTATTGTCACATTTGTTCGAAATTGATAGTCGCAGCAATCGAACAACCGAAATAATTTTTAATAAATAAATAAATAAACAAAAATTAGAAGACCTAAAAATGGCTTATTGATAAATAAGTTTAAATAATTTGTAATAACTCGGTAAAAACCGCCCAAGAATGCTGACGTGCCTCCTGCTCCATCTGTTAAAGTCGTCTCTGAATCGAGTAAGGGATAACTGTGTTCTGTAAACCGTCTCTAGATGTCACTCCTTGGATGCATTGTACGTAAACACAATTTTTCGGGCTTATCATAAACCGCGTAAAAAAAGTCTAGAACGTTTATAAAGTATTGAGTGGGTTTGGTTTTATCACTGAAGACGCCAATAGCTGTAGGTTGGCGAAATGTTTGGTTTTGGTTTTCATTTTTATTTGGTTTTACTTGACTGTAAATAGCACTTAACACTGTGGCGTTCGGTGGCTCTAAACTGGTGCCTTGTAAAAACTATTAACTGAATGCCGGTGGCTCCACATCATTCGGAAATTATGGCGTAAGCGTCGATGCCTGTATTCTGTATTCAAAGCTGTAGAACGAAAGTTATTGTTGCGTGTTCTGTTTGACTAACAAAAAATGACAAAGTAGAAACTTTTTGTTGTCTCATAACCTAGCCCAAAGAAATGGGAACTAGCGATGAGATTAAGCAAGAACATCGGAAAAACTCCTGTCGAAATTATTTAAGTCAGTTCCACCGGCACCGATACTAGTAAATCTAGATTAGACATGCGGACGCCATAGTGTTAAGTGTTCCAACAAACCCCTAACATGTCTACCATAATAACAACCTGCAATCCCTTCCTCGAGGACAGGGACTCGTTTTAACTGGGACAAAAACAAAAAGGTAACAGTGATATTCTGTAAACGTTCTGGATTATTTTTACGCGGTTTGTAATAAACAGAAAATTCTAAGTGTTTACACGCAATGTCTAACGGCCGCAGTAGTTTTGTTAAAATTGTTTTATCTATTTAAATGAGTACATAGATAGTTATTTGTAGCAACATACTGTTGATAGTCAATTTTATGGATCTGATATTTGTGCGTGAATACGAGTTAATTGATGAGCGGTTTTAAATGCGTCAAAAACAAATTTTTCATTTTTTTCATCGCGTTATTCGAATTAGTCGATTCCCTGAATCGTTCATTTTACAAAATCAAAAGAAACAGACGATAATTAAAACTACAATATCGAAAATTACAGTCTACATTAAAAAATAAAAGTTTTTAAATATCATACTAACTACTAGTAGACATTTATAATTTATTTGTACGTAACTAAGGACTTGGCGGAAGAACTCGAAGGTAAACTTCGCTTACAAAACCTATTAGGAACTTGCATGGAATACATAACTAACTTCCTACTCATCCGAACTTAACTGGAGATATGGCAAAGAATCACAAGCCCCCAAATTCAATTACTAACTTATTAACATAAATGCTTGACACGATTATGTTTCTTCAATTAGTCTACCGTTTTAGCTCGTTGAAATAAAAACATTTTTTTCAGCAAATTAGTTAAACGTGTTATACAAATCAACAGAGAAATAGTCTAATAGAATTTCGAATCAAATAAATAAATAACAAAACATAAAAACAAAAACATAACAAGAAGTTGAATGCGTTTTCACATATTTGAATTTAGAGAATTTCTTTCGAGCAAATCGAAACAGCTTTCATCTAAGTCAATGTAACAGTCGTTACAGCCTGTCTAGTTTTCCTGACTTACTATCTGCTTGAAAGTAGCAGAGAGTAGCTTTCTTCTTTGACCAACTACATATGATACCAGTACACATTACCATGATACCATCTACAATAATTTTTTAAGTTGCCTCTCAAAAAACAAAAATTTGCTGTTACACATTTTGAAAAGTTATAGCAAGAACACAACAAACTAAGTTTTCTTTTAACAGTAGCTAAGCTAAATATCTTTAGAAATAAAATTTTTAACATCCAACAATAGTGAAAGACTTTTTCTAATATTTTTTGTGTTTTATAAGTTATCATCCGAAGCGCTGATTCTATTTAATCCTAATCACACAACCTACTAAGTTGAGTTTCATTAGATATGAGGAAGACGGGGTTCTATTCCCAAATTATCCTAATAGACTGCTTAGTGAACTATCATTGTAAAAGTCTTAAGTTTTCTGTTTAACAAAACAATGAAATAAATGAAGAGCAAACAAAACACAGAGAGCTTTGCTGTCTTCAAGGAAAATTTTCTTTTTTGTAGCTACTCTACTGGAAAATTATTGTCTTTCTTCACAAATTCGTTTGGGAGAAAATCATACTTCATACCATAATGTTTAAAAATGCCAAAATTGGCTCTAACACAACCTTATCTCAAATCCAAACTTTTCCCGGGTACGTTTGCATTGTTCTAGGGTTCAATCATCACCCTAAAGGGCCTTTAACTTCCAAGATTTACCTACCATCGACTGGCTACTATGGTAATGACATACATTCAATCAATCAATTATTAATAATTACATTTCGATTAGGTTTTAAAACTTTTCGTCGTTTTTCGGTGACGACAAAGGCTTGGCGTGAGCTTTTTGTCGACGGAGATCAGAGCGTATGAGAAAGGTTAGAACTGTGCCGAGTAATAAAGCACCGCACAACGCGCCGTTTGCTATCAGATCACCATAATCGATAAATAGAGTGCTGTAGAACATCGTGAAAAGGATGCCGAATACCTGGAATTGTTAAGAGAGTAACTTGATTAGAAACCTGTTTTGGTGTCATTGTAAAAATGAATTCTTCATCCAAGCTCAAAGAGAGTTATGCAATGTTGTTGGGGAACGAATACTAACTTGAGAAGACGCGTTAAGAAGTCCCGCAGAAGTTCCCTCTGGTTCTGGATAAGTTAGCTCGGCCGCAAATTCAAAACCCACTGGAAGGTAGCCGGTCATGAAAAAACTAAGAAATAAAAATATTTTATTATTTAGTTAGTCTAACGTTAACTAAAGCAATTTTGGGTTGTGGGTAAACGTGACTACTATAACAGAACTTCCTTGATTTGATGACTTACCCTAACAATCCTCCCGTGAGATAGACAACCACAATGTAACCACTATCAAGTGTGAAGGTGTAGATGACCATACTAATCAAAGCGCTCACGTAAATGATCAGAGTTACTTCCCTGAAAATTAAATTTCATTTCATTCGGTCAGTAAAACCAACAAAAAACGTTTTTTCCCTGATTTGCGTTTACAAAAATTAAACTGAAAATTTGCGGCTCTAAGAGAATTTCAAAAGAAATTTTTTGTAAATTTAGTAGAAGCAGAATATGAATCCGTCAGAAATTTGACGGAATACTCACTTGAATTTATGAGTTTTATCGAGGGCTATGCCGCCAATAACAGAGCCGACCATACCCCCAACTACAATTGTGAGACCAATACGTCCAGCATCTTCTTCTTTTCCCTAAAATTCACAACAGCAAAAGTGCCAGAGCCAAAAATTAAAAAATAAATAAAATGTGCATTTCTCTAGTGCAAAACGAAGCAAGTGCACGAAAATCAAATGTGAATCCTGGAATTTTATTACAACAAAACTGAACCATTCGATTTAACTACAATATTACTAATCGGAAAAATTTTTAATTGTGCACCAAATTTACAACTCGTCGGATTATTTCGGGAAAATTCTTTACACCACCAAAAAGCACATGTGTGCATCCTCTTGAGCTTTAACGAAATCGAAAAATAAAATTTTGAACTGAGTCGTTGAATCAAAAGTGGACTGAGAGGTAAGAAGAAGGAAACATACGAGTCAGGAAAGAGAGAGAAATACAAACCAGGAAGGAAGAACAGCTGAAAGATGTCAGTTCCTTGCTCAAGATCAGAAGATCAACCTTTTTGGCTTTAGGTTCAAGAAAAGTAAGACAAACTGGTTTACAAAGGCCTGAAAAAATGATTAATAACCTACCAAGAACCAACCAGGTCCTCCAAAACTACCTCAACAGAAAAAGAAAGTCGGCATGGTTCGAGGAAACTGTGAAAAACCGCCGCAGTGGTCAAAGACAAAGTAGACACAAATATGAGACACTCTGAAGAAGAAAGTAGAAAACACTAGTTTCCAAAACAAACCAAAATTGAAAATATGGACGAAATAGACAGAAGAGAGAAAGAAAGAACATAGTCAAAATGAGAGTATATTGTCGGAAAAGTAGAGGTAAAGAAAACACCAGAAGAAAGGAAAATGATTGAAGACCTCATTTCATATATAATGCACACTTTATTTAAAGAAATACGGAATAATCTAGGCAAAGAAATTGAAAATTGGAGTCTCAAGGGGAACAAAAACCAAAAATGGTAGAAAATAAGAAGATAGGAAATAACAGAGACAGAGCAAACAAATTAAGAGATACTGGACCCAAAAGAAAAAGAAAACAGTAAATCTAAAAAGGCGAAAGGGCTGAAGTAGAAAGAATGTGGTCCTTAGACATCCCAAAACCAGGAAAAAATGCCGTAATAGAGCTTTATGGTTGTTCAACATAATATAAAACGTTTCTTCCAACCACAAATGAAAATTCTTGAGGACATTAGGACGAATCGCTGAAAATTTAAGCAGTAAAAGTTTAAATTTAGTTTCTTCTCCAACAACTAAAGAATTTTCAACAATGTCTGCCATTGGCTGAAAAATTATCTTCGTGAATTAAAGTTACAATAGGGAGCAAAAATTTACTTGTTGATACAAATCTACGGAGGAAACAAAAACAATTATCAAATGGTGCAATGAATAGAATGAGACCAAAAATATATAGTAACATATGTGCTAATAAATAATTAGATACGATAGTTATAAACATAATATCATATACAATGGTGGTATGTCAGCAATAGCAGAACTTACCGGAAAGTAAACTAAAACGATTTGATTGAGCAAAGTTGAAATGGCGTAGAACACTCCGACGTTAATCCCGTAAGAGACCAAAAGCAGGACGTAGCCCCGATTGAGGGCCAATTTCTTGACGGATTGAAAGAATGACACGTGTTCGGCTGCTCTTTGAACGGCTTGAGCTGTACTGGGGGGCAAAGGTGGAGCTCCCTTAAAAACTTCACCAAACAAAAAACAGTTTTTATATCTCTCGTAACTAGTCTTGAACTCTAGTTTTTGTAGTTAGCTGAACGGTTGTTGGTTTTTAGTATAGCTTAAACCTGAAATAAGCTCTACCCAGTACAGAATTCAGGTTTTTAGTAGGTGCAGGGTGACTGAGGTGTAAAGTGGCATCCATCACCCCCAGAAACTTTACTTTTGTATCGAAGGAAAATCTTTTACCTTCTTACCAGTGTGGTTTTCGTCCATCACCAGGTCACCGCTTTTATTAATTGTGGAAAAAATGAATCACAAACATCCCGACAAAGTTTGTCATCCGTTTCCCTCAAATTTTTTCATTCAAAATTTAACGACATTTTTCACCTACATAATAAGCATTCCATCATCATCCATCCGAGTTTTTTTTGTTTCGAGGTGTGACGTCATGGGAGCTTTTGAGTCTACTGAATAAAACAAACTATACGATCAAAAAAAAGGAAATTGTTCCTCACCTGTCAAAATGGCGACAAAGACAAAAGAAGTCAAACCGGCCACCGTGTAATACATAAATTGCAGATCATTTCCGATTTGTGCGATGTTCTCGTGATTTTTAACCATCATGGGTGGGAAAAGAAATCCGATGGCAACTCCAAGCTGGAATTAACATTCAGAAACGTTTTCTTAGATTCCCAAACCAACGAACTATACTATTAATAATAATAATAATCAATATATATTATATTAAAAATTGTGCAGTGCTCGTGTTGATTAAACTTAGAAAGGATTCATTTTTCGCTCAAAGGATGATATATGATGTGGTAGTGCTCTGTATCTCAACCATTTTTAGCTCTTATATTTTGAAGATTAGGCTATACTTTTATCCTAACTACCACACAATATTATATCTGTCGCGAATCACGAGTATTCGCATGAATTCTTCTCACCTGGTAAGCGACAGTAAAACAAAAGACAATCGCACGTCTTGGTTTTGTTGCCACATATGAGTCTGCGACTGTTTTGTTTTCTGTTGTGCAGTCGCATTCAAGTCGTTGAATAGGTCAGATTGTTTTGTATTAAGCTCAGATTGTTGTCAATAATAAAATAGTGTATATCAGACTTTTCCGACAAAATTTTTCGATACCTGATAATATCGACCATCTTGGTAAAGTCCAGGTAGTATGTGTCTGATTTTTTTAAAAATTAATTTTATATATTAAACATTTTTTGTATAATTTATGTATTACTTTCAAAATAAATTTTATATATATATTAATATACAGCCGGTCATCCAAGCTAGTACTCGCATAGAGTACATAAACGGATGTGGATTATGCCACAAACAAAATGAAAAGAGCAGCTAGAATGTTATCACATCTCGAAATACCAGAAATATTGTAGTTATAAAACAAAAAGGAAATCCTGGCAAACGCTGTCGGATATTAAAATACCGGAAGTGGGAAGTACCAAAGTAAGAAGAAACTTGCAATACCGGAACTGGAAAATGCCCAAAGAAGGAAAACCTCCACATCCGGTACTTTGAGATCCGACAGCTATTTTTAAAGAAACCATTTCCGTTATTTCGAGTTCCGAATACGTGTATCAATTCGTGATGGCCTACTTTATACTGCTTCCTTCTGTATCATCACTTCCTTCTAGGTTGCGTTTTGTATAAATATTTTAATATTATAAACCTCATCAGAGTAAAACGCGCTTGTGCTTCAAATAATAACACCGATAATAAATCATCAGTCTTTTGGATATTAGAGACGTCGTTAGGAGAAAGTGCTACGGGAGATAAACATTCATCAAACCTTCTTTTTGTCTACGGCCATTATTTATTTATTTATTTAAAAAGGTTTTCATTGGAAACCGTCCAAACCATTCAATTCAGTCCAATTCAAAACGAAACCAAACAAAAAAATGGTGGCGAAAATGGAAATTAATTTTTAATGTCCACTTGAAAAACTCGGACAAAGAGGAAAAGAGGAAGGACTCTCTAAACCCATTCAGATTCATAAATAGAAAGAGCTTTTAATGGGCCTTACAAAACCTAAGTGGACAATGAAAGCTACTGAGCCTTCTTGACGTTTTCATGGTGAATGACCCAAGATTTTCCTCCTTTTCCAAAAAGATCTATTTGTACCTTGGTTTGGAGAATCTTTTAATGCTTTTCACTTATTTATAACAATTCCGCGATGATTTCGTTTCATAAATGTTGCACACTTATGAAATATCCATCGGCACTCTCTCCTCGGAAATCGACTTCCGAAAAGCCGCCAAAACCTAAAGAAACCTTTCGATTATAATCTATACCAGTCGAAGTGTAATTTCCGGTCGGGAAATTCATTTCCTGAAAATCGTTCTCGTTTTCCTTCCAAAAAAATTTTTTAAAAAATTGGAAAGCAATATAGAAATTTATCATTTTCCAGGAGTTCCAACATCTCTCACGTGACAACGAGGAACACGTGCAGATGTGTCGTCAGTCCCAGAATCCGTTCGAAGGCTTATCGCAACACGATGACCCAGGAAACAAATCGATTCGAAGTGTCTGCTACAATCTGGGACAAAAAATCTGTTGTCAATGTGCGTTTGTTGCACGATTTCAATCCTTGACCTTGAACGTGTTGCCAACAAAAAATGATCTTCTTTGTCAAAACCGTTGAAGTGTTTGTTTAAAAGAAACCTTGACTTCTCTCTTTCTCTCTCTGTCATAATTAAAGCATTGAAATCACTCCAGGTATGGAAAGGATTTGTGCTTCGTCACTGGAGGATTTAATTTTCAGATTGCAATTGTTCTCACTCATCGCTTCCCACACTGTTTGAATATTAAACTCGAGCTCGCACATTAAAAATTAATTTGAGGTGAGAACTTGGCGTGAATCAACTCGGGAAATGGTTTATGACACCCAATTTCTACCCGCGGGCAGAGATAACCAAGTTAAAAAAAATTTTGGGAGGAAAAAGAGGAAAATTTATAGTGTTTGTTCAAACACGGGATTTAGCCCCTAAGCTCCTCCGACTAGAGAACACAGAATCCGTTTTACAGTAACACGAAAACCACTTTTCGACTTATAAATATTCAGAGCCAAATTTATTTACGTACGCTGTTATTTATTATATATTATATCATATTATTAATATAATGTTATTTACCTAACCATTCATATAAAACAAATTTTAAGTTTTCGTACCAACCCAAAACGACAAGAACTATTTTCATACAGATTTCCCACTCATCAAATAAAATTTAGCCACACAAACTGCCTCTTTGTTTAAGTGTATAGTGTTCCCATTTATTTCAAAAATACTGCACACTTTAATTAAAATTCGGGGCCGTTATCTGTAGCGCGTCAGCACTTAGTTCAGTTTTACCGCTGAAGATTCCAACAGCTGCACATTAGCCAAGAGATTGATTTTGGGTAGTGGTCGATTTGCAGTGGAGCGCGCTTAATTGTTTTGGCTAATTTATTTAGTAAACGTTCTAGACTTTTTTTACGCGGTTTTTAATTAACGTGTTATAACACAGCACATTTCTTTTAAGAAGTCGTGTTTTGAGTGATGCACGTCTCTACAAAATCTATTTTGCAATAAAATTTGCACTTCTATGGAGAGTTTATTCCATAAATCTTGCACATTTATCTATTTATGTATGTCTGTCAACTAACCGCTTGTTTCCTATTCTTTGTCTCTTTTTAGTCACTTAATTGTAGATGGATTTCGGTTTTCTCACGAGTGCTTAAAACATTGTCATCTTGATCTTTCGAAAACCTTTTCATAAATAATGCACACTTATTTTATCTTTAATTAAAGATTGCTTGACGATTTGATATTCTTCTCTCCTGGTTTCGGCTATCCTGCAGCCATATCTCATCACTCTGACTTCAAATAATTACTTGTAAATTCGTAATATTGTATATAATATTGTAATATCGTATATGTATTGTAGTAATTCGGACTACTTTCTGTTTTTTAACCCCTGATAACTACCACCTGTTTCGAAGTACGAGACACAATGTAGTTGGTCGGTTTAGTTGTGAGAGGGACTTTGACTGGAGAACAGACCAGCGTCTTAGTCCCAGAAGTGATGTTGGGTTTGTTCGTTAGTGGGAGAGGTAGAGAACGTTAGTGGGAAGTGGAGGAGGTAGGAGAGGGATTCGGACTAAATAATACTGAAGACTCAATATTGATCAAAATACTTTCGAAGTATCTTAGTTAGACAAAAGACTATTGGTACCGAGTGGGAAGAATTTATTACGTTTACTTTATTTAAATTTCTTTCTTTGATTACCTTTCATTGTAAAATGACTCACACAAACACTCAAATCACACATCCAGCCTCTGTATTAACGTATTCGGTACTGACTATAAGACAAAAAATGTCCTTTGATCCCATCTCTTTTGATGCTTTAGATAAAATTATTGTCACGCATTTAGAGTGAGACTAATTAATTATACGATAATAATACAGATATGACTTTTATCATTTCGCACGAGGCGGAAGTCGTTAAAAAACGAAAAAGCTCACAAGTTGTGATTATTCATACTTTTTTAGTATTCAAACAAATTAGTCTGAAATTAATTTTTGGCTTCTTTTAATTTATTTCGGCAAAACCTCCCACAATCCCTTTCTCTCCTATTCCTCCTGAAAAAATTTTGCCACGTTTTCAACTAAAAAGGTGTTAATGGTGCTGAACCTCTTTTCAAAATCTAAATTTCTGGGGTTTAATACATTTTTGAGATAAATTAAGGATCGCTAACAATTTTCACCACATGCTGACCTTCCTGTTAGACAAAGAGCTCTAACGCGAAATCTGGCACAAAAGAACAATGAAGGGAAGGAGGTGTTATGATTTTGCCAGTTTGGATAATCCAACAGATAAATAGCAATAGGTAAAGTTCAAATCGTTTAATGCAAAATTATCTTCCTAGCAAAAGCTAGATAAAATTCTCCATCTTTTTTTTTAGTTTTAAAATAAATTCATAAATCAAAATGGATGCGAGTGGTGAAACGTTGAGGGTGACGGGTGGCTGGGATAAGTAAGCACAGGACGAAGGCGAGTGGCGTCAGATTGTTGTAGCATTTAAGCCTGTTCCTTCGTCCAAGCCACAAAGTTAGTTATTTAGTTATTAAAAATATCCTTTTAAGTTTTATTTTAATAAGAGAGAAATTTATTTCCTGCAGAGATAATCGTCAGATTTATGGTGATGAAAAAGGCTCGAAAGCTCTTCATCCTTCAAACGGTTTTGTCAAACTTGGCACGGTTTTTCCCCGGAGAGAGGAGAGAGCAGGAGACAGCTACAAATGTCTTTTAAAAACGATTTTAGTAGTTTTAGTAGTTTACACCATTCAGGAAATCAAAAGTTAGGTAGAATAAACTACTATAATAGACGGAGGAAAGTTGTCAAAAGATGGATGTGAAAAAATTAAAAAAGTAAGATAAAAAAAAGCGGAACGAAGCAGAGCGAAACGTTTAGAGATTTATTTCTCTTTAAGCTATTATTTAAAATTATGGCAGAAGTCAGCAGATTTCCCGAAGCGAGAACTCATTTTTTGAAGCTTTCTAACAGGTGTTGTGTGCGGAAAAGCACAAAATAAATTTTTCTCACTTCATCGAGCTTTTGCACGATCGCGTAACTCTAACAGTCAAGACCTACAGCAGCTATCGGTGACCTTGCTGATATTGGTGACCTCTAAATTAGGGATTTTAAGTTTTGCGATTCAAAACCGTCATTGTTTTCAAACTATGCGAATTAATAAAAGTGATGAATATAGTGTCTGTTTAAAATCGGGTTCATCGAGTTTAGAAAATTAAGAACTCTTTTTTATTCCAAAAGTAATGCACACAAATTGTTATTGGTAGACAGGTGTTAATTCACGCGCTTAGAATGTTTTACTGATCTTTTCAATGTCAAATGAATTTAAAAATTTTTATTCTTTCAGTAATGATTCTTAAATTTCGCGTAAAACGAAACCTGTTCATATTCGTTTAAAAATTAATTCCATCAAACGGGTTTGGATAAACTTTCGTTCATTAATATTTGAACTGTCTTGTGGGTCATTCGAATTACATCACCGGACCATGGGTGTGATCTACAAATCATTCTTCATCGGTCTGCTGACCTAGTAAACTAATCAGTAACAACATTCATATCATCGAGTCACCAAAACCACAAAATATGCAAAACAATTTTTATTTTAGACCGAACATTTATTTTTGTTATGTTTTATGGATTAGCCGTGTCATGTTATAAATATAATTTGAGGAAAATTACAAAAAAAAATTTTTCTTCATTTTTAACATTTATCTTCTGTCACTACCGAAATTTTATAATTGGGTTACATAGCACAAGGGAGTAGACAGTTGCCGATGAGCAAGCAATCCATTCTAAACTTTTTGTTTCTCCACTCGTCCGTCCAAAAATTTCATTGTAATGTGGTAATGAAAGTGTATAACCTTGAAACCAAAATCTACTTTTCATACAGACATCCGGTAAACGAAAATAATTCATAATCACCATCAATGAATGAGCAGCGCCATTGCGATATGACTGATTCTGGATAAACCCGATCGAAAGAAATGACGGGTGAGGTGAGGAGTAATGAGTTTATAGCTTGGTGCTCAAACTGCGGCCCACCAAGCTCTACAGAGTGGCCCAGTGGTCCAGTGGAAACCGATTGAGTGACAATTTGTGAAAGGTAGATTCCTCACCGTTAAGTCTGAACTTGACCAGTACGAAAATAGTCATGCCTATGCTTAGAAACTGCTAACAATGTTTGCTTCAACATATTATTAGGAGGTAATGTACAGAAAATGCATCCAGAAACAGACTGACAGAATTTACATACAGATGATGCCCTGAGGGTGGACTGTATGCGTCGAAAGCCGGACTTGTAAAAGCTTTTGTTTGGTAAGTCGTGTAGCCCAGTTGCAATGGTCACAATGGAAATTTGGCCCGAAAAGGAAAAAGTTTGAGTACCAAGGGTTTATAGAAACAAACAAAATAATTTTAATTTTATCATTTGTTGCGATTAGAAGCGCGTGCGTGCCGTAATATAGTTAGTGTAGGTGTCAAATTCTGATACCCAATTTCACCATTCTACGGAAGGCTTATCATGTCAAGTTCAGCCGAACTCGGGTGATGTTTGAATAATCGAATTTCAAATGAAGAATTGCTTATGAAGACCAAACTACTGTCTGGAAATTGTAAACCTATTGATGCCGTAAAAGATAAGAAAATTAGAGGAATCGTCAATTGTTATTTTTACGAGGAACGCAAAGTTATTTGTATACAGTAAATCATTCTTACTATTGTCAACAAGCTAGAGGCAGTGCTAGAATATGTCACAAATGAATTGAATCCATTTTTAATTAACCCAAGCTTTTAATAATTGCGTGGTGTTATAGTGAATCTGAAACTTTTGATTTAATAGTGTCGACACAGTGAATAAAATTTTTAAACAAACCTATTCTCGAACTTTCCCGCTCAATCCTCTTTGAGTCTTCTTCTATTGTCAGGAGTTTATGTGAATATGTCGAAATAAATCAAATTCAATAAATAATTTCCTAAATAGGCTTAAATTCTTACATTCCACTTACTTTTAGAGATGATAAAGCTCTTACCTGGTTCCCAAAAACTCCGATCGAACAAGCGCTGGAAACCTGATCGGGTCCGAACCAAACAGCTGCCAGTCTAGCCGGGACGCTGAGAATAAAAACTTGAGAACATGCGACGATACTCTGACCGATAAAGGTTACATAAAATCGGTCGGGATCGACGGAAGCC
Source organism: Columbicola columbae (assembly GCA_016920875.1). Taxonomy (NCBI): domain Eukaryota; kingdom Metazoa; phylum Arthropoda; class Insecta; order Psocodea; family Philopteridae; genus Columbicola; species Columbicola columbae. The sequence continues at coordinate 17,020,501 of JADMLL010000001.1, read as the reverse complement.
ACTTTAACCCAAGCTCCGAGACAGGTTCCTGTTGCCCCGATAAGACAGGCCGTTCTCAGTCCCTGCAGCAATACATGATTTTCAAATTTTGGTTTTCGATACTAATACGATCGCCAATTTTTTAAAGAAACATTTGTGATTTGTCTGATGTAAAACAAAGATAGCGGGACCAGCATGATTGTTGATAATAACAGGATGTCTGTAATTTATTGATGCGATGCGATTAAATTGCTCTTTACACAGACTAAAGCTTTTTGATGGCTTTGAAAGGATTTAAGAACAGTCAGGTTTCGTTTTATAGGATAGATGGAAGACCATAAAAAATAGCACCAGGAAGAGGGTCATTAATTTTTATTGAAACTGGTAGGTTACTAGAAATTTCAATTGAAACGTCTCTGATTTTAGGAGTGTAGAAGGGGACATAGTTGCACGCATAAAATGAGGCCCGAATGTAATCGAATGTTCCGGTTTTTAAGAAAAATGAATTCAAATCAGTGGAAACAGGTATTCGACACCATCCTTGGTACATATTTTTGTATATAATTAAAAGATTCGGATTTTCTGAGGCGTTCACTTTGCATGGAAAAAAGTTTTCTGTGAAAAATGGTTTTGAGGTTTCCCCTGCCACCGGTAGAAGGTTTTATAAGTTAGTTAAAGAGTCGTAGATTAAATTTTACGGGGGAGAAAATGGTTGGCAAAAGGCCATTTCAGCTACCTTTTGAAAGAAATAATTTCCACAACACTAAACCCGATCCTTCCGTTGAAACTCACCCATTTATCCAGAATCCAAGATGCGGGGAAAATCAAAGGAATGTACGTGATCATATAAATCATAGAAGTCCAGTCGACCCAAGTCGTGGATACCCCATAGTACTTGCAAACGATGTTTGTGATTATCGAATACTGAATCCATTGCAGAGCGTTTGAAGTTGAATAAATAACGAATATCGCAAGAATAATCCATCTTCTCTTGTATACTTTGGTCTCTGGATCCTGGAACAGGAAAAAAACGAGAACGTGAAGTGAACGGCTAAACGGAAATGAATTCATCTTGAATGGCAACCGCAACTGTTACAAAAAAGCCGTGACTGGATGATCAATGTTTTCACTAAATAATAAAGTCCGTGAAGGAAATTGAAAAAAAATTTTTTTGGTTTGCTCTCTTCGACTCTCCATTCTGAACTGTTTCCGGTAAAAGCCAAACGTCCATCATTGACGCGAATCGAAAGGGTCTCTTTCAAAGGGAATATCCGACTGGGGAATTGTTCAAATATAAGCCGTATTTTACGCCTCAAAGGATTTCAAATAAAATTCTTTAATAAACTGGCTGAAAAGTAAATAAGAACAGAGATGAGATGAAAGTTTGGACAGAACTTTGAAAAAGAAGCTGAAAGCTCAACGCTTAATTTATAATTATTGTCATTCTTTGTATCGTACAAGCCCGAGCCAGAGTTTCGGAGTATCTCAACTGGTACATAGAAAATAAAATACATTTATACACTTTTGCTGTTTCCATTAGTTTTTGTGACTGTTATTATTAATATTAGTATATAACTATTGGCTACTAGACTTTTTACTCTTTTTACCCTTTCTGGTTCTGTTCCGGTCCTTCATTATACCTGCCAAACCTTGTTTTCCTGGCCTCCTTTCCATTTATTCTGTACATTTAAACTATTCCTTCGACTTTTCAAATTATTTCTCAAAGATCAGTCCAAACCAGTCGTTCAGGTACTGAAGATGTCTTTAAATGGTAAAAATGCAAAAGTCAACCAAATGCGAACGTTCTGTGTTTTCAAAAACTTGACCAAAAGTTAGCAAACTAATATTTTGCACTTTCGCTTTGATAACATGCCGGAAGTTGCTAAATTTGAACAAAACGGTACAATGTTACAACACAGTCACATACATGAATGTATACAGTTCATATGTTCACTCACTGTCCCTCATTCAGCAGTGTTGTTTGAGGGCCATTTTTATTAGAATTTAGGAAAATTTATTAGGAGATATAATAAATCTGTTGCCCACAGATAACAACAGTATCGTGAAGATAACACCCATCGATTAGAAGCAGTGAAATTTGTGATACCAATTACAACCGAAATTGTCTATCAGAAAGTGCAACTGCAATTTTATTTTTATTAGTATACAATTATGTATTCAGTGCGACTTATTCTAGGAATCTTCGAAGAATACATACACACATTCTGAAGAAACTATAAATTTTATCAATATATCATCAAATAGTCTCCCTGCAGTATTTATCATTTGAACTTTGTCACTTTAAGACTTATTTCAGCAACTAATTGGGAGGGGGGCTGTGGTTGAGTGTCAAAGTTCCTTGAATAGCGAAGTTTGGGTCCTTTTATACCCAAAGGTGAAAAGCGGGATTTAAACTCCACTCAACACAGCAATTTTAAAGCTTTCAAACAAATAGATAAAAATATCTAGTTTCAGGAGAAATCAGCAAGGTGGCTACCCTTCTTCAAGACGCCGAGAGTGTACAGGAACCAAAGAGAGAATCGAGAAAACGACCAAAGTCAATAAAATAAATAAATAAAGATTTATGAGCTTTACGAAGACCACATTCCCCCTTCTTCTGTCTCATTATTTCAGCAGCAAATGATAAATGCTCTATTTATGAGAAAATTTTTAATTCACTTAACTTTATCTAAAGGAAATTATCTATCTCTTTCTAACTGATTAGTGTCATTAATCTAAGACTTTAGAGAAAATACTTTTAAAAAAAAATTAAAAACTAATTTCAAAGTGCATTACCAGTCCCATCAGACTTATTATTATAAATCTAAAATTTAGAGCCTGGCTTCACTCTAAAAAGAAAATTACTGAGAAAAATTTTTTACCAACTTCTAGAATCGCAAAAAAAGTTTCTGCCGTCTGACTTACTGCTGAATCAGAGCTAGAATCGGAAAAAAATTCCAAATTCTTTAAAGAATTAGCTGAGAGAGAATATGAGAAGAAATAAATTTTGAAAATGATTTTTTAAAAAGGTTTTACACCGAAATGAAAGGTCAGCAGTTTCCGTTATCATTAGTGGAAGGTGGTTAAAAAAAGAATTTCCCGGGAAACTTAATAAAAATGAGATGGTAATAAGGTAATGATAATAATAATAATTGAACCAGAAATTCGTTATGTGAGGTTATTAGCTGAAGACGATTTTGCTGATGAATTTTTAACGTTATGTGAATCATACAAAACAGTTAACCATAATAGCAGTAACAGCCATAGAGTGACGTCTCGGATTCGTTTTCTGAAGAAATTTGTTAACCGAGAAGTTCGCGATCCGAATTTCGTTATTATGCCTCAGTCCTGGCTAAACGGAGTTTTTATTTAGGTAGCAAACCAGCGTCTTCATGAGAGGAGAACACACTACAGAGGGAAGAGAGGAGTTGTACTATTAAAAAAAAAGAAAAAGTGGAAGACTACAGTGAGAAGTAAAAGGAGATGGCAGAAGAGTGAGTAACGAGTAAAGGGCCTAAGTCCTTTGTTCCAATAAGTTATGACTTTACATGGGAAGTGGTTTAGAAGGAAAATAGGTACAGAATAACAGTAATATCAAAGGATAAGTAAAATGGGAGGAGAGAAAGACATTAACGAGAATTCTGGGCTCAAAAATGGAAAACAACAAACAATACACACAACAATAAGGTAGGCTACAACAAAAACTCAGTAGCCAGGAACTGAACAATATATTTAAGTCCTTCTGAACAGAAAACCTGAAATTGTTCCTTTCAAAAAGATCAGAAATGAAAGTATTGGGAATCACAATCCAAAATCTACAAAACCGCTTAATCTAAGAAAGATAATTGAAAAGCCGGACTCCTTCCAAAAGCCACTAATATGGAAGGTGAGCTAAACAGAGAAAGAAGAAAAAACGGAGACTGTACTTAAGAAGATTCTCACCAAAGAAGAAAAGAGGAAAAAATAAATTCAAAAGAGTGAAGGACGGTTGAAATTAACTGGTCCCTAGAGGACCGATCCGAAGAAAGCCGTTCAGTTAGCTAAACAGCCGTGATTTAACTGTACTGAGTGCTTGTTCGTGAACGGAAGCATGAATCATAAGGTCAAGAAAAATTCTACCGCGTGAGGCGTTCGTACTCCGACATACTATAAGGTTTAGTGCTCATCTGTTTGTAGTGTTAGCAAACAACAAACAACAAAAGGGTGGAAAACAGTGAGGTTGTTAATAATGATTCTTGATTCACTAGCAAATAAATCTATCTCACTTTCGCAGAATAGACGGGCGTCAGGTAAATATCTATAAACTCTTAATACTAAGGCGAGAATCTAGATAAGATTTCAACTCGGATGATGTGAAACTCGTCAATTTTATAGTCGTTTTCCCTAATGAACGTGAGAAGGTAAGGGAGGCCCACATTGTTTACAGTTAAAACCGAAGATTAGAATGAAAAGGATTTCCTTCCCGCCTTCACTGCGTGGTAAGCCTAAACCGAAGTTCTTAGTAAAACAAGTTAAAGCTTTAAGAGGTTTAGTAGATAAAGAAAAAAATCCAAAACTGTAATGGGCGTTGACGGGTTTTTTAAATCCCAAACCAAACGCGATTTTATTGTCTTGCCAAACAGCTAGAAAAATGTTCACCTAGCAACAGACAAATACCAAATTTTGCTTAACAACAGTAAATCCATGTGGGTTGCAGTCATAAGAGCTTTTGTCTAGGTGAGTACCAAGCTTAATGTCAGACAAACTGACAGTTGTGAAGTTATTAGCTGAAGTAAATCCTCACAGGAGACGAAAATTTGAAAAAGGCAACACTCATCAAGCAAAAAGCTCGAATTTTACTAAAGACCAGCCAAAAAGAATTTTTGACACGAAACAAATATACTGTATATATCATTCTCATATTAATAACCAAAAAAGCTTTTTGATTTTATAATATTTTTAATATTTGCTGAAAAATCGAAGCGAAAACTTTTGTAATTAACCAAATGAATTTTACTTTTAATTATAAATGAGAGTCACTTAGCTAACATGTGATGGGCACAAGCTTTTTAAATTTTTACGATGAAGAGAGGGAGAAAGCTGCGAACCTAGAGAAAGCTGTGTGGAAATCGATATAAAAGGTGAAATCGGCTTCGATTCCCTAAAGCAATGTTAGATTCTCTAGGATTCAAGGTCCAATTTTCGAAAAAGGGTTTTGGGATTCATCAAAAAGCTTTTGAGTTTATCTATAATAGAAAACGGTTAAGTTTTGACAAAGAGCGTAAAAAACAAATTTGACGTGAATTTGAGGGAAAAATTTTGTGTTTGTTTTTGAAATTCTCCAAGGCAAAATACATTTTTGAAAATCAGCGATGTTCTATATAAAGACAGTTTTGCTTTTTTGTAACTTTCAATTTCGAAAACGGTCTTATCCGACATTTTCGGTATCAAAACACAAAAGTAATAGGCATGACACCTTACCAAAAGACGTCAGTTCATGGGTCATTTGGGCCACATCAAGGCTTTGAGAGCCTGTGTTGGTATCAAGCTAAACGTTTATTAAAAAAAACATTTCCATTTGTGACACTCTTTTACGTGACTATATAGGGGGTTCAAAAACAAATTACAGAAAAAAATAATCAGCAAGCTTACCAGGACAAGAGGTTTGATTTTGTATTCTGTTGGCATCCTGAGAAAGTCGATAAAAAACTTATAATCTGATCGAAAGACATAAGGCGAAGACTAGACAACTGAGAACCGGACTCAATCATTCACAGAACTACCTGAATCGTAACGACCAGCTGTTTATGATTGCAAAGAAGACAAGTTAGCACAATTAAGAAATACTCGGATCATTTCGTCTTAGGTCTGGCAAAAATTAAAACTGTCAGATTCAGGTCGTTCACGTCTTTTTGTTATTATTTACACGTTCGGATCATCTGTCCGTTAGGAACTAAACACAATTTGTCAAAAATTTTTGGTACTCTTTCACTTAAATGAGATCCACAGAAATAAACGTTGATACAAAGCCAAAGTCTCAGAATTGAAAGAGCCGTTGACTTACTAACTATTCTAAAAAGCCATCCAAGTGGAAGTGCTATTCCTCGCTCCTGGGCCATTATCTGGCGTTACGTATTTGAAACGTTTCATCAAACTTATTGTGTCACAACCAAACTCCCATGTGTTTTTGACAAAATGGCGCACAGAAAAACAAATGCAAATGATGAATCTAAATGAACCAGATACAAATGTGTCACAATAGATCAGTATCGGTCAGGAGATTGGTGTTATAGCTGAACGTTGCGAATGGCTACCGGTCGCTTTCACAATCTTTTAATTACCGGTTGCTTTTTAATCGCCACAAGTTCTTGCGGTTTGTTTACAAATAAGTAGTAACCGATACGGTTTCAGTTGACTGTTATTCTTGACATTCTTTGACATTCTCTCTTCAAAACGTTTCACCCATTTTTACAGCCAGAAAATATTTAGCTTCTTAGGAGGTAGAAGAATTTGTTTAGTTGTGGAAAGCAATACCCAGTGGCTAATTTAAATGACAAGCAGAAAAGGTTGGGGAGAATAAAAATAACTATGCGAAGGTTTCGCGGGTGTAAAAAAGGAAGAAAATTTGACTGCAAACAAAGTTTATTACAAACCGCGTTAGAGCGTTGACGGAATTTCAATGTAGCCCAAACAATTAAGAGCGGTTCTAAGTAAAGAACACTAGAATTCGAAACACAACCTTTCACCAACTATTAGCATCTTCAGTAACAGAACTTTTTTTATGCGGTTAGTAAGAAACCCAAAAACTTTGTTACACAATTGGTCAAATCTAATTTTCGGCACCATCCTCCGTCTTCTAATCAAATTCTCTCGTCTACTCCAAAACTAACGGTGAAATAGCCAACTAAATGACTGTACAAATAGTATATAGCAACTATTAAACTATATTTCTTTATTTCCGTTTATTTTTTAAATAAATAAGTTTTTATTCTGAATATAAAAACTGACAGATCTTTTTAATATAATTGATTAGATACACGTGTGATAATGTCATGAGGCCTAAACAGGCATAACTACTACCAATTTGAAGGTGAGACATAAAAGCTTTTAAGCTTTAGATGAGATTTCATCACACTACAACGTCAAAGTAGTGTTTTAAAAGATAACAAAAAATTTTATTTCAAAACAGAATTGTCATTGTGTGAGCGGTATCAGAAGTAACAAAACTTTTGAAGGAATCATCTGTTCATGAGAGATTACATTAAGTTAATTTATTTTAGCGATTTCAAGCAAATTCAAATGCTTTCTAGTGCCACGACTCTTCAAAACTTCATTTCGAACCGTTTTTTTTTAAACAAGTGGAGGAGGAATGATTAAAAAAAAAAGAAAAACGAAACAGTGGATTGAAAAGATATATTTAAAAACCTACCTCCGGTACTGTCTCTCTATCGTTGGCAAACTCCGACTTTGAAATGGGAACAACGGAGAAATCGGCCGTTTGAACACTCATTTCTATAAATTGACGAACGGATTTCGGTGTCGAGAACAAGGTTTTTTAAACGAAGACCGTTACACGGGAAATGAACGCATCGCAAATCGGACGAAAACGTTCGAACATCCCTGTGGGTTCCCCGTGTTACTAATGGCGGACGAGAAGAAGCCTCGACGTTTTGCGTAACACTGCGCATGATCTTGATTATAAAAAAAAAAGTCGAAGCCAAGGCAGTGAGACGATAATTCGCGACTTTTTCGCCATCGTCATTGCTACGCTGAGACTTCTTTTACAAAAAAATCGCTGAAAGAAAATTTTTTCCGTTCCCTTCCAAATTTTATAGAAATGGCTTCAGGATCGAGAATAAGCTTTTATTTTATGCCCCCCATGTTATGGCCGTAATTTTGAGTAATTCGTCACAAACCTTGCTGAGAGAAACATCTTTCGAGAAATAATTTTTATAATTCGAAAGCTCCAGATGTTTGTTATGTTTATGCTCAGTAAGCTTTTCCTGGATTTTTTCAAATTAAAAAAATTTTTTTCCCGTCCCGAAGGGTTTCTTTTTTATGGCGTAAACGGAGCGTGGGAAAATGTTTGGAGATCTTCTGAGAAAACCCAAAATCCCTGGAAATTTCGAGCTTTAAACGTCAGCAATCTGATTCTTCCCCTCTCTTTCTCTAATTAACGAAATTTTTCTTTTTCATTAAGCTTCACTCACACAAAAGAGAAGAAAATTGAGAACCTAATTGACAAAGGAGCTCATGTTCTTAAAAACAGTGTTTCATCCTGGAAACTTGTCCCGATACGTTGGCTAGGATTTTTTTTAGAATTTCCAGGAGTAAATTTTTCCAAAAATTTGATATTAGTAGCCTAAAAGCCGTTCTAACATTTTTGTGAATAATTTTGGGTATTAGACTGGAGGTCTGGAGTGTAGTGGTTTAAGGCCACTAAGGAGTTATAGTCGTGGGTTCAAATCCTCCTCCCGTATCCTGTTATACCCAAAAAAGCGTAAAATACGGGATTAAAACTAAACTATAACTATAAATTTGGCTATTAGACTATTTGACTTACCTTTGTCTGACGTTTCCGCTTCTTTCACATCGAAACGCATCTTCAGTGCTTAAACAACCGGTTTCGACTGAAACTACATCCTTGCGAAAGAATTTGAGAGTCCAGAGAACAAGGTTTCTGAAGTTATACTAATTTTATACTTACAACTACTAATACTAATAATCATTTTTAAAATAACAATAAAAATTAAGCTCACTATCACAAAACCAGAAAATAAGACTTAACGGAAATGTCTTCCAAACGTTTAGATCAATTTTCAAAGTCACTCATAGAAAAAAATTTCCGACGGCCCTGCTCCACCGTGTGCAGGATTAAGAACATAAAATTTTCACTTGTTGTTCGGAACGTTGGAAAATCCCGAGGAAAGAAATGAAAAGTGAGATGCAGAAACCCAAGAACAAACCAAAATGAAAGCGAAGACGAAGTATAAAGAGGGTACAGGGATGTTTTAAACGAGCCAGGGAAATCCAATCACTTAAGCTCACCTCTCCTGAAATCGATTCTCGGTTTCTTAATTTCGAAATTTTTAAATTTAAATGAAGAGGAGGAGAAAGTTTACAAACAAAATTCAGCTACAAATTTGACAGACAAAAAGTTTTCCTTTCCTGCTTCAAAGGAATAATTTTTAAACATTGATCGGCCTCAAAATTAAATAGTATACAGTATAGAAGCCCCCCAAAATGGAGAAGGAAGTTGAAAATCTTAACTTATCTGTGAGTTTTAATTTTATTTTAAAAATTTAAAAACTTAGAAAAATGATAATAGTATTCAAGAAGGAAATTAAAATGAAGGATTATTCAAAACACCTTCAAAGTACTTTGATATACAGTGTTGTCGTGAGATAATTCATCTTCTGTCACTCCTCTGCCTTTTCTTTCTAACTCGTCTTTTCATTTTCAGGGTTTTATTCAACCTATTGAACTTTGCAAAGACTTCGTCAGAAACATGGGTTGTTGTGTCGTGTGTCGTCCCGTTTTTAGCGTTTTTGTCTGTTCAACAATCACAGCACTTTATTTCATTTTGTCAAGTCAGAAGATTCAAGATACATTAGCCTCCTTGCCTTACGAGAGAATCATATCTCACGTTAAAAGTCAGACCATGATAACCGTCTACGCGACCTTGGTGGAAGTTGTTTTGGAACTTCTTATGGCTGCTGTGTTGGCCGGCGTGAGCATCATAATAACAATGTGGTTGGTGTTTGAAGAAGTCGCCGACAGGAAAAATATAAAGTCTTCAAAATGTAAGTCGTCCATTGTTCATTTTGTTTTTTTACTTTTTATTTAAGTGCCGCCTGTCTCCAACATTAAGACAACGAAGTATAGTATAACGAGTGCTTCTCATAGCGAGAAATTCGCATAATGAGCAACATGAATAGCAAAAAAAAATGTCTCTCACAACGAGCAATTTTGGGTATAATGAGTGATACATACATGGGGAATCTCCCGACAGTTTTTGTTCAGCCTGGAACGCATTATCATATTTTACATTAATTTATATGGGAATAATTGTTTCGCATAACGAGTAAAACACCGGAAGGAATTAAACTCGTTGTGAGGGATTCCACTGTATTATGTGAAACGAAAAGTAATATCGTGAATGTGGTACGGTAAAAGTGATAAATTCTACAGACGACTATTTATAATCACCCCCAAATTTGATAAATCTGAAAAAGTAGTAGCTATTTATCACATTCACCGGCTAGCGTATAAAACATCCAACTCCTAATGGGAAGATTAATGAATGTGTGTTCAGATTCTTGACTCCTGTCACTTTTCTGACAAAAGATGAGCAGTCCAAGCAGGTGCGTCTGTCAGTACATAAAGAAAGAACCTCTCAACTAGAAGCAGCGAGTACAAGAAGCGGCAGAAACCAAGGATCTGAGCAAACTTTTATCAAACTCCTATCATAAATCAAATATTTTATAAACTATCCGGCAAATGCGATAAATACTCAGTGATTTGTGACATTTAAAAAGCTTAGTTGGTGATTATGAATAATCCCCAGTATTATATATATTTTCCTGATTTATCAGTTTTACCGAAACATATATTTTATGTACAAAACCGAGTTTACATTCCGAACTACCTAAATCTGGTCTAGTTTTAAGGGGTTTCGTCTGGGAAACAGACTACCTGTCGAACCTGGAGAAAGGTGGCAATTAGCTGACGGGTAAATTAATAAAAATTATTGTTACTGTTATGCTCTCCTTTTTCCTTCTTCCTATTCTTCCTAACTTACAAACTATATTCTATTGGAATAGAATGGACAAACCTTGGGTTACACAACCCAACAATGAATTGTTGACAACTCACAAAAGCTCTGAAATTCTTGACAGTGAAACTTCCTGTCAGTTTTTCTAAAATCTGATTGACTTACTTAACTTCCCAAAAGAGGATTAGAGGGAAGAAAATATTTTCAGTTATACATGCCAACAAATTCTCGTTTATATTTGAAAGAAAATTGTTTTCATTTTAAAATGCCAAGCTTTTACAATTCAGTCAGGCGGGTGATTGTAGTTTTATACGTGAAAGTTAGTCAAAATTAGTTTTGATTGTTATTATTGTCATTAATTAATTAAGTTACCATGGCGTAACACCAAAATAAAAGTCAAAAAGTAAAAATCTAAGCGCATAAAGAACAAAACAAAAATTTACAACAGTAAGTTTTGGATTTATAATAAAGCCCCAGTTTGATTTAAACAAAATCGCTTAACAAACTTTTGTTTGTTTCTATTTTTGCAGTAAAGTCGAGTCAAGAATCAATAATAAGCTCGCAAGAATGAGAAATTATTGAAGAGACAAAAATAAATAAATAAATTGATTGATTAAATAATAAATTATCACAACACTTTCCAAGACTATCTTGGATGCCTTCATTTAGATATTTAATATAAAATTTAATTTAGTAAATTTAAATAAATTTGGTTCTATTTTAGCAGGACACGACTTAGTTTTAATGAGCCGATTAGTAATTAACAACAATTTATTCGATTTGAATTTCGTTATCCCAGACAATCATCCCGTCGACACATCTATCAATTGCCTCCTCCATCCTCGTTTTTCTTGGCCCAGACGCAATTTTCAAAATTCAAAGCTTTATCACAGGGCTCGATGCCGGTTGTGTTCATACAAGCGACGACATATTTCGTGAATTCGGGTTTGGTATTGCTCACGCCATCCAAAATCAAATCTCCCTCCGCGTTCATCTAGGAAATAACAAAAATTTAGTTTTCCCTTAAAGAAATAAAGATTCAATTCAAATTCAGGAGAGAGCTTTCCGGGTTTGAGAAACTGTCGTCTGCCTGTCTGCAAAACTGACTTCTTTTGTTCCCATGCAAAACAGCTAACGTTTGGAAAATTTTTTAACCGACGTTACTCACCAAGTTTAATTCACGCAGAAGACATCTGAGGTAGCATTTTACGTTATAATCATCAGTCACTATGGGTTTCGTGGTGTTTAAATTCTGAACTTGTTCTGAAAGAGAAAAATTTTATGTTTAAACTGATTATGAGTCAATTTTTCTTCAAATTTTTTGTTAACAATAATTAGTCTGTTCAGACTTGCGACCACGTCGGTGGAATATTGTTATTTCATTGTAAGGTGATTCATCCCTTTCAAGGCCAAGAGGTTTTTAAGAAAAGGCAAATTAGCACAAAAGGCCGCCCGGATGAATCATTAAAAGAATCCTGTACCTGTACCTGAAAGTATTAAGTTAATTGTAAAGTGACCCATCCGGACAAAGGCTCACAAATTTTAAGGAAAACATTTAATTGTCACAATAGGCCGCCCGGATGGGTCATTCACAAGATAACGGTTGTCAAACCCTTTTGGGGTATAAATACTGGTACGAATGAATCAATAAAACATTTCAAAACTAGAAATCAGATGTGTCGTTCATTGCCAACCTATCCTCACACTTCACCGACGGCCACAGGTGATTTTAGGAGAATCAATCCTGAAGCTGGAGGCTTTTCTCCGTTCGGAAGTCCGAACACACTAATATAAACTAGTCATTGTAAGTACGGAATAGGGACTAGAAAGTTAAAAAGTATGGTTACTTATCTCATAAGTAATGCACACTAAAACGTTCGCTTTGAATAAATTAAATAAACTACACGTCATTTAAGCTCCATGTTGAGCTTTTTTACGACTTTCTGCAAACTTTTTTTATGTGCTTTGACATTAAATTTGATTAGTGGCTCTAAAGCTGTGCAACTTCGATAAAATCTCGAGGAAAAATCTCACTGATTCAAAAAAGTACTTTTAAATACAAAATGGCGGCCATTTCAAAGGTCGCTATATATTTTCGAAGCTTTCCACCGTGTTTCGTGAAAATTTTCTAATTTCCTCAAAATTCAATTTAATAAAATTATTTTATAAATGATTGTGCGATTAGGTTTTGTTTTACGCGAAGAGTTGAATTAAAAAATTGCTTATGAACCAAAACTCAGGAAACCGAGAAAAGGGACGTAAATTTTATATTCCAAATATTTCAAAAAAAAATCCCGACCTCAAAAATAAAATTTACTACCTCTTTCCCTTCTACCAACACTACTTCTTCATCTTTATGATGCTATATATCTGCAAAATGTTTCTTCCTCCTTTCTTCCACTCTTTCTTTAATCGCTAGCCTCTCTTTCCTTCTCATTATTCCAACTTCACTTCTTTTACTCATTTCAAGCTAAATTACACTTTGTTCCGCACCTGGGTTCATGGCACTGGTTTGTGTATTGCTTTTTCTTTTCCTAGCTAACTACCACCAGTCTCTAAGTAAAAGATATTAAATAGCTGAAGATAGGTGAGTAATAGGTCAATGTATTAACCCCAGGGATTGTTCAAATTGTGTAGACACTGGCCGGCTCTTCAGATATATCTTCTCAAAACAAGTCCAAAAGATTACGTGATGCTTCATGCTTGAAGATAGGTGGTAGTTGATGACGGGATTTAAGAAAACAGCAGAGTAGCAGCTTATGCAATGCTGGACCAACTACTTATTGTTTTAAACTCAGAGACAGGTGATAGTTAGCTAAGAGATGAAGAGTCTGAGCCGTTGTTCAAATTTTTAGATAGCCAAACCGCGTTACATTTGCGTAACACTAATAGGATACCCTGCAAATGGTAGTCAAATTGATTTTGAGTTTTCAATTCATTTGCTTTAGGAATTAATTATCATTTTAAATTGAGTTGATCACATTTGAATTAATTAAAAGACATTATTGAGATTCTTTTTTTTTAGTGATCTAAATATATCCAGTCTTCTGTCTCTCCTTCTACCTATCAATGGAATTAAGGAAGTAAATTATAAAAACAAAGTCGACTTTAAAAAAAGAAAATTCTTTTCTCAGCGATGGTGAATTGGAGCGAGAAAAATCTGAAAAGCACCCTTCCCTCCCCAAAAAAGCCTTTTCCCAATTGCAGTCCCTTTGTTTTGAATTCCTTCTTTGTTTTCCTCTCTCTTACGAAACCTTTTTACTCCACGGTTTTCCGTTTTGTATAAAATTATCCGAGGTAAAGACAAAGAGAAGTATCGATCTGACTTTCCGAAAGTAAGCGAATCAGTTCAATCGGATCTTCAAATCATGTTTTCGTTTTGGAAGGAGTTTGCGTTTGGTTAAATATGAAATGCCTTTTTTAGAGAAGTGTGCAAAATTTATGAAATTAAATTCCTCTAAAAATATTCGCTGTTGAAATCGATGAACTTTAATCGATGGCTGAATTATGAAATAAAGCTCGTTAGTGTGCAGTACTTGTGAAACAAATTTTTGCCACCAAATTTTACGAGGATCAAACACAAGTTGATGGGAAATGGCGGAAACTTACCGTTCGTGAGCCCGTTCCGTTGTTCGCATACATAACTAACCTCTGTGAAATTTTTCTTTTCTTCCTGTCCTCTCAATGAGAAGACAAAAAATGCCAAAGCGACGACAATCCGGAAAAGCATTTTCCTTTTCTTCGTAGGCACAAGTTACGAGTTTTGATAAAGCTCTTCGTTTCTCTGCACCCAATCACTCAATGTTCTGACTTTATTTTTGTGTTCCGCGTGAAAAATTTCGAAATAAGTGGATTTTATTGTGTGTTGTGACCTTAATTATGACCCATTTTTTATGTCACACTCTTGATGGACTCATGTCACCATGGAGGAAACACAAATTGAGTTAATTTTCATTCGCGATGGAAGTTGGAGATAATTTTTGTTATAGTTCCCAAATTCGAAATTAATTGCAATACTGATTGTTATGATTTCAATATATCTCCATGTCATCACTTTTGAGCTTGAAAACATTTTCCAATGATATCGTGATTCAAAGAGATTACTGAGGTCTTATTTTACGCGTGTTGTGTTTTGCGCAGTAGGAAAATTAGGAACGTACTCGAAGTAACTGCTGTAGTTTTCATTGGTGATCGTTTTTCAGAGGATATCAGTTCGTAAATAATGCGTAGTGATATGGAATTCATTCCATAAGTAATGCACGATTCTATGAGGAGCATGCTTTAATGAAATACCCTACTTCGCAGAACTTATTTCGTAAATAATGCACGTTTATTTGTTGATGGGAATGTAATAACACAGTTCATGGCTTTTGATCTTTTTAGTGCTTAATTACAATGAGATCTCGTTTTACGAGAGTTACTTTGTTCCTTTTTAAAGAGCTAACCTTTATGAAGAGGAATATATCGTCTCGATTACCGGGACCATTTTGCAAATTTCGGTTTCCTAATCTTTCGTATAAAACGCCACCCCATAAATATCTCACATTTATTTAATGATTTAATTTAAATAAGATCAAAACTTTCAAACTGATAGAAGTACGTCACCAGTAGACACTGAAAAGGCTCAGGAACAACTTTTCTAAGCCGAGAGGAACTAAGAAACAAAAAGATTTTTGATTTGTTTTAGAGTCATCACATAAAAGGAAATAAACTGTCAGGAAAATCAGTTGAAAATGTCTCAGCTATCCACTCTAGAATAAATATGAATCGAAACTTAGTTGACAATAAATAAATAACGTTAAAGTCAGTGTCGTATTAAAGGTTTGAAAAGTAAAAATAAATCTGTAGCACATGTCTTACTCTCTCACTCCTTCTTCACACCGGACTTCTTTTAAGGCACGCAACCTTGATTGTATTTCTAATCAATGAATGTGTCATTTGGTTCCCAACACATCTTTCAATGAAAGTACAAAGGTTGAACTACCCCAGAGGGTATCCCAGCAATCAATATCCGGAATTCTGAACTGTTGGTGGGAAAACAAGATCCAAAGTGCAAAAGGTATAAAAATAAAGATGTCGCGGATTTGGTGCTAATGGAATCACCTTTAGGTGACAGAAACATCGAAATGCAATAAGTTTAAAAATAAATTCAGAAGAAACGATTTTACGTTCAAACATGTCACTACTTTTTATTTTGGAAACAACTCGAGGTCAGACAATTCCAAACAATGAATCAATTCGTTCGTGAGGATTTCCCCAAAGGGTAATTGCCCCGAAAGTGGAAAGAGTTCTGGGAAGGCCAATCGAGGAATCTTCCATTTTGATCATTTTAAAATTTTCAAAACTCAGCACTCGATCTCTCACGAAATTCAAACTCACTTTCGAGTGTTACAGCGAAAACTTTGATGAGGGATTTAGTTCTGCGGCTTTTAAGACTGTTGAGAAAGCTCATCCGTAACCAATCCCCTCTTCCTGTGCCTGTTTGAATGAGACAAAATGCCAAAATCCGTATGTCACTAAGCCTGTTGTTTCCTGTCGTTTTTTGTTGTGTGTTCTGCTTTGCTAGCTATTACTTTGAGAATAAATTAATTCCGTCAAAGGCCTTTCTGTGAGCATTAGTGAAACCAAAATTTTTGTGAGCCAACAAAACAAATTTGTTAGAGTTTGTAAGAGAGACCACAAGGCTAACTTTAATCCGAACAAAAACTGACTTCATTTCATAAATTCAATTTTTAAGCCATTTTGTTTTGGCCATTTAAGGCCCTCTTTGTTTCAGTACTTTTGGATTTTTACCTTTTCCTTTAGTACCATATCTCTTCATTTTTTCTCTCTCCACCACCCATCCGTGGTCTGTTTTTGTTTTTCTACGAAACCCGTGTTTTTAAATTTCCTTTGTTGGTCTACCTCGCTTTTTTTAATACTTTGTGCATGGTTCGCTGTTCCTCTGATCTGTACGTAATTTCCTTGTTTAAGAAGCTTTTGGGTATGCGTTCCGACTGTCTGCTTTCGTCTATTCATGGAAAAAAATTCTTCACGAATTTTAGATACGTATTTAGGCCTATAGAGTTCCTTGTGCTGTCTTAGTCCTCAATTCAAGACTCTTCTTAACAGAGTTATTCGTTTCTTTCATCAAAGATCTCTTCCTTTGTATAGTAAACACTCTTCTGCATACCTTCGAGTCTGATTAATATCCTGCACTCCAAAAATTTTCCGGACTGTATATTACTTTTCCCTTCAACTACATTTGACAAAAGTTAAAAATAAATCATTATAAAGAAACAAAAAGCAGAAGACGCAACCAATCAAAAGATAAGAGAACAGGAGAAATACTTTTTGACTGTCCTTTATTGAAGCAATATAGCCCCCTCGGGGGTTTTTAAAAAAGTTTTTACTGGTAGAGCCTAAAAAATCATTCTTATAATAAGGAGAGCCTTAGTTTTTACTTTTAATATTGTTTCACTTTTGTTTTGTTGAACAGTTCTTGAGCAGAAGTTTAGTTTTCGTCAGAATGAAAACTTTTGCCTTCTTTCTGGTAAGTTATTAAATTTTAAAAACAGTGTGATTGAAAACTTTTTCTTTTGAATGCAAATGGAGAATTTAAGCAAATTAGGGCTTTTGTTTCATCTCCTCCTTCCTCGTTATTTGATACCATAAACTTTTTAAAAGCTTTTAGACGATTCACCACCTAAACGAAACCCAAATGCATAAATGTCTTTGTAGGCTGTAAGAAAATAAAATTTTTTGTGAAGTCTGTACCTTACAGTAAGTTTCTGTTTTTCATTGTAAAACAAAACAACCGCCAAAGTTGAAATTCAATCACTTGTCAGCAATATTTTGAATAATTTCCTTTGTCTTTCAGGTTATTCTCTGCTCCGCTGCTTACAGCAGCGCGACTTTAAATTTGCGGAGACCCAAGGCGAAAATATTTCCTCTCATCAGACCCACAACGAGATACAGACCTGTTAACTACGTCGAAGCGCCTGTGGTTGTTTCTAAACCCGTACCTGCTGTATACGTTCAACCAGCTCCGATTGTCACGACTCATGTCTCCACTTACAGTACAGCCGTACCGACATACACAGCACCAGTTACGACTTATGCTCTTCCGGCTCCGTCCTATGAGGTTCCCATAGCAACCTACAGCGTACCTGCAACAACGTATGGTGTGGCATACCCTCCTCCTGCTGTGGCATATGGACCACCAGCGTTAGGTTGGACTGAAGTTGTACCTACCTTCGATGAACCGATTTCCGAGATTATTGGCGGTACTCATCTTACGCCAGAAGTTACAAGTATTAAGTGTGCGCCTTATTAACAACAACTATACAGTTTGTGATTCGTTACGATATGTTACAAGGTAAGCTATCGATGTAGGAAGTTAATAGAGTTTCTGCAAGTCTTTCGGAGTGTTCTAAGTACAAAGAAAACTTTTTGTCAGAGTGGTAACATGTTATAAATGTTTTATATATAAAAAAGTAATCAGGTCTCGTCCGGTCAAAAAAAAGGTTTTACTTCTCGCAGACAGAAACGTTCCTAAATTTCTAAACGCTCAACTCAAAAACGCCAACATAACAATACGCGTAAAAAGAGATTCGATTACAGCTAAATAAACATGAAGAAAACGCCAAGAAATCTTCAAGAAAGAAATGTGCAAAATTCATGGCATGAATTCTTCATAAAACTGTGCATTTACGAAATTCAATCTTTAAAAAAGTGTGCACTATTTATGAAATAAGTAAGAAACCTTTTCAATAAACTCTAACATTCTTCTATTTTATTAAAAACAAGGCGCGTAAAACGATATCTGACTGGATTCGCAAGTTCTATTTTGAAACAGCACTTCACAAAGACAGCAAATTCGAAGATTCTGATTCTGTTCAATGGAGGACAATTCCGTCGTGCAAAAATTAAAACTGTGACAAATTTTTATTGAGTGAAAGTTTTACGAGGCCATAAGCTCATAAAATTTGAAAACATTTGCTATCGATCCTGTGAGAGAAAGCAAAAATGAATAAAAATTTTTATGTTCTATGTTTATGCTTCATTTATCGAAAATCACAATTTATGTTTGACAACAGAACATTACACCCGGGTGTCACGGAAACAAAGCGACGTGTACCTGATCATTACCGCTTCGCTGGATTTGAGACTCTGACATTTTGAATCATTTTCAAAAATTGAGAATTTTCCGTTTTTCATTTTGCATTTTCCACCCAGAAGAAAATCTTTTTAAAAATATTTTTTGTTCGAAATAGGGAAATAGAAAATAGAATTTGAATAAAAAGGAAGGAAGTTACTGATAAGTAAAATTAAAAAGGAAAGGGATGGAAAGATGAAGGGATGCAATTTATTACCGAAAGAAATTGAATGAATGAAGGTCTTAGATAAAAACCTTCCTCGAAAATTCTAAAGCCGGAAAATCTAAAGAAAATGTTGAAAATTACAACAACAAAAGACGAACCTAATCCAAATAAGTATAAGAGACTAGCGGAAGATCAAATTTACTCAAAAATGGTTTTATTACAGAATATTCTTTTGGGGGGTGAGAAATGAAGAGGTTTCCTGCCATTAAGTTCTTCTTTCATCTCTTTACTCACGCAACATACAAAATTAAATCTTCATATAATGACTACATTGGTAGGATGTCGATAAAAGCATTCAAAGGAGAAAGATGAAAGATGCAGTATAATGGAAGAAAACTCAAGAGACCATAACGTAGAAGACCTCCTCTTTGGTTCAAATCTCGCTCTACATTCACGACAATACTTCCATTAGGCTTAAGAGATCGTAAATCTTTTACTTGATATTAAAATTCTTTTTGTAATTTAGCAGTCACAATGTATTGTATACTATATACCACACCAAGTTGACTAGAGAAAGAAGTTTTACTCCAACTATTTCGTATGTAAACAATCATGACCTACAGCAGCGGTAACCTTAGAGATGTTGGTTCTGAATTCGCAATTTGATTTCGTGGGCTGTTAATATAATATTTTATACTAAAAAAAATTTGTTTCTTTCAAAAATTGGGGATGTGGGTTGTGGATCATCCATTACTGATCGTTGTTATGTGGAGCACCTCCAACAGCTGTGGCATGTCAGGACTTAAAAAATAAGACTAATAATGTAAGTTAACGCCACTTTATTTTGACCGCACTCTTCACAACCTAAATACCAACTGTCTGCTCCGTCCCAGGCGCCACAGCGTTAGGATGACTCGTCGTCACCTCTCGATGGTGACCATTCGTCTGAATGCCAAAACGGCATATCTGCTACACAGCACACAAGAAAAGAAGAAAAATATTCGGGGATAAGAGATAAATAGCTTGTAAGCTGTTGACCATACTAAGCTTGGTAACTAGATTTGCGGACTGAGTCAGAGTGACTCATTTAAAATTTTATTTTCATATTTTTGTAGCCATTCCACGCTTCCCAGGTTGAAGTCCGATGAGTAGCCCTATACAAAGTAAATTTTAAATTAAATTGATTTTTAATTATTTTTCGAAAGTCAAATCGGTTCACTTCAGTATATCAACAGTGTCGAATCTAGTGCACACGAAATGAAAAACAAATAAAACTGATACAGTAATTGACTACGGTTAAAGCATTTTAAGTTTAATGAAATGGAAAGATTCCAATCCCGAAACTTTGCCCGGTCGTAGTCAATACTCCTCGTTTGTTCCAAATTTGAAAGGATCTGTTGATTCCCCAGAAGGAAATTTGTAGTCTTACAAACCCGTTACGACTAATAGCTAAATAATATCTGGATATTTGTGTTATGTTTCTGTAGCGGGGTCTTTCGACTGTCGTAATTAAAATTCAGTCTGGTGGAGCGTTCGAATCTTTTTGCTTCCGCTTTATATTTTGGTCTAAGTTAATCTTTCTCTCGACTTCCCACTCTCCACCTGTTTTTGGGTTTGGTTTGTAAGCTCTGATTCTCAACTTTTTATTTCATGTCAACGTGCTTTCGTAGATTTTGGTGAGTGGTTCTAAGTTCTGACAAACCTTTACCAATCTTCCTGACCCAGTCTGCCTTAGGTTTCTAACTTTGAAAATTCTTCAGCAACTAGTTTATAGATGGCGATTCTTCCGCCTTTGAGTGTACGCTCAATTGACGGCGTATCTGTTCCTCTTTTCAAATCAGGATCTTTGTGATAATCTTATGTTCCGTTTTTGGGTTACTGGCTTACCGTATTAATCTCCATTCTTTAAGTCTTCATCTTTACATCCTCTGTCTGTTTTCTGAAAAGGCCGATCTCAATTCTTTTTCTAAAATCGTAACACTCTTATAGCTCTCACATAGTGACTATCAGTTTTTCCAAGACCACTGTTCTTTGTAAATATATCTCGTTTATTAGTCAACATCTTTCTATTACCTTTCATCCTTCCATAAGCTTATCTGGTCTCTAGATAACATTTATCTATAATCGTACAATCATGTTGTTCCAAAATAATAACAACTAACATTAGTGAATAACTGAGAGAGGTGTTAAATAATCACTTCTTATAAAATCATTTCGGCCCAAAAATCGGACTAATTATCAAAACTAGCTCACTAATTGTCATTTTCATCAAGTCTATATCATGGTTTCGTAATAAAACACAAAGTTCCAAACATGAGTTTAAGACGAAGAAGAATAAAGAAAAGGAAAAAACTCCATTGAATTGCGTCCTTCTGTTTTTCCCAATTTCCCTTACATTCTCTCGCATTGTCATCACTCAACTTTAAATCTAAATTTAATAGCAAACAATAAAAGAAGTCAAATCTTGACGTATCCTTCCTTTCTCTCTCTCTCTTTCTCTCTGTGGAAGAAACTATCAGAGGAGTTACGCAAAATAACATTTTCTTTTAAGAGAAAGATCCCTTTTGTCTTTTTTTCTGACACGACTAACATTTCTTTCTTTCTGGTAAGGCGACATTTAAAAAGAGAAAGAAACCGCCGGCATGTTAGGGTAAAAATTTTTGCGGGGTAATTTTTTATTATTATGGTTTTAGGTTTTCCGTGAAATTCGACCTTGGACGGATTTACAAATTGTGTTTACTCGTTAAGCTTTCTTAGTGGTTTTTCATTTCTTTTTTCTGTAAGCTGTGATAAATCCAAGACAATTTTGACGTTTTTAATGTTTCGTAAAAAATATTTTGAAGGCGCGTTTAACAAATTAAACATAAAAACGGTGAATATGTTCATGTATTTGGTTTTTCTTCTTAAGTTTGATGTTTTTAATAAGCGACCCAAGAGTCAAAGGATTGCTATTTCCTGCCCCCATCTCTCTCTGTTTCTACTTCTTCTGTTTCTCCGTCTTTTAATTTTTAATTTTCGTTTTGAATTAAAAAGTCTAATCTCTTCTTCTCCAGATAAAATTAAAAAATTCTCCAGAAAATCTCGTTCTGTGGCAAAACACTTCCGGCGGGATGATAGCTTTAACTGCTAACTTCCTTTTTTTTATTTATTTTTGAAATCCGGAAGGTTAAGAAGTAATTGGAGATGATGTCTCACTTTTTCCTCTTCTTACCGCCTACTGTTTTGGTTTTGTATTCGTTACTTACCCTTCCCATGACTTCTCCTTTTTCCTCGTTTCGGCCAACTAGAGACCACGATGTTTTCAACTCATTTTCACTCCTATTTGTTGGGACAAGTTATTACATGAGTTGAAAATATGTTTGATTATGAGTCAGCTACCTTTCGTTGAAGGCTTACTCGCTGACAGAA
This sequence comes from Columbicola columbae, assembly GCA_016920875.1. NCBI lineage: Eukaryota > Metazoa > Arthropoda > Insecta > Psocodea > Philopteridae > Columbicola > Columbicola columbae. The sequence continues at coordinate 16,998,058 of JADMLL010000001.1, read as the reverse complement.
AATTACTACCAAGTTTGTGAGCTTTGGAGGGAAAGGATAGTGGACAAATTGAAGGAAAACATTTTTAGACAAGGAAGAGCGGGAGAAAAACAGGCACCCAGGTGGGTTTTGAACCACGGCCCTTGGAGTAATAGGCGAGTGCTCTAACCTCTCGCCTACCAGTCTCCTTTTCTCCTTTTTAGTTATTAGCTTTACAGACTTCAAAACCTTGTAACAAACTGTGAGAAGTTAAAACCAAAAAAAAGGTGGAGTACCTGCATATACATTCTAGCGTCTCAGGGTTTGTGTGTTTTGTAATAGAGTGGAGACATCTCGCAACCACTGAAAATACACACTAACTACTCTAAAAAGAAGTTTTGATTTTCGACAAAAAGTAGAAATGAGGAATTGACTAAAGTTATTAACCTAAAAGGCATTGAGAAGATTCAACAACGTGGAAAGGGTGAAAACCTTTGGAAAGCTACAGTCGACAGAGATGCCAAAGCACTTTTCGTGAATAAATTTTTATCTGTTTCAATCCACCAACGTCTAGTTTCTTAACCGTAATTTTAGCCAATTCTTATTTAACCTTTAAACATCTCTACCTCAGTTTGTTTCTCTTTTAAAAAATCCTGAGGAAAGAGGAGCTAATGAGAAACAGTAAACCTGTAAAGTTAACACAAAACTGACATACACACATCCATAAAGAGAAATTGAGGAATAAAACCACGAAATAAATGCTCTCTAAGGCGAAGAGGGAAACAAAACAAACAAAAAAAAGGAAAACAAGTCAGGCAAAGTTTAAATGACCGAAACCGACAAACTTTAAGTTACAGCAATAAGCATAACACAGAAAAGCCATTTTCCTCCAGTGATTTGCATTCAAGTTGTGACGAGAAATAAATTAATTTTTTGTCACCGTAATAAAAGTCGTCTCAATTTTCCTTTTATGATAATGGAAATGATATTTGTTTAACGTTTAAACCGATATTTTCGCTCCTGAAATTAAATCAAAGGATGTAAATGAACGTGTGAACACAGAAAACGACCTTTAAACGGAGAAAATGACAGCTTTGAGTGCTTCGATGAAATTCCCCCTTTTGCCCCCGAAATATCCGGAGAGGAAATTTTTATTTTAAAAACTGCAAAATCCAGTTTTTAAGGGAACAAAAAACCATCGTATAAAGTATAGCTTATAATAATAAAAATCCGGAAATAGGTTACAAAATTGCCCCGGGGAATATTCTTAAAAGCGTTTATGAAGTATTTGAGAAAACGGAAAGAGGTTTGTTGATGATGTGGAGTCGTTATAGATTGTAAGGAAGGAGAAGAAAGAGGGAAGACTAGTACGAGACTATTATGTAACATTTAAGAGAAGAAAACAACTTTTATTTGAGAAAAAAAAATTTTATTTGAACATAAAATATTTAGTAGTGGTAAAAAACGGTAACCTGATGTTGAATTCCCTGATTTCTCATTCGTCTGGGAAACGAAAACGTCTAGTTTTCCATCATAAGAAGAACTATAATTTTGAATAAATTAATGATCTTCAAAAATAATAGTTAAAAAATTAAGGAACTGGCCCTGTTTGAGTCTGAAACGGTTCTTTTTGGAATCACCAGTATCCTCCGTATCCGCCAACTCTGTTGTAGCCTCCATAACCCCTTCCAAATCTAAACGGATATAATCGAATTAGCATAATCATGGCTTTTATGTATTTGGTTTTTGTGAGGAAGATATTAACAATTCTTACCCTCCGTATCCGCCGAAGCTACCTCCATAACCACCATAACCTCTTCCGTATCCTCCGTAACCACCGAGTCCTCCGAAGCTAGGATAGTATCCACCGACGCTGCGGTATCCTCCGTAGCCACCATAGGAACCCAATCCGTTGTATCCACTGTAACCGCCTAGTCCACTGTATCCACTGTAACCGCCTAGTCCACTGTATCCACTGTAACCGCCTAATCCACTGTATCCACCATAGCCGCCTAATCCACTGTATCCACCATAGCCGCCTAAGCCGCCTCCGAAACCGCTACCCAAACCGGCGCTGTAACCGGAATATGAGGTTTCGGCTGCTACAAGAGGATCTTGATCGGCGGAACTGGATTGAGCTGGGCTTCGAACGGATTTCTGGCCTTCTGGCTCACAGTAACAGACTGTGACCATCAACAATGTGAAGAAAATCTGAAATTTGTTGCGTGAGAGAAATATTTATCTTTTGAATATTTACAACGGGTTACGCAAAAAAACCGATGTCAACGAAAGTTGGTGAAGAAGAAACGGAAGACAGTTAGGGCTTGTTTTACGCGTGTTGGTATTGCGCACTTTTAAAAATTTAGAAATTTCAGAACAAATCCGTCCCCAATATTAGCTTAAGAGACTTAAGTAAGATGTTTTTACCGCAAATCCCTTTTTTGTGGTTTCAACCTACCGCGTAAAACAAGACATAACTAAAATATCAATTTATCTATGTAACCATGTTTCTTTTTACGCGTTTTGTGTTTTACAGATCTTGTGGGTTCATAAAACGTGGAGCGTGTTCAACTAAATTCCTATTTATTGCAAAATCAAGGTTTATGCACAAAAACGGTTTAACAAAGACCTCGTTTCATAAATAATGCACAACCTATTTACTTATATTTAACGATAAACTCAAGGAAATGGGAAACCTATCTCCTTTTGAGGTGATTCTGTACTGTATTGTTAACGTAGCACCTAATTTTTTAGGCCATTTCTTTGGAATCTCCGTCTTCGCGTAAAATTAGTCTACTTGAGCACTATGTGAGGAACGAAAAAACAGTGCAAAAAAGGACAATATGGAAAACAATGGCGACAAAGACAAAATCAAAACCTAGAAATAATCATAAACTAAAAATTCTTAAAATAGGCGTTTCGAAACTTGAAAGCAAATTTTTCCAGGCGGAAAACTTCATTTCACAAATTCATTCAGAAAGAAGAAATTCCAATAATGAAAATAAATTAACATAATTAAAAGCTCCGCCAAGAAATTTCCCATTTTCTCCAATTTCCTTTTTAGTTTCTAAAAGAGAGCAATTTTGCGGAGGAGGAAACAGCAAATGTAAGCTTAAAAATTTTTCTGTTCTAAGAAAAATTTTTCCCACAAAAAAAACAAACCCCCAAATTTGAACTAAAATGATTTACATCACTTCAGTATTTATTAACATAAATCTTAAATGAATTTATTTTGTCCAGATTATCACCAATAAAACATTAGATAATTTATTTGACAGATAAAATTCTATTCAATTCGATGTTTGACCTCTTTCTTGTGTGTCGGAGACTCCAAAAAAATTCAATACAACAAAACCGTATACCAGTGAGTTTTATAGTATATCCAGTGCTCTATATTTGAGGAGCTATAAAAGCTTTAAAAAGAGGAGAATGAAGGTGGATAAAGAAGAGAATGTCCGCCGTAAGCGAGGGACTGAATTGACATTTTTCATTAGAGAAGTAAAGCAAGATAAATGGCGAACTGAAATTCATTAATAATCAATTCGTTGGCTCGTTAATTAAAACGTTGACATTTTCAGACTAAAGAAATATTACTTCAAGTATGATATATAATTCACCTAAGCGTTTGAATTTGAGTTTAAAATTTAGAGAAATAGAGTCAAATAATCGTTTAAACAAACTAATGTTAGAAGCTGAAAAATTATATTTTTTGAACTGGTCTTGAGGTGTTTACTTTGTATGAGAGTAACACCCTGATACAACGCCATCTGCCGATTCAATTTTAAACTGATTACCAAAATATTATAAACTAATTAGCCTAAAATATAAACATTTAATTATTTAAAAAAAATACTCTTCTACCTAGAGTCTAGCTCTTAGGCTATCTGGGGGTTAGTTTAAACCAGAGGTTTCCAACCTTTTTTGTATCGTAGACCCGTTGCCATGTTTTTCGGTTTTGGGTAGACCCCCTACTTACCTGATATTGATTTTTGTAAATTTTTCACTGCAGTCAAGTAAATTTTTTACTTCATAGGTACTTTTATAAATAATGTATATGTCTTTATACCACAGAATAGTATAATGTAAGTAAATAGGTATTATCGGTGTAGGTTGAGAGCCACTGTCGTGGACCCCATTTTCATTTCATGGACCCCTAAATTCCGTTTTCGCTGACTTAGACCCCTTATAGGTTGTCATAGACCCTGGGGACCGATATAGACCACTTTGGGAATCACTGGTTTAAACCATGGTTCAACAGCTAGGACTAGAATTCGCTAGTTTCTTTACTAGGAGAAGAACTAGCTAGGAGCCAAAAACTAGCTAATCCTTTTCCTAAAAAGAGATTTACTATTAAAACTACCTAAATTTGCATCCTTTTCAGACTCTTCTTTCCCTTCTAGCCTAGAAAAAGATGCTTAATATAAAAAAGTATGGATTTATAAAAAGAATGAAAGTGGTTCCTCAGCTTTAATGTATTTCATATAAATTTTAGGGAAATTTATTTTACAATCCATTAGATTTGAATCAGTATAAAATAAATTAAAACACAAACAATGAGTAATTTTATTTAAATACTCTAACTTGAGTTTGACTTGGTTCAAGACAAGATCTATATAGTCAGAACAGTCATAAGTCTGTGCTACCCATCCTCAGGTACTTATGAATGACACTAAGTTAGAACGTCAAAAATAAATTTAATTAATTTGGGGGTCATCCCCAGGACTGTTTCAACACCTAAAACCTAACGTATCGTTTCCTAGACAAAACCTCACCTCAAAATAATACCAACATAACAATCCTATTTCTATTAACATCGTTAAAGTTTCATTGTTGTCATTAAATTCTAATTTTTAAAGATTCACCAGTCAGCTACCGATTTAAAAATAAGCAAAAGCTTTCTACAAGACACAATTTGTCTGTTTCTACGGGGCACTTTTGGTGCTGGTCTGTTTGCTAGATAAAACCTCCCCTCAAAATAGTACCAACCACCCATTCTTCATGTTACATTCGTTAGCTGATAGATGAACAAAGTAAAATTATTTAAGAACAGTTCAATGAGCGTAAAAAAATATTTTCTGGAAAGAGTGGTTCAAATTTCATAAAAAGGCTGTTGCCAACCTCTCTTATACATACACCTCTTTTTGATTTTTATGAAAAAATTATCTTTAACGTTACAAAAACATTAATAATGAAAACCATTCAAGAAATTTAATAAACTCCAAAAAAAATTTAATTTTTAAAAGTTTTTGAACATTTTCAAATTTTTCCGCCTTTATGGATTTCCCTCTCCACGGCAAATTTATACTCTATATTCTGATAGTTAAATCTGTATATTATTAATTAATAAATTAAACTCTATAATTAAACTCTAATTCATAAGAAAGAGTTGAGACATCGCGAGCAAGCAAGCCTTTGGATGTTTTAAAGTTACTGTTGCCCTCCAAAATTCTAAAAATTTTTTTGAAATGCCTAAATTTGATAACCTAAAATTTTTAGAGTTTGGAAACGGAAATCCTTTTTATTTCTAAATTGCTTACGTGGTTTTAAAAATTTCGTTGGATTTAGATTTTGTAACTCACTTAAAAGGATTTCGAATGCCTTTTTATAAAAATTTAAATTTTTGAAATTTAAAAAGTTTGAACAAAATTTTGAAAAATTCTCACAAATTTTAAGAAACAAGAAAATCAAAATTTGGGGACAAATTAAAAAAGCTAAAAATTGAAAAAAGTTCACGTTTGAGGATAACTTACGGTGAGAGCGGACATGGTGCTTTTATTCCCGTTCTTGGAGAAGATCGCGGCGAAACTAACGTAAAACTACCAGGTACAACTAGGTACAAAGTCCAATAGACTTCTGAATTAATACTGACAAAGCTTAGTTTAAATACTTTTATGAAACACATTGTTTTTTTTCTTTTTCATTTTTACTATTCTCGAAGACCTTCAGGTCCAGTCAGGCATTGCCCTTCCGAAGAAGCGCATGGCAAAATGTGAATATTGAAAAACCGTTTCGCTCACAATTGGCAAACGAGGAAAAAGATCAAACTAAGAGAGCACGTGCGTCGGTTACATCACATGAAAACGTCGCATCTGAAGGGTTGTGTCTCGTCTACCTAGCTTATAATTAAGATTCTTTAATTTTACAACTAAGCTCTTAATGTTACGTTATTCGTACTAACTGAATGGTGCTGTGCCTTGTCAGTTTGAATGTACCTGAATTATGGCCGAGTCCTTCTCGAATCCTGTTTTTCCACAGGAAATATTATCAAATATATCTGAAGGGAAATAAATTTTTTTATGGGCTCTCGACTAAACTGGCTGTGCATAAGCTCGACATCTATTTTCCTCAAAATCTTCAATAAGGAAATTTGATTCAAATTTAGACCAAATTGCAAGTTGTAAGTAATTAAATCTAAATCCATCCCCCACCCATCTGTGATCATTTTTATGGCTATTTCTAACACTATTTCAAAATTCAAATTTCTGTCGTATGTGTTTATATTTATGCGTGGTCTTTAACGCCTAAGTACTCCATTTTGAAAATTATAAGACAAACTTCTAATTATTCCATAAGTAATGCACGTTTTCTTATTTTATCACAATATTAGAGAGCTAGAATCTTGTTCTGTTAATACTGTGCCATTTATAAAATGGGCGATTCTCGTATATTTCATAAGTAATGCACAATTCCTTCACAAGTTACAGTTAGGCATCGTTTTACGCGTATTGCTTTTGCTGATCCTTACAGCGACGACTGATATCATGAATACCGCACATCTTGAATGAGAGATATACATAGTTATTGAGGTTTGGGTTTACGCGTATTGCTTTTATTCGTTCTTAAACCTAAATCCAACGAAATTCTCAAAACCATGTAAGCAATTTTTAAACAAGATTTCTGTCTCCAAACTTTAAAAAGTTTAGGTCACTAAATTTAGACATTTTGAAGTAACAATTTTGAGCCTGATTTCGAGGACAAGAATAACTTTACACATCCCAGAGTTTGCTTGATTTGAGCTTTCTAACGAATTAGAGTTTGATTAATAAATTTATTAATTAATAACATACAAGAATTGATTATTGCACTATGGTCTGGACCATTGGGAAATTTTTACATAAAAATAACTTTCTTAACGATAGTTGTTATGGTCCTCATCTTTCGCGTAAAACGAGACTAGATTGTAATTATAATTTCCTGTCATAAATGGAGATTGCGTTATACATTAAAAGCTCTCATTCGACGTTTTACGATACGAAATCACGGTCAGGTATAAGGAAATGATGAAGGCTTTCGGGGGAGAACTTTAAGCAACAGACTTTCTCAAATTAAGAGTATGATAAATCGATGAGTTCTCTCGAAAGGTCTTCTTAACTTCGATGGCTCTAAAGTTTAATTAATGCGACGCTAATTAATTATAAAGAACGTGATTTGGCCTTACTGTATTTGAGCCTAAAAATTCCGTTTATTATTACAGTATATAGTGATGATTAGTCTTGTTACCCTTCTTATCCCCAAGTTACCTCTCGTTAAATCTAAACTTTTAAAGAGTTTTGACTCCTCTGAAGCAACAGCCTTAAAACATGGATTCTCCATAGCAACGCTCTTAGTTTGCTTTGTATTTCAGCAAAAAATTAAAACTATTCTCGCAGTTGTAATGGTTTAGAAACACTAAAATTTTTACAGCACCGAAAACAATCCAAACAAAAGAATCATTTTCAAAGCTTGACAGCATTGAGCTTTCTCCCATTTTCGATTTCGTTTCTATCGTTTTAAAATTAGAAACACTAAGAGTTGCAACAACAGCTCGAATAAATAACTGAAGGGCATTTTGATAGAAAATCAGAGACTCACGTTTCCCATCATTCCTCCTCATCTTTCTTAATAAATTATAACGAACCTGATCCGAATTGAACCTCAAGTGAGTTTTGAATTTCTCAGAAATATATTTCCCAGCGGACAAAACTGAAATTTGATGAGGAATTTCCCCAACGGATGGAAGTCAACGGTGAAAATAATTCATGGTCAAGAAAACATCCCAAATTTTAGGAAAGTGGAAGATGTCAAAATTTTAAGAGAAGAAAGGAGTCGATTGATAAAATGGAAAATCCCAGAAGACCGTTTTGAGGATGAGGCACTAAATTCATGAGAGCGGAGAGGAAGTTCTTAAGCAGCTTCAAACTAATTCTGGGCAGAACTGCTCTTTGGGATTTCCGGTTCGCCATTTTTTTCTTCTTCTTCTTTTAGAGATCAAAAAACAAGATCTCACGCCCAAATGTATTCCTATTCACGACCTTTCGTGCTCTGTTTCATTCAGAGAATACCTTAAAACCTGACATTATTTTTTTGTCATTACTCACGGGTTTCTCCCAAATTTTTTATTTGCGGGGGAAAACAATCGAATTGTCACGATTCCCTCAAAGTTTCCACATATTTTAAATTTTGTTTCCAAATTTACGTTTTTCGTGTTTAGTCAAATCCTCTCCCTCCCATTTTGTTTCTTTAACAACACTCGAGTCTTTCGCAAGGTTTCGATTTCATTTTAATTATCCAAACCCAAATTTCGCTGTTAATTAAACATCTTTATAGACTATAATTAATTACTAAGAATTTGGAATCGGGTTAAACATGAAACTAATGGAAACCAAATCGCGGCGGTGAGGTTTGGGTATGATACTCAGAGATGAGAGGTATGATGAGGTGTGCTTCACGTTTGTTTCTCATATTTATTCCTACGACTACTTTCTTTTCTTCCTGTTTTCAATGTTTAGAATTAATTTTTATCAAATCTTTCACTGTTTATGTAAATTAAAGGTTATTTGTAATCATCTTCAAGTTATGCGACTCAGCATGCGGTTGGAAAGGTTGTTTGCAGCGACAAGGTTTCGATAAAGTTTTCAAATTTGTTGCTCCGTTTTGAAAATGACCAATGTCAAATTGTCGGTTGTCGTTCCATCATTAGTCTGTAAATAAAATTATATTTTCTTGGCATCAGATACTGAAGGGAAAATTCTTATATGATCAACAACAACCTAATATAACCAACAGGGTTACCAAAAGCAAGATGTCTACCTTTAAGTCGAATGTGTTTGTAAATTTCCAAGAACGCAAGAAAACGATACGCGTAGTAGAAAATTCCATAGTTATACAAAAAAATATGAAGGCAATTGTCAGTATCTGTCAGAAAATAAGGACAAATGTGCAATATTTATGAAATAAAAAATCGGTTGAGTTTTAACCTCATTAGGTGTAACAGATTGAGGAAGGGGGCTCGAAACTATTCAGGCACTTTGACTATTCCATCACAGGGCTTCCCAAAGATGAAATAAAACTGTGCATTATTTATGAAATTACAATACTACTTCATCAAATTCTGAGTCTTGAAAAAATAGAAGCTCATTTGAATACGAAAGTAATTTTCAAAACGTTCAACTAGAACCATCCGAATAAAAATGGAGAACTCAAAATTGCGAGGAAAATTTGATTCCTGACTTATGGTCGTTACTCTTAATTTTAGTTTTAGTTTAGATGAATCAGTTTCGGAAATACCAAGAATGCTAATGGCGTTACGAAAAGGACGAGAGTATGTGTGGTTCGGTTGTGAAAATTAAAAATGATTTATTAAAATCTCATTCTCACCGTTACCATTCAAATTGTGAGGTCTCTTTTTACGCGTTTTTAAAGATGAGCGTTTAAAGAAATGAGACGGTATTGTGACTTGTAACCTAAGTTCTTTGTAACCATGACTCATTGCTTTCATGCCGTACACCCATGAAAGAGACCAGCAGCAACAGTTCCTGGGTCTAAATCTTGTAGACATCATTGAAGGGATTTTGTAATGGTTAGAGAAATTGTTTCTGCAGTAAGGCGATAGAGAAGAAAGTAGACTATAAAGACTTTCACAGAGTTATAACAGCAATAAGAATCTAAGCCAGAGTTCCCAAATTTTTTTCTGTCGTAGACCTCTTGCCATGTTTTTTGGTTTTGGGTACTTTTATAAATAATGTATATGTCTTTATAATATAAGATAGTATAATGTAAGTAAATAGGTACTATCAGTGTATATTGAGATCCACTACCATGGATCTCTAAATTTTGTTTTCGCTGACGTAGACCCCTTGCAGGTTGTCATAGACCCCTGGTGGTCCATATAAACTACTTTGGGACTACCAATAAGACATAGCTAGACGTCATCTTAATTCGAGACAAGAGGCGTCAAGAACCAAAAAATCAGCTTAGAAATCAACAGTAAGCCAACAGCAATTCTCCTAACAGTAAAGAGTAGAACTACCTATAAGAGTACCCGACAGTAGCTATAACACTATAAATAAGTGTGAAACTGAAAGTAGGGAAAAATTTTTATTTTTGAAGCCAAATATTATTTCTCTCTGAATTTTGGAAATTTTTGATTTCATCGATTGATATTCAATTTTATAAAACCCAAAACGAATTTCGGTTGTGAGTGATGAGATTGACAGATAATATTTGTGATTCTGACAAGATACGAACATTTTAAGTCCAAGACACAATCATCAATGTGACAAAAACGAAAGGCCTCTCAGTAGAAACTTTCCAAGACCTTTTCGCAATGCCTCGAATAAGATTCTCAACAGATAACATGGAAGAGGTTAACGACAACGTGACAAGTATATCATAACACAAGGTTCCATCCGAATAGGAGGCCACTGGACGAGAGACCAGATGAACGGTGAAATCGGAAGGAAGTGAAAATTTCCGGAGAGAGAACTTAAGACATCGAACTCAAAAAGCTTTTCCGTGACTTCGAATCGTTTTGATTTGTTTTCTGTTTGATTATCCCCATTCGAGGAGTAAATATGAGGAAGGAAATTCACAGCATTCATCGAATCCATTCAGTGTTGGAAAGTTATATTCGAAACCGTAGATGAATTAACAGGTTTTTGTTGATTGTAACCGTAAAAAGTTTAAATTTGTTGGTAGCAGACGGCTTGGCGGAGTCTTCGAAAGTTTCTTTGTTTTCTTTATTGCTATCGCTCCCTTTTTTTTAATCATACATATTCAAAACAGGTTTTTGCTTACGATCCTGATTATATACACGATACCTCATAAATAAATGCTAATTTTATTTCTATTCTCGACTTATGTTTTGTTTGAAAATTACTGCCGATAACACAAAAGTAGATAAAAATGAAAAACTAATCGAGAGACGCGAAAATGTTAATTACCACTTGAGAGGAACACACACAAATAAGAAAAATTTATTGATGACTCCTAAAACAATTTTAAAGTGTTTTTGAGTGTAAAATCAGTCACACATCCGCTCTTGTATCGTATTCAACAATCAAACGGAAACTTTATGTTCTTATTTAAAGAGACAGTTAATGGAAATTTCGTTAGAGGCCCTTTGTCCTTGTTTTGACTTTTTAATAAAAATGTCAGCATCTCTCTCTGCAAGGAAATATCGTTTGATGAACCTTGTCAACTTCTTCCGAATCACAATTTAACCACATTTTCATATCCCCAACCATGAAGAACTTAATTATGAACACCATTTGCTGCGGGGCTTTCTTCAGCTTTACCATCAAGTTTGAATTTCCAGAGTGACGGGATTGATGCGTGATACGTGAAATGTTAAAAAAGTGTCACACACGAAATTTGTTCGCGAATTTGAGTTTTTGAATTTTTACTCATGTTTAACACGATTCGGCCATTAATCAGCTGACATATTTAAAAATCCCGCTTGACACAATTATGAGAACTTTGTATTCAGCCCATTTTAAGCCTAATTTTTTAAAATAGTTCCTACTTTATGTAATACTCTTGTATAATGTCAACCCACCTAGCTCTCTCCGTAGTTTTTAATTTGTTTTGTTTAAAACCCTTCTTTGAAAATTTGGAAGCGTTATCTCATCCGTGATTTATTCACAATTTTTCTAATAGGCAAATTCTAAATCCTTGGTACTCCCACCAACCTCTAATGAGTGGCCCAGTCGCCCAGAGGAGCAGTGGAAACCGTGAGTGCAAATTTGTGAAAGGTCGACTGCTCATTGTTCAGTCTGAATTCTGGAACATAGTGCCTGACCAGTACGAAAATGTTTAGGCCAAAACTGCTAACATTGTTTGCCTCAACATATCTTTAGGAGACAATTCACAGAAAGTGCATACAAAAACAGACTGACAGATGTACATTCAGTACCCTGAAGGTGGACTGTATGCGTCGCAACGGTCACTATGAAAATTTGGTCCGGGTAGGAAAAGAAAAACCTTGAGGACCAAGGGTCTAAATCATTGTACGTAGATTTTTTACGAGAAAGGTAAAAACCGCAAGCACGATTGGCCAATAATCACGTCATCGAAGACTTTACTTTAAATTGAAAGGGTTTCTAAACACTCAACTCTAAGAACAAAACAAAAGACGAGAAGCCCAAGAAGTAACCTAATTTTCTGCTAAGATGTGCTTTGAATCTGTTTATTCCTGATGTTGCTTGATACAAAAAGTTTGAATTTGTCTTTGTATGAGCTGTTCCTTCAATCTTTCCTGATAATCGAAACCTAATTCTCTACAACTTAGACTTCATGAAATTTACTGTATAAAGATCTTGAGCCCTTGTGCTATACGTTCGCATTATACAGAATCGTGTTACATTTGAACCATGAATCATCAGATAAATTCGTGCAAGTTCAAACACACCTTTAAATCATGTCAAGTTCATTTTGCAGATATAGACATCAGATAATCTTCAAATTCTACTATCACAATGACAAAAACTATGAGGGCGTAGAAAATGTGTTTTGAGCCTTATGCGAGCATCTTCCTACACTTTTGATATTTACTCAGAGTGAACCGGCAAACAAATTCGAAAAGAAACCAGTTTTGGGCGTGAAGAGAAAGAAAGAAAACAAGAAAGACACGGGAAGTTTACCAATTCACCAAAACAACTTGACAACTTCTGACCTCGTAGTAAGTAAAGACGACGACGGACGATTTAAAATTTGTGGTACCCAATCAAATCCAGAGGTAAAAAATTAGGTGTGGTGACCTTGAATCAGCCAACAAGAAAATAATAATAATAATAAAACAAACACGTGGACTACATTTTTTGAACTTCAAACTCTGTTTGTGCACGTGCTAATAACAGACACACGATCCACGGATGGGAATCCCAATTTCGAAACCTGGGACCAGTGAACGAAATTACCTTTTACCCGGCGGCGGTCATAAGGAACCCATCAACACTCGAAAGGGGTCAAGAGAACCTGAATTTATCATTCATCTTCTACTCAATATCCATTGCCATTATTTTAATAACAATGACTACAACTGGTGGTTGTGTACTGCGGACTGTCAGACGTCACTGTGGGTGTTCTGTTGCGTGACCGATTTCCTAGCCAACCAAAACCATTATTCCCGTCATCTCTCATCTCGCGATTCCCCCATCAGCCTGGACTTATCTGGATTAACATAATCAACATTTTAATGTTGTATCTTATGTTGTTTGTTTTTTCACGCATGTTTTATTCATTAGCTTTTCCGAAATGACATTTCATAGACAAGTTTATTAGTCTGGTTTAAACTGCTTTAACTATCCTCCACCTGTTGCTAGTTGGAAGTCATTAATTTTTTTTTTGTTAATTTAAAAATAAAAAGATAAAATTTTTATTGCTAACTTTGCTTTATGACACTTTTAACCTTTCTTCTTTTCGTTTCCTCAAACTCGTTTGGACGAATTTGCAAATTATCAAGAAAACTAACACCTGAGCCGGTTACAATTAGTATAAATGTCATCTACAAATAGGAAGTTCAATTTTCTCAGCAATTTTAAATTAAATTAAAATCTAAAAACTTGTCAAGATACGTTGTATAAATTCGAGGGTGAAACGGATGGTTGGCACCGACGACAAAACGGACACACAACAAGACAAATCCCTTTTCTATATTATTTAATAGTCTGATTGCGAAAAATCCACGATTCAAGGCGGTAATGGCGTAACAATCCTCATTGTGTATGTTATTGTTAATTTCTTTTTGTCGTTGCTCCTTCGACAATGGATGAAATGTGTGACTTGTTCGTGCAATTGTCTAACGAAACTTGATAGGCGGGAACGTTTTTATAAAAAGTTTTTCTCTAAAACTTCTTTTTTTTAAGTTTAAATCGTTTAGAAGTCTAATTGGGTTGGTTAACCACAGAGAGCAAGACGCATTATTGTGTTTCCGGTTTTGAAATGAATTTCTCTTCGGTTTCTTTACTACTGTAGACTCATTAATAAAAGGCTTTGTTTTTGGAATTAATTTTTAAAAAAGAATTTGATTTTAAACCAACAGCATGTCTGCTGTTTAACACAAATTTTGAATCGCCCTTATCTCTCTCATAATCATTACAATTTTTATAAAAACAGCACAACACTCTGTCCACACATCCAAATCAAATACCAGTTATTATCAAACTAAAATATATTATCTAATGACTGTTTCACAAATAATGCACACTTACTGTAAATGATATTATTCCTCCTCTTAAGTTTATAATAAAATTATAAATATTTTTAAGTGTGCATTATTTATGAAATAAACAAGAAGTCCTCCTGCTCTTGAATTTTATTAAATACTAATTGTAATGCTGGACAAAGAAGATAAAGATCGACCAAAAGATTGGAGGACGACATAAAGGAGATGGCTGGCACATATGGTATGAGAAGACCAAGTATAGAGATTGTTCAGACTTGCTATCACATCGGGAGAATTTCATTATGTCATTGTAAGGTAATTCATCCCGTTCAAGGCCAAGAGGTTTTAAGAAAAGGCAAAATAGCACAAAAGAGCTCGGATGAATTTTTAAACAGAATGATGTACCTGTACCTGAAAGTATTACTTTAATTGTAAAGTGATCCATTCGGACAAAGGCTCAGGAATTTCAAAGAAAATGTTTAATTGATACAATAGCCCGCCCGGATGGGTCATTCAAAAGATAACGGTTGTCAAACCCTTTTGGGGGTATAAATACTGGCACGAATGAATCAATAAAACATCCGGAAACTAGGAATCAGTTGGTTTGTTTTTGACATCCTTACCACACTTCATCAGCACTAAGGGTGATTCAAGAGCATCAGAGGAGTTGTTTATTAACAACCTATCTTCACACACTTCACCGACAGCCACAGGTGATTTCAAGGAGAATCAATCCTAAAGCGACAGGTTTTTCCGTTCGGAAGTCCGAACAGAAATAACAGGAAGGAACTGGGAAGGCTTATGTTCAGGTAAGCCTCGTCAAAAACTGAAATTAATGTTGCTATCAAATGAAACATGTAATGTATTGTAAATTACTGACCAATAAAAGCTATTATCACAAAATTATGTTCTATCTTTAATAATTTTTGCTCCCTGAATCTGTTACTGATATAATACGAATTAGTATAACACGGCGTTTAAACGGGAAGAATTTGCCCAAACAATAACCTTTTTGAAATATAATAAAATTCTAAAATCAAAATGGTAGTCATGCAAACTTGCGATTTATACGATAACGACAAAACGAAACAATCATTTTGATAATATGAGGGGTTATGTTGCCAAAAAAAGCAGAAGCGGAAACAAATGATAGCGGAAAATGCTTGAACAGGGGAAAAGAGGAAAACTGGCACGTTCACCTTTACAGACTGCGAGAAATGATGGTGACGAGGAGAAAACGACACCCCGTCTCTACACTTCGTTTTTTGCAAATCGATTTCGATGCCAAAAAAACTTCTAGACCAGTTGCAATAATAATTTTTAAATCTAATCAATAATAAAACAAATGTACATTTCTCTGTCCACCCCTAAACGTATTTTAACGAAACACCGAAAGGGCGTATCTCCCAGAAATTATTGTCTTTCAAGGTGTGCTTCGTTTTCTTCTAAATTCGAAATAAGCAAATTCCAAATTTAGCTCGATCACTTACTAAAAAAATATTTTAACGAATTCCTTAGATTTCAATTGATTTCTGGCTAGACACAGAGGGACGGTATTATTTCAAGTGAAATTTGGCTGCTTTTTAAATTAATTAACTGCAGAATGTGAAGATGAATAATAATTTACAGTATAAGCAATAAATTTTGACTTTTGGACGGTATTAAATGACAGCAAATTATTGAGTTGGCAAGAAAATAGTTTCGGTTTCCACCACTAGATAGTCAGATGTTTGTTTCGTTATTATTTTGCTAATGTCAGAATTTTTTCTTTTGAGGTTTTCTAGTAGACACCCTAAGGCCTTGGACACTCTAAGCTCTACTGGGTGAACCGTTGGGTCCAGTGGAAATCGATTGAGTGAAAATTTGTGAAAGGTCGATTGCTCATTGTTAAGTCTGAACTATAGTGCCTGACCAGCATGAAAATGTTCGAGCCTGTCCTCAGAAACTGACATCTTTATGACACAATATACAGAATCAGACTGACAGATATACATACAAATGATGCCCTGAAGGTAGAGTGTATGCGTCGAAAAGCGGACTTGTAAAATCTTTTTGGTAAGTCGTATGGCCCAGTCGCAATGGTCAAATGAAAATTTGGCCCGGGAAGGAAAAAGCTTGAGTACCAAGGCTTTAAGGCTACTGTAGGAACCAATGTATCTCATCTCAGTCGTATTTCGATTTCTTGTTTAGGATATATTTAAGTTAGTTTCTGCAACCTCTTGCACAGTTTCATGAGAATTTGATTCAGTCTGGCTTTAGTTTGATAATCATCAGCTTCAGAAGATCGACCAGAATGTTGATCATCTTGAAGTGAAAAATCTCCAGAATGAAATTTGTTATATTGCTGACACGTTAAACAATGAACATCATAAACTCCACATATCTCTTTGCGAAAGTCAAAAGTGAAAAATGTCGAAATAGCCTATCTATTGATGGAAGCCGAAACTCCTTTCTTGCCAATCCAATCAAAATTGGGAATAAAAAATCCAACTACAACAGCACGGAAGTGGCAACAGCAATATTCATCTTTTAACATTTACATCATTAAAGACACCAATAAAAAAATTTTACAAATTACTCAACACACAAGTGAGATGAAGAAACTTCACAAACGTCTTTCAAACCGCCAATAAACAAATAAACAGTGGTCATTGAACAAGTAACAATTCAGCGAAATCGGTACATTAATAACTCCCAGGTTAATTCAAGGTGATTTTGATAAAATAAAATAATAAAGTTTTCATTGCTTGCAATCGGTATTAGCAAATATAAATTCAGCAGTCATTATACGAAAGAATGTCCTCTAAAACAAGATCGCCGTCAGTGTAGCGTGTCCTCGTGAACTTCCCTTCATGTGCGTCTGTGTCATTATGCAGCCGAGTGAAGGAGCACAGCATCTTTAGCATTATCATGCACTTTTCATTTGAGAGAATCTTTTGCTTAACGTTGTCCCCTGAAAACCTTCATCTTTTTCCTTATACCTAACCCTGATTTCATCTACTTATCATAAAACGTGGTAAGTAAGAGCTTTTCGTGTGAAAGGTAATTTCTATTTATGGTAATAAAGTCTACTTAGAACGTAGTCAACTAGTCAGTGAGTCTTACTTAGGAAAAAAATTCCTCATCAAAGTGTGCATTACTTATGAAATGAATCTCTCCTTTAAGGAGTGCGATATCTATGGGAAAAACAGGTGGTGCAATGGCCAAGTGTCAAAATCCCAAGAAATATTAACAAAACAACTTTTCGTAACTGTGTGCATTATTTATGAAATACGTTACTCCTGTGAGTGGACTTACTTACGCAAGAAATCCATTCTAAGAGCGTGCAGTATTAATGGAAGAATCGTGTTTAATTTTCTAAATGCTTACTTGACAAAAAAAGGTCGGAGAGGTGGGGGGGCAACACTCGTAAACCGAGACCCAACTATTTTAATTTATAGCGTTGGTTAAGAACATAAGTTTGTTGCGGTAAAAAAATTTATAGTAAATACTCAAAATTAAATTTTAATACATAGTATTAATTTATTTCGGAATGGAAGGCGGTTTTCAAAATTCCGAAAGTTCCCACCACGCGGGAAAAGTTGGAAAAACAAAGTTTTCCGCGTTAAATCCTGGGAGGAGTTTTCAATTTTGCCCATGTTTTCCCTCATGCGTGATCATTTTCGACGGTCGCCTGTCTTATCATTATTAAATTTTTCATAACTTCTCAGTTATGCGAGTATGTTGGTCTGAGTCATCGAAGCTTAAAAGGTCGACGTGACTTAAAAAACCTTCAAAACTTTGAAGATGAATTTTTTTTCATTGTACTTCTTCTTTGTCAACGGCGGTGACTTTTTGCACAACCAAAAGATCTAACGAAATCCAGAAGACTATACATATTAAAACGAAAAAAAAATTTTTTTTGAGAGAATTTGTTCGCAGCCAACAACACTAAGTTGAAATCGAAGTTCATAAGGTAAACATCGACATAAAGTTATTGATAACTGACTGATCGGCATTATTTTGTGAGCTTTGATGTTTAATACCATTTTCACACACAAATGACCAGCAAAGTGGGATTAAGTTTCACATGAAGATGACTTCCAGCCCGGATTAAAGTCAGCGTTTGTGACATGAACCGCCGCGCCACGCTTCGATAACTTTCATACTTCAGGATGTATCTCTTACGAGACGGTGATGAGATTTAGAGTTGGCAAAACTTCCAGTCACAACTGGTCTGTTTTGATTTTTAAGTCGCGTAGACCGGGACCAAATGCCAAAAAACCATGGCCATGAAAATTTTAATTAACTCGTTACTACTCCAAAGCCATACCTGTTCCTTCGGTATATCATGTGTGTAGTTATGTGTTTACTAATAACACGGTTTCCGTTTATATAATAAAGTATTTCCCCGACATTAGAGATGTCTCACAGATAGTTTTGGTTCAAAAATGATTCTGTCACTGAATGAGAAAACTTTGCTTTGGGTCTCAGACTCACGTCCTACTGTTTATGTCCTGTCCAATTGGTTTCAATTTGCTAATTTTCTGTTTTGGTGAACGATGAAGTTCTAACCTCACTTTCGGTGTCCTAAATTTGTACTCTTTCTTTGTATCAAGTCTTACTGGCTCATGTCCGCATTTTATCCGTTTCAATTCCCGTTTTTCTTGTTTCACTTCCTAAGTATCGCACGTTTTTAGATCTAACTGAGTGATTTCCAAAATTTTCAGGTTTATTCCAGCCTGTGTGAACCAAACTTCTTTATTTTCTTGGTTTAACAGCTACTTGAATATCTAGTTTGACGATCTTAGGGGCCCATTATAGCTGGATATTTATAGAAGAAAGTTTTGCTGTAAATTTAGGTACACGGTAGTAGGGAGGTTGGATTTACTTTGTTGTTAACTGCGTCCGGAATCGTACTTCCTGAAACAACGATTCAGAACAGGGTGCTCTGGAGAAACTATACAAGAAGGCCCGACCCTCAATAAATTGGGAGAAGGGAAAAAGAAGATCCAGAATTGTACTCAATATTTTTCGTACCTTTCATTCAAGTTTTCTTTTGATGTCACAGTTACACTCTATCCATTTTAGTCTCTACTATTTCCAAACGTGAAACCGCAAAATGTTAAACAATAGACAATAAACGCGTTCCCTCATGGACTGAGTGGTCAAAGTATTTCACCAGAGAAGTAACAGTTGAAAGTTCAAATCCTCTCCTGTTATACCCAAGAATAGCAAAGTCAATAAGTCTCAGAGGTCTTGATGTGTAACTAAAAGCAAGTAAATTGGCAAACATAATAATGGCTATGCATCATTCCACACATACAACAATAGAGCAAAGCATAATTAATCACTTCTAAGACGGTCGTTCATTTGACTAAAGCCTTGGTACTCAAACTTTTTCCTTCCCGGGCCAAATTTCCATTGTGACCATTGTGACTGTGCCACACGACTTACCAAAAAGCTGTTACAAGTCGACGCATACAGTCCACCCTCTGGGCATTATCTGTATGTACATCTGTCAGTCTGTATATTTTCGGTACATTACCTCATACAGATATGTTGAGACAAATAATGTTAGCAGTTTCTGAGCACAGGCCCGACACGTTTTCCTACTGGTCAGGCACTACAGTTGAGACTTAACAATGAGAAATCGACCTTTCGCAAATTTTCATTCAATGAATTTTCACTGGACCACTCACCAGAGCTTGGTGGACCGCAGTTTGAGTACCAAGGGCCTAAAACATCCAAACAAGACAACTATTCGCAGACAAACCACAGCCAGCCATTTAATAATAAAAATACATAACCAAGCAATTTATTTCCTTCCTTAAGTTACTCACCACAACAATTTCGGCTCGAATTTTCAATATTCCTACCCACGAGAATGATCCATCCATCATTTTCGAATGAAGGTCAATGGAAACCTAAATTTTTCAATATCCAACACTGCTTTTATCATTTTCGAAAATAAATTTACGAGAAAAATTTTCCATTTACGAAATAACAGAATCGATTTCGTTATTTTTCTTCATTTCTGTGTGATTTCGTTACGTAATTTAATTAAATAATTAATTAATCAATCAATCATTCAATTCCGTACCGATGACAAATTATTCGAAATCATCAAATTCATTAGGGTTTCGACGATCTACAACATCCCGACGATAAAACGATTACGAAATGTTTTTCCATCAAAGAGAGGAGACTTTTCCGGAAGGGAAAAGGTGCGGGGGTGTTATTAATTAACTCACTGAGCTTTTCTTTTATCTTTTCTTTAATTAATTTTTTTTTCTGAAATTTAAACGAGACCTATTTTTAAATTCTTTACATTTTGTTTCATTTCGTTATATTATATTTATTTAATTAAAGTTCAATTCACTTGTTTGAATTCAAACATGAAAAGTTTTAAAAATGAAAAGTGCTTTTGTCGGGAAATTTTGAGAAATTAAAATCCTCCCGGAGTTTGTGCAGCGTGGAAACAGTTTTTTAAGTTTGGTTTTGCTATAATTAAAAATCCCTCCGGCTTGGGATCAATTTTTAGCTGCTATCTGGTCTCGCTTAATAATAATTAATTATAACAAAATCGGCTTTAGCACAGTTAATAGACTCTCACTCTGTGTGCCATTAACATTTTTAATTATTCAGTCTAAGCGAGAGTAGAGAGGCTCCCATTAAATGTAAACAAAGAAGCTTTTTTTATTAAACATAATTAGACAACAGTCTTCGATGGGTTGTTTGTAGGGGTAGGCAACGTGCGGCCGTTTGCAATTTTTGGTTCGGCCCCAAAGCACCTATTTATGTTAATTCTATTATTGATTGGAATTGTATTTTCTTTTCTATTTCTTTTAAGAATTGTAAAATTTTTTGTTCTCTGACATTATTGTTATTATGCACCTATTTAAGTTAAATTTGAATGTGTGGCCCGCGTAAAAAATTTTATTTTGAAAATGGCCTGCCATCCGAAAAAGATTCCCGAGCCGTGGGTCAAGAGTATTCATTATAAAGAACTACACAACAAAGATGAAAGGCGGAAATCAATGGCAGACTATCAAACCAAATATTCAAATTACTCCCTGAAAAAAGGATTCACATCTTATTTATTATCAATAGAAATTCATTTTGTAACATAAATTAAGCAACAGCAAATTAAAAAGAATAAAAGCAACATAAATTACAAAGAATTTCTCTCAAAACTAGCAATTTTTGGTATAATGAGCGACTTGTAATGGGGAACCCCCCGACAGCTAGAGAAAAAGACTTACGAACAGGTTCAAAGCTAGATCTTTCTTTACCTGTCTTATTTTCTTCACTACCACTCAAAATTCGGTCATTTCCACTTTCAGTCATTTTCACATTCCTAACTTCTTGGCTATTCATTTCCTTTTCTCTTCCCTTTTTTCCAAACCATGACTTCCATCTCGGATTCTGTTCAAACTCTTAGAATCAGAAGCCATTTTTAAATATAAGTGATTAATTCATAAAGGAACAATCTTGTGAAATAAGAGAAATACTGAAAACATGGGAAAGTGTTGATTCGTACATTGGGAAGACAGTAGCCATGCGAAATTCTTCAGTAATGCGTTGCCACATTTTTACCAAAATTTGAAGCGTCGGCAAAGACAAATCACTCTAGGCTGCTTTGCAGTAAAATTAGGTACGTAACTAAGAAAATATGATTAATCTCATATTTGACAACAATTTTTTATGTATGTTTTTGTTTAATAAATGCTAAACATAAATTTTGTTCGTGGTTTTTGGTTCGGACTGAAACGCATTATCCTATTTTACGTTAATTTATATGGGAAAAATTGTTTCGCGTTACGAGTAGAACTCCGGAATGAATTAAACTCGTTATGAGAGGTTCCACTGTACCTTGAATCCTCACCAATGCCTACTTAAAACCTATTAAAACTCAAGCGGAAGGTAGACAAAAACCAGGAAATGGAACAAAGTGAGAAAATGAAAAGATACAGATTCAAAAAAATAAAAATAAAAACTCTAAAAGAGTAAAAAGGGCGGTTGTAACAAATTGGTCCTCAGACAACCAAAACGAGGAAAAAATTTAGTATCTTAAAAAAAATACTAAAGACCATGAGTTATGAAAGACAGAAACAAAATCTCCCTCATCAATGAAGAAGGACAAGCGATTCAACTAAATTCAAGATCGTGGTAACATCGATAAGCACAATGAGCGTTGTCATAAACTGCAGCCGAGATCGTAAAAAGATTTTTGTACAAATTAACAATAACACTCAGTTGGTATTTGGAGTAAGTATGGCCGACTAAGCAAAACAAAACAAAACAAAAAGACTCATTTTGAAGCTTTTACCTCCAACATGTTCAAAACCTAAAAGATAGAACTGAATGACAGATTGAGTGATAATGAAGAAGGATACCCGAGAGCGAGGGCATCAGTGATAATCATTCATCTTGGCACATCTGTCACTTCCTTTCGCGAATTGGTGCCTATGCATATGTAGGATGGTTTTTAATTCACTCGTTCAAGTACATTCAGGTCTCCTTTTGCGCGAGAGGTGAAGATCATAAGTACTAATAATCGCGTAAAAAAAAAAATTAAGAAATTGAAAAGATAAGAACATGATTTGAATTTTTTTTTTTTTTTCAATCTCAATTCGCAAAACGAAACCTGACAGGTACGAATGATTATTATCGTCGAATGTCCTTCCAAACGGTCACAAACTGCTACAAGTTAAAACCCATCACGACAGCCATTAAAGGTGAAATGTTATCGGTGTCTGTTGGGAGATAAATTTATTAAAATCCAACTCTCATCAAATTTTCCTTTAAATAGAAACAAAAATCTTCGGGTTCTATGATCAAAAGTTTAAAATTCAAAGAGCGGAGAGTTGTGACTGAGGAGACACCCAGTTTGTGTCATAAATCTAAGTCAAATTAATTTTTCCAAGGCCAAAAATGTGGTTTGCGACACGAGAAACGTCACAAAACTGACTCAAAACTTTAAGCTGCATTATGATTTACGATATAAATTATAATTTAAGGAATCGAGGAAAGATGTAATTTTAAAATAACGTCTCGAAAATGAAGACAAACTGTCTGTAAAGAAAACAAATTTGTACAGTCAGATATTTGAATTTTTTGAAAGTAAGAAAATTGTCTCCCACTGTATAGTTCTTTTTAACGCGAGTCTTAGTTTCTTACCCCATTTTTAATGCGAATTTAAATTTGACTGTAATCCAAAACAGAGAAACCAAAAACCGTTTCACATGTACTCCGTTCAAAAAAGGGAAACAAGCTTCACATGGAAAGGTTCTTTTCAAACCGAAGCAATTTTGGGAAGTAAATAATAAATAGCTTTCCGCCCTCCATTTTTCTTTTTTCTGAGAAAGTCAACTCAAATCGCACTAGATATTTTACCGAATCAAAATTCTCTTCCCATTCAAAAGACCAAAGCAGAAGCCAAAGTTTGGTTTTGTCAACTTTTCCCCTTTTCAGTGGATATTGACTGCAATTTATCAATTCGACACTAGACTACAATGAAAACATCGAAAGGCCGTTACAGCTAAATAAATAAATTTTAGTATATTGTATATATTAAAAAACAAAACTATTATTGTTTTTCTTAATCCGACAATTATATGAATTTTATATTTATCCTTGATCTTGAAAACGAGGTGAGAATGTTGAATGAATTTCGATTTTTTGATTAGTGTTGAGTTCATAATTTTTGGCGGTAAGATCAAAGTTGGTGATGTGATCTGATATAAGTTGAAGTTTTATTTTTCGGGTTATGACATATCGTCACAAATTAAAAAGTTATCACATCCAAACATAAGCTGTTGAATCTTACATAGTACTCGAAGAACACAAATAGACTTGGTAAGAAGATTCACAGTTTGGATTTGGTCAGATAGGTTAGACCTACAGCATAAATAAGCTAAATATAAGAAATTAGAACAAATATATTAAAATTCTTAACTCCAACTTAGAGTTAAATCACAGTTGAAGACGCCGACAGCTTTTGAAGCCTGACGAAACATTTGGTTGTGACACATTGACACATTGTTTCAAATCCACGACACGGGGTTATACCCCCAAGAACTAGAACTAAGACTTCCACTTTGAAAGCCACTATCCTCAGTCAGTCGGAGAAACAACTGGTTGTGACGTACACACAAAAGAAAAGCTCCAAAACTCGATTCAAACAAATCACATTCATCAAGAAGCCTTCCTTCTCAATTTCGATAATTTGAAGTAGGAGAGATGACTCTCACCTGATTAATACATTAACAGTCTAATAAGGAAAGTATGATTAGGTAAAAACCAAGAAAGTCAAAATCAGCCAAAGGTTTAGTTTTTGAATAAAATTTTCCTTGTTGTTTGCTTTTCCTAAAACTCAACATTTGCTTATTTTAATACAGTGATTCCCAAAGTAGTCTATATCGACCCCCAGGGGTCTATGACAACCTGCAAGGGGTCTAAGTCAGCGAAAACAAAATTTAGGGGTCCCTGAAATGAAAATGGAAGTCCACGATACTGGATCTCAACATACCCTGATAGTACCCATTTACTTACATTATTCTATCTCATAATATAAAGACATATATATTATATATCCTATGAAGTAAAAAATTTACTTCACTACAGTGAGAAATTTATAAAAATTAATATCAAGTACCTAAGTAGGGGGTCTATCCCTTAAATTTCTAATTAAAACGAGTTGAAGAGTCAAAAACATTACAACAATTTACAAATTAAAGGAGCTACAAAAGCTTCAAAAACTCTGTAAAGGAGACAGAGACATCGACTGCTTGCTGGAGACCGATTGTATATGTTTCGCCATTCATCCGAATGACTCATTCAAGTAATCAACAAAAGAAAGAAACTTTTTAAGAATTTTAATGAATCCCAAGTACATGTGACATTCAGTCAACCAAAAAACGAAAGAATGACGTCTTTCGAATTAATTAAAAATGCGTTACTTTGCTTTCAAATTAAGCAAGCATTCCAAGAAAAGGAAAAATATTTATGTAAATAAAATAAATAAGTCACTTAGTTTTGAAGGGAGATTGCCATTGGCCTAGAAAAAAGTTAACATCTATCTAACAAGTAGATTTATTTAAATGGAATCAGATGGTTATACGCCAAAATAAAGATTTTGTTAACCTACTTCATTCAAGGTTCTGGTAATCCTAGTAGGAGGTGAAACAGAACCAAAATCCCTAAAATTCGTCAATGTTTAGTAAAAAAAAGTGGGCGAGGAGGGAAAGGGGAAAGGAAAAGAGAGACGAGGTCTGTATTGTAAATACAGACTCACATTTTGGGAGGGAAAACCGAGATTGATTTGAACGACGTCGAGGCCGTTCGGTAAAATCCGCGGAACAAAAAGAGAATACAACGGTCACTATACCGATTAGACTAAACAAAGATGTGTTGTGCTGTGACCATGACTCGAAAAAGAGAGAAAGAAATTGTAAAGGTGTTGAACAATATTAAATCGAGTCGCAAATAACTTCCGCTTCTCTTTTCAAAAACGTTTTCCTTTCCTTAACCCACTTTTGATAAGAATTAATTTTTTTGTATATATAACGCACATACTTCTAGCGAGAATTGGTTTCAAAAATAATGCACAAAGTTACTGCAATAATATCTTTTTAGATTTCATAATAACGACAATATTTATACACTACATAAAATATAACTGTTAATAAATATTCCTACGAAGCGCAGTTGTGGGGCTGCACTAGCAAGAGTAATGCTCTGATGATCCAAAGGTTTCGAAATGAAGTACTAAAGAATTCTGTTAATCCTCCTTGGTATATCAGAAATAACAACCTTCACCGGGATATAAAAATGAAGACGATGCAGGAAGAAATTCTTGCGCAGGCTAGTATGCATCTTTCTATCACCAAAATGGTGGCTAAGAAACTTAGCTCAATAGCCAGAAGCAAGGAGACTTTAGCGACGACAATTCACCCACCTGCTACGTGACGAAAATTAGATCCGAAGAGCAGTTCTATTTCCTCAAAGTGTAGGAGGACTCAAATTATACAAATAATATTGTAATTCTGTGATATGTATAAGCTTGATGAACAAGTTGTTCAGTTGCTTTGGTCAATAAATTTTAAATAAATAAATATTTTAAAAATATGTGCAATACTTATGAAACGAGTTCTTCATTAAATTGTGCACCCCTCGAGTACAAATTTATTATATTTATATATATATAAAGGTTAAGGCGAGTTTTCTGATTTAGTGGACAAAGTGCCTGACCATTAAAGCAATAACTGAGGCTAAAGAGTTCGTTTCCATATCCTGTTGCACCTCCTCAGTTGAAAAATAAGATTGAAACTGAACTCATATAAAGATTGAGCTATATGATATACAATATAATACTGATACTTTTGGTTTCTCAGATTTAAGAACGGTTAGAACTATAAAAGAAGTTCCCCTAAGTGGTACCAATAATTCTAGTCGTGAAGAACCAGAATCAACATTAAGAGTCGTCACTTGGGTCTAACAACAGCGTATCAACTAGTCTAACGTACTCAAGGGTTAAGTATCCAACTAGACCGGAAGTTATTTATGATTCGGGCAATAAAAAAATCATCAGCCGGTGCAGCCTCAAGTGATATCTTTCTGGCATCAAGTTTCATCTAATTAAGTCATATCCAATAAAATTATCCAGGCTCTACTCCTACTCAACAGAAATCACGCAGTTGAAATAAGTGAACGAAAAGAGCTCACTGGTACCAAGAGCAATAAATAGAGCGTGACGATTAGCCACCAGGAAATAAAACGCAAAATGCAATGTTTGTCCTTTTGAAAGATAATTAATTTATCTTAAATAGTGCAGCAAATGATTTATCTCTAGAAACTGCATTTAATTATGAAGTAACGTCACCAAAGTGATAAACAATAACAAGATGCATTTAAATAACAATGAAAGATGTCCACGCGACAGGATTTTAATGTACACCTACGAAGCAAGCTGGAGACAAAAAAAGGAACAAGGCGTGTGTATAATTATCCACTCCGCTTATTGTGATCTAATTGGAAAAAATTAAAATGCACCTACTGCTGAGATGGCATATATAAATAACAAACCCTGGTCAGGACTTTAGAGCTTTCCGGGAATAAGACGCGACATGAAAATTGTAGTAAGTACAAAATTTATTTCATTAGTAGATGTTAGTTTTTTTAATTAATACTGTTTTTATCATTTGTGATCGATTCAAGCATACTGTAACATTAGCTGTGTAAGTTTTAAAGTAAGCGGAGTACCTATATAACAAAACTCTTTCACTTGTTCTTTCATTTGTGTTCCTAAACTGTTATTTCGAAAGAATCGATCAATGTACTGTTTGATGTGAATTAAGCTTTTGTTCTTGCTCACTATATTTCTGATACAGAGTACTAGTTCAGAATCTAGGAAAAAGACTTCCACTTTGAAATGTAATGAGTGACTCCCAGCCAAGGGTAAATTTTTAACTTCAAATAAAATATCAGCAGGCTGACTGTATACAAATATTTAAAACTACACCACACTGACTTCATGTAACTTCATAATAACCTAAGAAAGAAACGTTAAAATACATATTAGTTACTCACACATCTAACAAAGCCACCGGGCTGCATAGTTTTCCGAAGTACAATTTTAACAAAAATAAAATGTTGTATCACAACGAAAGTCTTCTCCAAATTACATGAAAGATTTGTTTTTTCCTCAAGTCAAAAATGAATAATGTGATATTGAAAGAAAAAAATGTCTAATAAGCACACAAAGTCATAAACATTGATTACATTTTTTTGCAACCTGTGCAAGTGATACAAAAGTGCACTGTTGCTTGTAAATTCAATTAAAATTTTCATTTTTCAGATTGCTTTTCTACTTTTTGTCACACTCATGTCTCTGGCTATGGCTGGGCCGATGCCATTTCCAGATGACCCTAGATCAAGAGGACCTGGTATCAAAGGCCCTATACCAAAGGAATCTCTTGCTGGAGCAGAATCAATTTATCCTGCCTATCCCATCTACTACTACCAATATTATGGATACCCAACATATTTGCTATATGGTTGAAAAATCTTCAAATGATGTGAGCGAACAACTGTTTTCAACTAAAAAATATCTTCAAATGCTTTATGAGAAATTTGAAAAGAACAATGAAATTTAATAACAATGTCAAAAACTTTTGAAAATTTTGCTTAAATAAACGAATACATAATACAAAATTGAGTTTTTTGTTTTCCTTCGATTTGGGAAAAACCTAGCCAGATGTATATCTTCAACGGATCATAATTTCTATTACAACTGTTACATTATAGCACAGCCGATTTTTAACTTCAAACACATTTTCTTACCATTTTTGTTGCACAGAATTTTTAAAAAATTGTAAAGCATACTCTAACTGAGATATTCATTCCAATTTGAGAAAGTAACAGGCAAGTGTTCTTATAAAGTATTGTTCAAGAATCATATCTAATTTATGATCAAAATTACTTTCTTAGACATTCAAAGTCACCAATTACAAGATCAAAAGAATTGAGAATGATGATGTCTATCAAGAAATTTGGCTTGTAAACAATCATTTTCAAATTAATTTATTTATCATTTTTATTGTTGTACCTTAACTTCATTTTATTGAAATCAATCCTCATAATCAACAATTATATAAAAGTATTAAATTCTAAGTATCACTTTGATGGATTGTGAAACTAATAAAAAAAACTTTAAACATTTTATTTATTCAGATTCTTATATTTGATATAAGAATGTTGAATATAATTTTTAAAAAATAATTTACTATACATACAGTCGAACTCTGCTAAAAGGAATAAGAGACCTCCATAGCCTTGCTTTTTGGTTTTGTTGTATGTTATTCAACCACCTTCCTGTGTGCAAGTATTTCTCTTTTTCTTGATATGTTAAGTTTGACTACAAACAATAATTATAATCAGCAACTTGCAATTCTAAATTTGAAGTACTACCATGATATTTCAATACATACCACTATATTATATAGCACATAATACATTAATACATCAACCGGTCCCAATTCATTTCCCACAAAGTAAACCCTATCCATTATGTATTCGTTGGTCTCCTGAAAATATTTAAAAATGTATATTGTCTCTGTAAAAGTATTCATAAGGATTTGACTTTAAAATGCAAATTTTTACTTTTAAAATTTGTGAAGACGTTGCATCTAAATTTCCCATGTGAGTTAGGGCATATTCCACCCACTGATCTTGAATAGCTTGGGTCTCAGGATCACTAGGTTTGGAAACTTCAGAAACAATGTTTCTCAAACCATGTACAGCGTCATTTTTTTTATTCAACTGCACAACAGGAATCTAAATAACAAATAATATGATCTATTAGTTAATAAATTAGAATTAAACAAATAAAATTTTGAAACGAATCGTGAACATAACCTCAACAGCTTAACTAGTTACGCTTTTAATATATTTATATAAAGTAAAGGACACAATTTTATCAAACGTACCTTTCCATCGAAAGAAAAAGTTAACTGCTTAGGTTCTATTCCGTAATAAGTACAAAAATCTAAAATAATTTTATCGGAATTTAAATTGACCATTGTGTACAACTACACGTACAAATTGAGTTGTCGCAAAATTGATTGCCGGTTCTGGTTCCACGTTTCTGACGTCAATTTTGGGGGGATCTTGTTAACAGTCAAATTAAGATAACTAAATTGACATTAATATCCACATATTCACCGATCAATTAATAAATTCACTGTGATTGAATATTTTTGTGCTGATTTGTCGACCAATTTACGAGTTTTAAATATTTTTTTACATATTTTCATCGTGCCCGATAATTTCCTCTTCTAATAAAACCTAATTAAGTACGTCAAAGAAACTATTTTGAGGAGAGGGCAACACTCCAATGAACAAAAAACAAAAATGGAATGTAAACAATTGGTAATGACTAACACGTTTATTATAAAATTAAGAGTATTAATAGCCTCTAGTCTAATTAAGGATTACGCACGAACCATAATTAGTAAGGTGCCTTTGTATGGCTTGAATGATGGCCCCTTACAACTGAACAATTTTCATTACAAAAAGAAGCAGATAGAAGTCAGAGAAGTGACCAAAAAGGTAAATGGCAAAAGTAAATAATAATGAATTTGACCAATTGGGGAATAATTAAAATTCAGTGTCGAAATACCAATGGCAAGTATTTTTAAATTGTTTGCTAATTGAGTACGCAAAATACTTACGAAAAAGTGAAGATTTCCCCAGACCGTCACAAGGTATTTCCTCTGTATATCAACACCACGATCAATCAATTAACACAATTTTAAGTAGTTGACGAATTCATCAATATGAAGCAATATTACATAAAGGGAGTGAAGATTTTGCTTGATTCGTCATTCGGATGTTGAACTAAAATGTATTTTTTCGTACTGTTGGTAAGTTTATAAATTTTGAAACTTGTGAAAATTAAAATGACATAGTTTTATTTTTAATTAAGTTTCAAAGTGAAGAGCCTGAAAAAAAATAGAAAAGTAACAGTTTTGCTTGAGGTTAATACACCAAACGAAGCTTTAAAACTTCTCTGTTTTTGGTATTTGCCTAAGTAGGAGTTTTAATTTTAACTTTTCTAAACCTGTAGAAAACAGAAATATTATTTACATAATTAAATAATTCATTTAGCGCCTACAATTATGTAAAAATAAGAGCTACTTAAAATTGTTTAATTTCAGAATATTTACTTATGTCTTGGGCTTGTCTCACCTGCCCCTACAGCAATTTATACAACAACAGATGAAGCTGTGGACAAGTTAGACAACACAATAGCCAACATAAATGATGATCCAAATTTAAGGCTATCTGACACGGACACAATTTACAACGATATGCCGGAAGAAACTTCTACAATCACCCCAGGCGATGATTTAAAAGGAGAAGAAACCTTTTATCCCGTCGGTGGTATTTGGTGGGGTGTTCGACCTATTTATGGAGGAGGATGGTGGGGTTATAAACCTGGCTGGCATGGCTGGCATAGACCACATGGAGGTGGCCACTGGGGAGGACATTGGGGAGGTCAATGGGGAGGTGGTCACTGGAGCGGTGGCCACTGGGGAGGCGGCCACTGGGGTGGCGGACGCTGGCGATAAAACTGTTTTGTTGTTTTTGTTTATTTTGAAAAAACTATTTTTAAATATTGTGATTAAAGTGATTTTTTTAAGTATTTGAAAAATATAAAAAATGATAATTGAAGTATAACAAATATTTTTTTCATTCCAAACCGTTTTAGAACACTTCTCCAACATATTTAGCAAATAGAGTTAGATACCAGTCGTATATGTAGTTCAAATTTTGTATTTAACTAAACCGCCAACTGAGAATACTCTTACAGACAACCGAACCGTGACACCTCATAACACTTTTAAATAGTGGTGGTTTAATCCCGTTTTTCACCCTTTTTTTGGGTATAACAGGATGCATGAGGGTCAAACTCACGAACATTTGCGCCCCAGTCAGGAACTTTAACCACTACACTACTCCTCCCACAACACTATTAAATAGTAAAAGTTACATCCAAAGTTTAAAAACAAGTCCATACCTCCAACTTTCAAATTAATTGATCCCAATTAATGCTCATTAAAATTACATTTTAAGGTTAAATAAATTCCACTTAAACCTTTCACGAATCATTAAGTAATTATATTTTAATTAAATTTCTTTGCATCGATCCAAATATGCTCAAATTCTGTTTTTCAAAACGTAAACATTTTACAATAACATCTGACAAATAAAAATACTTTTTAAGACTCCATTAATTAAGGATTTAGTATAACTGACAATGAGAAGGGAATTCGACTTTACAGTAATGTAGTATTTATTGAGTGATATATATATAAATTCTGAGATATATATTTTATATATATATGAACAACCAAAGTTTAATTATAACCCTATCACAGAAAGTTAACTAGATAACGTTAACGAGTACCTTCTGACACAAAAAGATTAAAAAAAACGCTATCAGGTAAGTACCAAATAGAAAATTAATTTCAAAAGCGGGAGATGAAGCAAAAAAAAATTCACTTTGCACATTCTAGACTAGACAATTTCAAATTTCATCACCGCAAAATTTTGTACAGGGCATAAAAACCATGACTGTTTACTTTTATAACTAATTAAACCTCCCAAGAATGGAAGAGGAAAATATTTATTCAACACTGGATACACCGGTGATAAACCACCCATTTCAAAACACATTGTGAGACCAGTTGTAGTGAACTGTGTCGGTGTATCAATGTTAAACAAAATTTATCGAACAATTTTAACAGGAATAGTTAACCAAATACATTTTCATAGTAATAAAAAAAATAAATAAATAAATTCAAGTTATTAAAAAAAGAAACCAATCGCTCACTTAATACTCGTTAAGAAATAAAAAATCTGTTTGACAAAATTATATACGAATTTCTAATAAATCACTTTTATATATATATATACTTGAGAATTTCTTCGCGAGCATTTTCTCATCAATAGAATGACTACTACAAATTAAAAAACCAATAAGCAACCAAAAATAGATCACGACTATAGACACCTTTCAATAATTTATTAAAAACCTACGTTAATTAAAATATTTTTGAATTCAATAAAAATTTTGAAAAATCATTTCCCTCTTCAAGCACTTCTCATCCTTTGGTAAAAAGAATTTTCAATCGACAACTTTTAGATTAATATAATCAAGTTCTACTCATAAACAAACCCAAATATACTTGTAAATCTTAAAAAAAAAAATCAACCAAAGGCAGACACATAACTTTCATGTTGTAAATACTGTAAAGAAAAAATAAATTAAAACAATAAAACAGCAACAAATTCAAAACATAAACAAATACTTGTCTGATTTTTTAGATTTACCCAGAATCGCAATCCAAACCTCCGTCTTCAACCCCCACCCCGCCAAAAAAAGCGCTTTTGGTTTCTATTTATAATCTTCTACATAATAACAAATTCATACCACTAAGCTATGAGATCCTAAACTGTCTTTGAATAAATATTTATATATATATATATATAAAGACTTAATTATGTGAACATACAAGTCATTTTCAGCAAAATGGTAAAATTAAAAACGGCAATACCTAATTAAAATTGTGTCTTGTGAGTGAATCGTAATTACCTTTTTATGAATCCTTATAAAATTTAAAGAAGAGATTGATTCACGTTACAAAATCTTAGACACAATATTGGAATGATAAATCTGAATCCTTCACAAACAATTTGAACTTAAATTTCAAAAAAAAACAAAAATTAATAGTGACTCCTTTACCAGTGTAATAAAATGTCTTTTTAATTATATCTTACAAAAACAGTGTATAGAGAAAATTTGTTGGATTTACCAAAATTACAGTAAAATGATTTAATACTTCAAAACTCAAAAAGGAAAAAAAATATTCCTCAAAATTTAGAGACAGATAAAAATTTTTGTAATAATACAGACACCTGTCCAACCCATCAAACCGAACACCATCTGTCTCAGACACCGCTTTCATTAAATGTATAGCAAAATATATAAATTTCCACACTATTATCTTAACAATCATTGTCAAAAGGTAAGTACCTATAACGATAATGTAAATTAATTATAAAAATATTAGACATCAAGACTTCGACCAAATTGCCGTTACAACTACTTTTTCCCAGAGAAATTAGAATCGGAAAGTCGAGTGCAATTCAAGCGTTTGCATCATCGCCGTTAATACCTATGAGGGCTTCAGTTTGCTCTGAGTCATCATCCGACCTTTAAGAATAAAAAAACGCTCAAGTTTCTGTATTTAGATCGTAAAATTGTAGTTTATTGATTCTTAATAAAAGCTATAAATAATTTAAGTTTATTACCTGGAAGAACTGAATCGCTGACTAATGAAATGATAGCAAAACCGTATACCGTTCATAACTGGATCCCAGTTTTCAAAATGTGCCAAAAGGGTTACACCAAAAAAGGCTAAAAACATGGGTACTGTGCCAAAATAAAACATATAAGGATAAGTCACTTTTTTAAAAACAATGTCTGCAAACATTGCCATCGGAATAGTTAAGCTGATTGCGACTGTGGCGATTAAGGAGGATGTAAGGAAACAGCCCCTGAAATTATAAACATAAATGAATTAGGACTAACATATACACAACCATAATCTCTTTGGCATTATTAAAATATGTTTTAGTCAATGCTAGTAATATCGTTAGTGGTCTTACATTCCAGTCTATCAAGCTGTCACAAGACTTACAGTACTACTTCACTACGAAAGATAATTAGTAAACATCTAAAAATCCAAATGTTTGTGTGGTAGGATCATAACCCAGAAATCAGAGCAACTAACAAATAAAACATTAAAAAAATTTGTGTTATAAATTCAAACCTTACCAGAGCCATAAAACTTCTGACAAGACTGTACCAATCAGTCCATTTAAAAGAAGAAACATCCACTGATGCTTTGTGGGCCATTCAAATAACTCCCACTTGTTGTAATGTAGAACGAAAAAAAATGGCCACAATAAAATCATATTGAATAAACCTACAAACCCTAATAAACAATAATTTCATTTAAAATATAATTCTTTCAAAACATACTGGATATAATTATCAAAAATTGTGAGAGAACTTACCGAAAAACATAGGAATATCTATTTTATTTTCATTCTCAACTTTTCTTCGAAGAAAGACTAGGTATGCAGCATAAAAAAGGGCACTGACAACAGCTAAAAATGCTCCAGTTGGTATCTTCTTTTCAATTGATAAATCAGAAAAACTAACAAAAACCTAAAAATTAAAAAATGATTTATCAAAGTAAGATGTTTAGAATTTTTCCTCAAGAAATAAATTCTTTTCTAGATAATAATAGTTACTTACAAGGCCACAAAAACTAATGGCAACTGCAACTAATTTTGATAAGGTAAAACGATCTCCTGGATTCGCAGGAAATATTGTTGCTAATAATAATGTAAACAGACTAGAGGATGATGAAAGAACTGTGACAATACCAGTTTCTGTCTTATCTAAAGAAGCTTGGTAAGTGTAATTTGCAATGAACCACTGAAAAGAAAATTAAAAACCAGTGATAAATGAAATTTTTCTTCAATGACAAAATGTTAATATTGTCAAGGTAAACTTACCAAAAAACAAAACATTAAAGCAATTTTAGCGACTACATTAATGGGGATTTTGTTGGCTGTTTTCCTTGCAACCTCTCCAGCCCTAACACTAGCTTGATAAGAAAGCCTAGCAAGTAATGCTTCAGTGGCATCAGCATCAGACATATGCCTCACTTCTGCCAGTTTACTAAATCTTACAGAATGAATTGAAGAATCATCACTTTCTGTTCCTGAACTTCTATCGCTTCTCTTGATAGGAACAAACTGTGGATCACTTAAACTAGTATTTTGCTGTATGTAGTAATCCTCATCATCAGTATTTGGATCCAGGTACAAGTATGTTGGTTGATTACTACACTGATCTCTCCAGGGAGGCCAGAAGCAAAGACCAAGCAAATACAATGAAAATAAAGATGTCTTAAAATAAGTTGTGAAAAATGGTTTCTCAAATTTTTCATTGTTATAAATGTATTGAGTGATTTCTGATGATGAAACCCATATGACATCAACTAGGAGCAGCACAACAACGCCTAAAATTAATCTTTGAGACTTTGTCAGCATTCCTTCCAATGACGACTCACTTCTGCCTTCTTGCTCTGTCAACATCTTCCTTCATTAGCATTTATAAAACGCGTTTCCTTTTGTTTAATAGCTGGTTTTTGCTGAATGTGATGAAAAAAATACTGACTTCATAGTAATAACTTTATGTTACGATTGATAATAATTTCGCCATAACTTTAACTAGCACTAGTTGCACCTGTTGCAACAGTCCTTTGGCTTCCTTCCGTAAATATTTGTTTACCTAATTACTTCTGTAAACTCCATTGTCTAAAGTACTATCTTTGTTTATCAAAATATTCTTCATCTCGAAGAAACTTAAATGCAACTTTGTCGCAACATCGCAAGGATTGTCGAAGTGTCGACATTTTTCTTCTCGTTTCATTCAAATAGTGAACGTTAATATTTCATCCCGATCAAAAGTTTTTAAACAAATTTTACTTTAGTAATATTGCATTTTCGTTACCGTTAATGAGGTTTTGAGTTATTTGATTGATTAAAAATTCACTTTTTGTTTGACACCAATCTTTAGTAACTTTAACCAAATTAAGTTATTTTAAAGTAGTTTTGTTATGGCGAAAGTTACCATGGGAACTTCGTTTCCGACAAGCGACGTTTTATTTATCGAGCAAGTTAAACGTTGTTCACGGTTCTGTTCGTGAGAAGTGAGTTTTATTTTTTGAAAATGACACCTAACGGTAATATACCGTCAGCATCTCATCACACTACGATACCACGTTTAAAAATATTATCCAGTAAACCCAAGACAGGTATGACGCTTTATTTGGGCGAAAAAAAATTTTACTAAAGAAATTTTCCAGTAAGTCTGAAAGGAACTTTTTACCTTTTTGATAATCGTTTCTTGAAAGGGCGGTTTTATATTTTAAGACTGGTTTTTAAAAAATGGTAAAAATTTATTTGTCTTAACGAATATTCATTTTAAAAAGGCAAAATTCAAAGGAAAATGTGAAATCAGTTCTTTATTTAATTGCATTTTAGTTCTACATCTACATGTAATGCATGATAATATTATTGATCAATAAAAAGGTGACAAAATTAATTATTCATAGATCAAATATAAAACTTTGTATTCTCTCTAGGTCACCATTAGTTATCTATACTGATATTACTATAAAATTCGATTAAGTTTTTAATTTTTGTCTTTTTCAGTGCCGAAGGTTATAGCTTTAGAAAATAAGAACTGGCTAATTTATTTTCATTACACAAGACGAGAGTTCGGAATATGTAACATACTAATCAAAGAAGAACTTGCTAAGAGCAACGGCATGAATGAATTTGCGAATTATGTTCAAGTAGGTATTCAAGTTCATTTTCAATTGTTAAGCCAAACCCTACGAACATAGATTTATGAACAGTTTTCAAAACTTCAAAATTAAATTTTAAACTAGAATTAAACTGTTTGTTGGTCAAACTCCTTTCAACATGAATATAAAAGACTTACAACAACAAAATACTTTAACGAGAAAGAGAATTGCAAAACAGGAGGTGATTAAATTGCTGAATTCAATTCATCTTGAACGCAAGAAATCGAACATGGAGTGGTTGGGTAAAAAGTTCATTGATTAAGAATCGTTAAAAATAAATGAATTATGCAAAAGGAAGAGCTATTAAAATTAATGCCGTGTTGGAATAAATTATGTAAGGAAATTTTTTTCATTGATTTTAGGGAGTAATTTTGCGTCACGAGGGTAAAATCCAAGAATCGCTTGAATATTTTCAGAAATGTCACGTACTTAATCCAAGAAGTGTCGATAATATTAAGCAGGTTTCTAGCTCACTGTAAGTTCTTTAAATTAATTTTTTTTGTTTGAGAAGTTTTTTTATCGATAAATTATTAAAAGTCCGTGAAAAGCGAAATTAGAAGTTTCTATGAATAGTACACTACCTTCAGAAGAATTTTATAATGTATCACACTACAGTATTGATATGAGATCTAGTCGTTGACTTATTACCCTTTTTCCTTACATAGAGCCTTACTTGGACGTCGGAATCTAGCTTTGGACGCTCTTCACGAGGCCAAAAATGTTTCTCCAACTCCAGACTGGAGCATCAATCACAATTTAGGATTGTGCTACTACCAATTAGGAGATTTAGTCAAAGCTAAAGAGTATCTTTGACAGGCAGTGCAATTGGGTCGCCAAGAAAGTTCTTTCACAGCTTTGGCGAAGATTCACGTTTTAGAAAATGATATTCAAAGAGCTATTGAAGTATACATTGCAGCTCTCGAAGCTTCGCCCGACAGTGTCGATTTATCCACGTCACTGGGTTTACTTTACATGAAAATGGGAGATAATCAAAAAGCGTTCGAACAGTTTGGCTCTGCTTTAGCTCATCATCCTGAATGTCCGAGAGCTCTTCTGGCAACCGGTCTTATGATGCAGGTTTGTACGGAGATAACTGTTGGGTGAAGTAAATATCGAGCGTAAATTTGCAGGCTTCGTTAAATTTTTAAATTCATATTTCCAGAACCACAGAATACGATGTCGCTTTGTCAAAGTATAAGACAGTTTCTGTTTTCATACCGGAATCAGCATCCTTATGGAACAATGTAGGAATGTGTTTCTACGGGAAAAGAAAACTGGTGGCAGCAATAAGTTGTTTAAAACGAGCCAATTATCTAGCACCATTAGACTGGAAGATTCTTTATAATCTTGGCTTAGTTCACATATCCTCTCAACAGTATGCTTCAGCTTTTCATTTTTTGAGTGCTGCTTTAAATTTACAACCAAACGTGGGATCCGTGTTTCTGCCATTGGCAAGTGAGTCCAATCTACTTTTTTTTCTTTTTTTTCACGGGCATGTGTATGTATATATGTTTTCTCATAAAGTTATTCAAGGAATTCATACAAACGATATTCAACATGTCACTCTGTCAGCGGGAAATCTCATCGGGGATTTCGCGTCGAGTGAGGTTGAAGTCTGAATCTTCTTTAAAAGACTGTAAATCCTTGTTGTAATTTAGTCACATTTTAAGGGAAAATGCTGACGTTTCTTTTTTATAAAGCTCAGCCACGCTCTTTGTTTTTCTTTATCGTGCAACGAGTTTTCGCTCTTTAGAATATTGCCCATTGATATGTAAATCCCACCCGGAGACCTTGAGAAGAGGCTTGTAAAGTGTGTTTAGAAACAAGTGGTTACTGAAATGTAGGTTAGCGTGACAAATTCTGGAAGAAACGATTTTGAAATTCGGTTAAAGAAAAAACTGTTCAAATCATTTTCCTTGCTCTTTAACAAAATCCAATTTTTTTTGAAATCTATTTAAGCAGATAAGCGAGTTTAGAATTTGTTGAATCTATCAATAATCTTAAAAATGTTTTCCCATTGACTGTTACGTCAAATTTTTTGGAGGAACAAGGGAAATTTATATTTACCTCGTTCAGACGGTTCGTCCACGTTGAGAGCTGTGGTCATGTCAAGTGGGAGAGTCTTAACTCATTCAAGGCCGAACTATTAACATGCCTGCTGCTTTCAACGTGGGCGGAAAGTCTGAACGGGGCAAATGGAAACTCTCTTAATTTTCTAAAAACAAATGACGCGGGGTAATAATCAAATGAAAAATACTGATAATTTAGGAGTTCATTCTTATTTTAATATTTATTTGTAAGTTAATTAAATTTGATTCAAAGTCATTTGTTTGTTTGGGTGTTTTAATTACGAATCCCTTCATCATCAGGTATTTTGTTTATAGACCGTATTAAATATTTAATTTAAGTTTTTCAAGTTTGGAATAAAGTTCCCTTTTGAGCCTGACCAGCTATTCATTAGCACACTTAAAGACAGACGACAATCAGCAAGTGGTTAAAGAAAAGTTTTGACAACTCAATTTCCTTTTTGTATGGTTTCTGTTTCATGCAGAATTATTTGACATAGCACAGCATTTTTTCTTTGAATTTTCAATCAATATATGTTTTGGATTGCTTTCCTGCAGAGAACACAAATTGAATTCCCTTTTTTTCTTTTCTTTCTCTCAATTTACAGTTACATTGGCTCATTTAAAAGACGTGAAAAATGCTCGATATGCTTTTGAACAGTTGGTTTTACGTACACCAGAGGATCCTTTGGCTTTCTTGAACTTTTCCTTGTTTCTCTATAAACAAGGTGAATTGTCCAGAGCGGTGGAAGAGTATAAAAAATTTCAAGCACTA
Organism: Columbicola columbae; assembly: GCA_016920875.1. Classification (NCBI taxonomy): domain Eukaryota; kingdom Metazoa; phylum Arthropoda; class Insecta; order Psocodea; family Philopteridae; genus Columbicola; species Columbicola columbae. Next base: position 16,957,840 of record JADMLL010000001.1, on the reverse strand, counting down.
GCTCAGCGTGTCAGTGGTCTCGACAGCAATGTATGTATTCAAATTTTTTTTTTCATTAATTATGAATCGACGTTTGTTTTATGTATCCTGTATGTTCTGAAGTATTTGACTGAACAGCTTCTCTTAAAAACTACAATTTAAAATCTAAATATGGTAAGTTTAGAACTATAACGCGTGCTTCCTTCAAAAATAGGACTCAGGTCTCGTCGTGTGGGAAATGGTATTCTCGGAAAAAAAATGGTGGAAAGTAAAATCGTTTTTATTTTTATTTCCTCGTGAACAAAGTCAAATAAGCCATCCTTAGAGAATGAGAATAAAAATAAAAATAAAATTCGACCATGAAAATCATTTAATTTGTATTCTTTCAACGCACGATCTTTTTACATTGAGTCGAAAAGAATTTTCCCCGCTTTTGGTGGATTAAACGATGGTTCACAATTAAATTTCACTTCTGAGTACGACCTAATTGCTCTGACACGATTTCACGAGAAATTTTCAAATTATTTCAACAACCGCTGAACAGTGAGTATGCAAGCGAGGTTTTCTCCTCTTCAGAACTCTTATTCTTCTTCTTTTTTTTAAATTCCTCTGTCTCTTTGACCTTTTTCTGTTTTTTGTTTCTTGGCCTAACTCACGTTCCAAATCCTCCTTGACAAATTTGAAATTAGATGAAATTAAATTGTTTGAGAGAAGGTGACGTTTTTATTGCTTGCTGGCTTGCTTACGTAAATTGTTTTCTCTTCCATTCGAATTTCTTCAAGAGATTCCCATCTTAACGTTTAATTTTGAGGTTTAGGACTCTTTCTCCTGTTTTTCCCTTTTCCCTTCTTTACCATTTATTTTTTGAAGTTCTACTCAATTTAATGTTTGATTCTTTACCATCATATGATAGCTTTAAATCCTTGGTACTCAAGCTTTTTCCTTCTCGGGCCAAATTTCCATTGTTACCATTGCAACTGAGCCACACGACTTACCAAAAAATTTTACAAGTCCGGCTTTCGACGCATACACTCCACCCTCAGGGCATCATCTGTATGTATATCTGTTAGTCTGTTTCTGTATATTGCCTCGTAAAGATATGTTTAGGCAAATAATGTTAGCAGTTTTTGAGCATAGGCCCGTCAAGCACTATAGTTCAGACTTAACAATGAGCAATCGACTTTCACAAATTTTCACTCAATCGGTTTCCACTGGGCCACTGGGTCACTCAGTAGAGCTTGGTGGACAATTTGAGTAACAAGGCTTTAAATGGTAGACGACGTCGTTGACGGTTAAAACCAGTGGTTCCCAAATTTTTGTTTACCCATCTCCACGAAAAATATTACTTAGCGCCCCCTAAATTTTTAAAAATTTTATCGAACATCTCTCAACTGTTCTTTCTTTGCTATTCCTCCTTAATTCTGCAGACATGGAAGCGTGAACCTAAATCAATTTTTCAAAACCTTTTCTCCTTTCTTCTATACTATCACCGCCTTCTCACTGTTATTCATCGCCCCAAAATGCGTCGATCGACATCACCGCCCCTCTGAATCACTGTAACGTCCACCTTAGGCATCGCAGGTCTAAACAGTCTATCAATTGACCAAGTGAGCTCCTCACTCACTCACTTCCGAAAAAATTTTTTTAAACTGAATTTGTTTTAAATCGATCTTTTCCTCGTGAGTTTCCCCTGTTCATTTAAAAATAAATATAATTATTGAATTATTTAAATGGGATATTAAACAAAATTGATTACGCACTGATAAAATGACGTAATACGTCAAATTTGCATACCATCTCATCAACCACCTTAATTAATTCGAACGATGGAAATGGATCGAATGAAGAAATTAAAACCAATAATCGGTCTCTATCAGCGCATCAAACATTTTTGACTTCGTTTCAATCTGCAACCGACAACTTTGACCTAGTTAAAACTATGTGTGCTCTCGAAGCGGATATTTTGAACGAATAAGAAAATTAAATTTTCTAATTACTCATTGAGTCCTCTCATCACCATAATCATCGTTCCAAGTTTAGACTTGGAACGAAATCCTCGGCACTCAATTAAAAGTCTCCGGAGCTGTATTTAAGTGCCTCGTATTATTTTCTCCCGCTGTTCTCTAAGAGCTTATTTTACTTATATAATAAAAAAAAAACGTGGCCACTTATTTAAAAATAAATTTTGAATAATCAGCAGTTTTTAATTTTTGCAAGAATTGGGGAATTGCGGGGAGAAGGAAAGAAGTTGGATTTAATAAAAGTTTTTATTTCCTCAACACAGTGGATTTAGTTGATGGTTAATTAATTTTTAACTCCAGAAGAGAACAAACTTCGCAGAGGATTAAGATTGAGATTAGAACTTTTTACAAAAAGAAAATTTGACTTCACTCTTTCATTCAAAATTTTAATTTTAATACGTCACAAATTAAATTGTCTGGAAGGAAAACTTCACGCATTTTCCCTTCCTGAAGGGCTAATTGAATTTATTTTTCACAGCTTAAATAATTGTCGGGCGTTAATGGTCCTGTAGGATTCGTCCATTTTTCTCACTAAAAAATTTTCCTTCTTAAACTTGATCGTAGTTCAATTTTTAAAAATTAATTTTCAGGTATTAGCTATTGCTTCTAACTTACGACAAGTGCTCAAAATAAATCCAAATCGTGCGGAAGGAAGTGGAGGAGACAGATCAGACTCAAAAACGAGAAAGAAAAGCGACAAAATCCCATCCCAAGTTGGTAAAAGCAATATCGATCGAAATAAAGAAGACGATACGAAGAAACAGACCGTTTCTCATGCATCGACTGAGATTGAATCAGTGACGGAGAATGAAATAAATCCTTCAGGCTTCGAAAAGACTGGCGAAGATGCTGAAATGGTTTAATGGCTCAGACTTAAACCTTCTGTAAATAGAAGTGAAAATTTTGGATTTAGTCTGATCCTTAAGCCTTTAAGCAAAATAGTCTGCCTCGAAACAATAGTTTTAGGTTTGTTACGAATCATCTCTTAAAACTCAAACACGAAGAGTAGTGTAGTAGATCACTTAACGAACACTCCCGTGGCTGACTTTTATAGCAGAAAAAAGAACACGACAGAAGATTTTTATTACTCACCGATACAGTTTCTGGAGCGAGACTTGAACAGTTGTTAACCTACGCTTTTTGTGTTAAACTTAATTCCTGTTTTCGGAATTATTGCTGCTGCTTTTTAAAACTTTTTACATAAAAACAACTCATTATTTATTCAATTTGTTACTTCAAGTAAGTTATTACGAATAAAATTAGTTGTTCGATGTTTTTCAATTAGTTACGTAACAGGTGCATATTAAAACTGCTGTCAAGTTTTACTTAGTATTAGTAGCGCTTTTAAAGGTGGAGTGAGTCATTGAAGTTAATGAGCTTTGGGGTGTCAAAATAATTTTTGAAAGGATTACAGAATTTACTCTTAGCTCTTTCAGACGTTTCACCCACATTAAAAGCTACAGCAGACTCGACTCAAAACCAAACTCTCTACCACTAAGATGTCTGGAGCTTTTAATATAAGGGACGGGATAAGAGAATATTCTTCCATTCTTTTGAGGATTTGCGTTAAGTAAAAGCCAAAAGTATTCCTTTAACAACTTTTAATAGTCAACTAAACCTCATACTTTACCTGAGAACCTGTTGTTATGTATTTGAGAAGGTTTCTTGACGGATTGTTCAAATTCTCATAAGACGAAGTGGAAAATTGTGTTATGTTGTCGATGAATAGCATCACGACTGGAATTTATAAGTCACTGGCTGTACTGAAAAGAGAGAACACAATATGTTTCGTTTGATGAATGAGTTTTCGGGAAAAGAAAATGTCGCAAACACAATACCGAACGCTTTCCGAAAGAAGTTCAACAAGTGTTTTAAATAAGAAATATAAAAAAAAGAAATCGTTCTTAGAAGTAAATAAAAATTGATCCTTGACACAATATTTGGAATGATGGGAATGTTATTGGAACCATTACTTGGAAAATATTTAGTTTTTTCAGGAATGAGAATCCGGAAGGTTTATCTGAGTTCTTCGAAAAGATTAATCGAAAACTTATTTCGGAGGATTTTCTACGAAGAAAAAAAACGTTGGCGGGAGAGAACGGAAAGAAAGAGGAAAAGAAACAAATTTAGTTTAAATTCGGTCTGAAAATTAGAATCGTTGTTGAATGCAGGAGTACCGGGGAGGGCCATTGATTGATTGACCAAGTGACGGTATTGACATTTTTTTAATTTATTTTAAGCCTTTTTAACGAAGTTTATTTCTATCTGGGCTTTATCTCCCTCCTTCCTCTACATCCATGTCTCGCATCGAAAACCGGTCACATCATCAAATGTCAACCCCTTCCTCTCTATTTCAAAAATTCCAGGTTTCAAAAACTTTAGTAAGCTTTTAATCTGAAGACACTTCATTTTTTATCTGTACGTTTCATTTTTATCAGATTTCTCTGTGTTGAATATTATCTGGGTCTTTTTCGAAATCGTTCTCACTTGATGCAGTTTTCAAAATTCCCGCTTCACTCTTCTTACTCCTCATTCCTCCTCGAAAATTTGGACAGTGCCTTTTTTGATCAAATCGAGTTTGAGTTGTTTCAGAAAAAAAAGGTTTCGCATCATCAGAGATCAAAATAACAAAGGCAAAGAGGGAAAAAAATCTTCGAAAAATCCCCGCGGATTTAATTACTACAATTAATTTGATCTTGGCTTGTAAATATCAGTTCTGTGATGGGATGTGTAAACTCTTTTTCACCTTTTTGTGGGGATGAACGACAGGTAAATACGCCCTTTGTCATGTCTTCTTCCATGGAACGAAATTTTTTTTTATAGCTCATGATGCCAACCCATCACACGATGCTATAAAATCCGATATCGTTTTAATATTTAAGGTGTTAGAGTGGTAGAACAGAGGACGGAAACAGGTAAACTCTGTAATGAATTATTAGGTTTACAAGCAGCCTTACCACACGTGACACTTGGTGCTCTGATTTTATGTATCCTTATGGGAAATTTATTCTTAAATGAGGAGGTTCCGATATTTATTTTTAATTATTAATAAATGAAGATAGGATGAATTAATTATTTTGTTAACTTCAAAACTCTTTGGCTTTAGTACATACTTTCAAAAAGCTCTTGTTCCATAAATATTGTAGATTTCTACATTTCCATGACACCACCCTCAAGATCAGTACGCCGTAAGCACACAGTAAAAACACTTCGACAAGCGATTCGTAATAAACTCTGTACAAAAGCTGATGAAAAAATTTGATAGATACAGACAAACTGTATTGTTTACTTTATGTTCACAAATTACCGACGAAATGAAAGGAAAGATATAACCCAAAAAGCCATCACCGAATCATTACGGTAAATAATAAAAATTGAAGTCAAAAGAAAGATGTCGGAAAGTTTGTCAAGCGTGTGACCAAAATTTAAACGACAGTACTACCACTCATAATAATAATAATTTGGATGCAAAACAGGGCGATCTTAATCTGACCTAAGGCCAAAGGATCGGGTTTACAACCTTTTTATCTCGGTTTCAATATTCAGAGTAATATCGGTTTCAATATTTAATCCCAAAGTAAAGCTTTGTAAAGTGCATGGGCTGGAATTACCTAATTAACTGATCAGTCTGATGGACTTTAGACCCAAATTTAACTCCGGCTTCAATGTGCCGTTTATTAAAACGTAATTTTCAAATCTCTTGTATCCAACCCGATCCACCCCCGTATCACCCCAAAAATCTCAAATAATAGTTTACTCTTCTAACCAAACCCAGACGATCCTTTGCCCTTTTGAGTGGATATTCAAGTTTGAAAGTATCCTCCCTTAAAATGAAAATTATTCCTCAACTGAAGACTAGTCAAGACAATCTTTCATGTCTTCTTTGATTTGAAAAGCTCAAGTTTAAGCAGAACTGGTGCATTGTCGTATATCTCGCTATACTAAATATACTTTTTAGCGACTTTGTTTATATAAGGTGATTGGTGGAAGGAAGAATCACAGTTGAATGATTATGATTTTTGATTCCAGCCACCGGAGAAAGTCGAGTGGAAACATTTTTTCAAATAAAAAAATCAGTGGTTTGGAATGAGGAAATTTGAAATTAAAATGGTGGTGGTGGTTCTAATCCTAAATTTCTGGGTATAACAGGGTGCGGGAGGAGGATTCGAACTCACGACCATTTGGGTCCAAGTCAAACACTACACTACTCCTCCCACGAGGAAATTTGAAATTAAAATGGTTGAACGAGCAGTGTCTTAACAAATGTCAAATTCAATAACGTAAAGAGGTTAATGATTATAATTTGAGAAAATTACTTGCTTACCAGGAAGTATAAATGCTCATTGTTGAGCTCGATATTGAAAATCACACTGAGATGATATGATCTTAAGTAAAAATGAACAGAACGGTGTATATTGTGCAGGAGTTAACAGGGAATCGTCTAGAACTCGAAATCAAAGAGGAGATATGCACGTGAACAAGAAGAGATGGGGGCATATCAAACAATATTCGAGAAACTTGAGGTGGTGCTTGATGTCAGGTACCCCAACAAAAAATTGGGTAGCCCAACACAGTACTACAATTGTAGCTTTATATCAATAATATGAACAGTCGAACAAGAAACATATAAATACAAAAAAATGTTGCTAAGTATGAGACAGGTACTACAACAGAACTGTCCACTGACTAATTATCTCCGAGACGGGTATCCAACCGATATCTTTGAAAATTAACACTTGAGTGGTGGCAAGTATATCCAGGAACGCGGAGGAATGAATCAACTCTCTTCGATGACCGTCTTTTGTCTAATGTTGCATAACTGCTTTATCAAAAATATCTTTTGACATTGAATTATCATAATTTATTGCCTTCAAGCTCATCGAAGAGGTTTGTCTGAAACCTCTTCTCTTTTATAATGTCCCAACAATACAGATATCAGAAACAGACATAAATACGTATAAATATAATAACAATATTTACCAAGTAACTGTCGTGTTTCTACCCAAATACCATAATTACCACCTGCATCTCGAAGAGTTGCCATCCATAGATTAGGTTGACGTCTTAACACAGTAAGTCGGCTGATGACCTTATGTGGTTGTCGAAACACCCATCTTTGAACCGCTAGTCAAACCTCTCAAATTCCCAACCACCTGATAACAGCAAATTAATATTTGATGTCATTTTACTGTCGATTTAATTTCATCTTCCTCAGTTATTAAAACATAAGTTACTCATCTGTAACAAAATTCTAACCTCAGGTAAACAGCGAACGAAAGTTGAGTAACCTTTGAGACTAAGAACATATTACAAACGTTTAAAGCGTTAACAATTTTAATTTTCAATCAAGTTAGTGGTAATTGTTTTAAAGATCATTACGCAATAGTACAGAACTGGAAGAGAAAACGTTTCACCTACACTATAATATCTGTCACCTTTAATCAAAGTCACTCGAGCTGTAATAATATTATTACCAGCGAACAGTAAATTTCAAAGAAATTCTTATCAGCAGAACGCAACCGTAATATTTTGTTTTGATTCTCCAATTCGACGAATTTCATTTTGTATTAATTTGTTTTGACAAAACCACCCGTCGGGATAATTTTATTTCAGTTCACCACATACACGTCCCATTTATTCTGCTTACCAATCAGAATAATGTTTTGAAGAGTTTTTCTAAATTCAAGTCTTTGGAGTAATAACTTTTTGAAAATTAAGTTTCACGGATTTTTACGAGTCCAATAAATTTTTACTTCCGCTTAAACTTTGATCATAAATGACTAATTGAAGACTAATATTTCAAGAAAGGCCCAATTTATATCCTCGTAATTTAATTAAGATTCGAGTCTCTTAATTGTGGGTTAAGAGCTACCTTTACAAGAAAAATTTTTCTTTTTTTGGTTACCCTAATCCCTTTTCAAGATCATAACTCGAGAAAAGCTCAAGTCCTAGATAAATTTAAAGGGATTCATCAAATTGAGTTTATATTTTATAAATCTATGGTAACCTGAGGTTAGAGTAATAATATTTGCTACAATTTATCAGATAATTAAAAAGCAGGATGGTGTATGACAGAGGTTCCCAAACTTTTTTGTATCGTAGACCCGTTGCCATGTTTTTCGGTTTTGGGTAGACCCCCTACTCACCTGATATTGATTTTTGTAACTTTCTCACTGTAGTGAAGTAAATTTTTTACTTCATACGTATAAATAATATATATGTCTTTATATTATACGATATTAAAATGTAAGTAGGTACTATCAGTGTATAGATCCACTATGGTAGACCCCCATTTTCATTTCATGGACCCCAAAATTTTTCGCTGACATAGACCCCTTGCAGGTTGTCATAGACCCCTGGGAGTAGATACAGACCACTTTGGAAACCACTGGTCTATAATATAGACCATCCTACTTTAACAATCCTTTTTACAGACTCTAAATTTCCAAAAGAAATTATTGGGTTACGTCATCCCCATTGCGTTTAACAGAATGTGAAAAGGGGCTCGAACTGTTACCTACACTAGATGACTAAACTAAACCACAAGCCCCAAAGATGACCAGAACAACTAAAAACAGAAAAAAATTTGAGTAAAATTTTCTTCTTGACTTTAATCACAAAAGACATTTAGAATATGAAAATACCAACGACCGGGGATGACTTATAAATATCAAAGCAACACACAAAAAGCTGTCGAACAATTTTCTATCAGTTATAACTTTTTAATTCTTACGCTAGTTCTAATACCAAGAAGAGGGTTGATGACCCACGACCCAAATTATGAACATTTTCGAAGACTCCTTGAAGCTTCGTATCCTTTCCTAGAAGCTCGCCAGTAAGAAAAAATTGTAAACAATAACTTTTGTTTATACTATAATTCGGGAGAAGCTGACAATATACATCGTACGCCAGGGTTCGGTAACCTGCGGCCTTTTGCGAACTTTGTGGAGTCCGCCAAAGCACCTATATAATTATATTTATATTAATATAAGTTATTGGAATTGTATTTTCTTTTTTTTTGCCCTTTTAAAGATTGTAAAATTTTTGTGCGGCCCGCGTAAAGAAATTTAATTTTGAAAATGTCCCGCTGACCAAAAAAGGTTGTCGACCTCTGTCGTACGCTATTCGTTTGCAGCAATTGGAGTGTGCTAAGAGACGAAAGTTTTTGCAATTTGCACCTGAAAAGCCATAATGCATCAAAGAACTCTTCAAGCCTTTGTTTCAAGCGTTATGAATCTTAACGCTAAGTATTAATATTAATATTAATATTAACTTGTTGTTAAATGAATACTGATCGTGTGCCACCAAACAAAACGAACACGCCTGTAAATATCATGTTGCTTACGTCATATTTATCATTTTGTTCTTTTGTCAATTTTCGAAGTATAACATATAAGTGACACGAAAACTATTCATTTAACAACAGGTTAATATTAATATTAATACTTAGAGTTAAGATTAATAACGCTTGAAACAAAGGCTTGAAAAGTTCTTTGATGCATTATGAATTTTCAGGAGGAAATTTGCAAAAACTGTCGTCTGTTTTGTATTCCTCTCTTAGCACACGCCTCTTGCTGCAAATGAATAGCGTACGATGAACATTGTCAACTTCTTCCGAATCATAGTACAAACAAAAAGCACTGCTTATAGTGTTCTTAGTACGCTTATACCTCGCTTTACGGCCTAAATACGTTCCACGAAACTTGGCCGTAATGCGAAGAGCCGTACAAGGAATCAATTATTCTAATACAAATTCAGTAGAATCGGTTACAAATTTGTTAAAAATGTAACGTGGTTTATCATTCAAAACGCATTTTATCTTTTTATCTCATTTGAATCAAAAATACATACATAACAAGTACATAAATTTGTACATGAAATAATAAGAGACCCCAAAAACCGACAGAACCTATATACAAAAATGAAACAACTTCGTGTTACATAAAGTGTATGTATTTCTTTTAAAAGGGCTGAAGACGATATAGAAGTGGTAACATGCAGATCGCTGGTAAGGATGGACCTGGCTTTAAAAAATTATCCAGCGTTGTTTGTCTTGCCTTCTTGTCTATTTCGTTCTTCAGTGGTTTATAACAGCTAATCGCTGGGTTAATTCCTCGAGAAACTTTAGTGCTACGTTCGACGTCAGGATCGTTTTCGAGGAGAATAGGAAAAAGCTTTCGACAAATTTTTTGATGTTAGGTATTTGGATACAACAGACTCTGTCTCTTCATCAAATGTCAGTTCTGCTGGAAACTAAATGAGTTCCTCTATGAAAGAGGTTTCCTATCAGCTTTAAGTAGATGAAGCACATGACGTTCGTTCAAACCTTCAAAACCGAGATCATGTTCTAGATCCAAAATGTTTTGCCTAATTTCAGGAAGGAAATTAACTTCTGTACCAGTACTTTTGACACATTTTGGCCGTTATATCGAAATATTTTAGGCCGTAAATCGAAAGCGTGCCTTAATTAAAGAGGGCCGTTATAGGGAAATGCCGTATAAAGAGCGGCCGGATAGCGAGGTATGGGTGTAATAAGTTTCTAAGAAAGAACAAGGAGCTTTATGCAGAGAAGCCTCAGAAAGGAAAAATAATAATGAGCCTGTGGCGTCATGGAAATAATATTCAGAGAAAAATGTAACCCGATACAATAACTCATGGAACATTGGGAACTAATGAAGTGGTATAAAATTTAACAAGGATGACGAAGACGAGACGGAAAAGCGGAATGTTTTCAGAACAAAGAAAACAGAAGAAAAAAAACTCAAAAACCGAAAAGAGAAAGAACAATGATAACAGCGATACAGACAGACGATCTGTTATCAAAAGTTTTCTCCCTCGCTTGAAAAATTAAATTAAATTAAATTAAAAAATTGTCTTTAGAAAAATCTTGTTTTCAATAAACATTTAATTTTCCTATAGTTAACTCATTGACTTAAGTTTTTCCAGCGCCGTGAAAAGAGGTTAAGAAGTACAATTCCACTTTTACTCATCGCCAAGGTTATTTATCGCTTTTAGCTTGCAGCTGTTTACAAACAACTAAATTAACTCTTATTAAACACTCGATGGGGAAACAACAATTTTAATTAAGTCAAGGAGGATATTTCTCTTTTCTTTCTTTCTGTTTTTTATATTAAAAAAGAAAAACTCTTAGAGAAGGAAAAAAAGTTCAAGAAGGAAAAGGTGAAGAATCAAGTTTCATTATCATCCAGACTGCTGACATTTTTCTTTCTTTCCTATTATTGGCCTTCGATGTGAAACTGATTATTTCCTTCGACAGAAAGAAGGAAAGGTCAATTCCAGCGTAACTGATTTTCAATAATGTAATTATCAATAATGTCTGTCCAGCTTGTGACAGCTGGAAAATTATTTGGTTTTGATTTTCTCGGGAGAAATCCAGTACCGGAAAACATGGCCTGTAACGTTACGTAACGAATTTGAAAGGATGAAAAGACTTTGTGGCAAAGTCAAACAAAAATTCGTTTCCGTGAAAATTAAAGCTGAGTTTTTGGTTTGGGCTTGTGACGCAGTGTCACACAAGCTAGAAAGAATGCGTTACACTTTTTGTATCAACCCATCCGTTCGCCAAGCTGTTGGTAATACTGTGGTTCGAGAAGAACGAAAATTGGTTTAGTGAGAGGATTTGCACCTAGGAAAACAGGAAGAATATATAGATAAGGTTTGGACAATTTTATTGGAGTTTATCTGGAAGATAAAGTATAGAGAGATAATAGATAGGGGGTTCAAACTGGTGGAAGAAACTCTGACTGGAGTTAATTCACAAGTGAAGATGACAGCAGTTTATAAAACTTGTCAAAACATTTGGTTGTGACATTGAGAATAGCTGCAGCACAAAAACTAGAATTAAGATGTAAAATTTAAAAAGTCAGCTTCCTCACTTATTCAGTGCGACTATTTTATGTGACCCAACTAATTGTGACACACACAAAAACAAAACCGACAAAACTCGATCCCCCCCAAAAAATGCGTCCAAGAACGTGACCGTTGAAGAGAATCTAGTGACACAATGAGTGTGGCATATTCTCCCGAATTTTGACCAAACAGCATACTAGCCAACGTACCAGGGCTTTCACAAGTTCACTTGCTGTACCTTAAACTAAATTCGTATTCGAATCCCTAGCTCGGATTTTGAAACGTTTGCGTCCACGTTCAATAAATACAAAAACGGAAGCTCTTGCCTTTGACAAATTTTTCGTTTCAATGTTGTGTGAAATTGGCAAACAGGCAGTGCTTGATGTTTAGACTCGTGTATTTATCTTTTAAGTGCCACAAATCTCGAATGCTGATAATGCTCAGCAACGACCACAACCGGTATACATGTGCTTGGGAGTTGAAAGCGGAGAAGGATAGAATGAGGAGCTTACTCTTATAGGCAATACCACGTAGGCTGAGATAATGAGTAAGATGTGTAGCACTTGAGAAAAACCCAGACAAAAATATAGAATTTCGCTGAGAAATACACAACACTCGTCTCGATTGACGACCGAGTAGGAAGCGCTGTAGTCACACTGCTAAAGATTGCGCCAAATTCAAAATTGACGCATACAACCGCCTAATCTCAATTTCCTGACTTCATTTAAGAGTTTAGAATAAGTTCTACTAAACTAAAATTTATTTCGAACACTATCGCGGTGACGGTAGTTGAAAAATAGCAATCTGTTACTATAAAAATATATAATACTGTTGAATCTATTTATATCAATATGAAAAATGTACGCAATTTTCATCTTTATCTCCCGCCGAAAAAAATTTCGTTTCTGCGAAAATTTTTCAACTCAAGTACGAATTTCAAAAATTATGCTTATAAATTTAATTTATTTACTTATTGTTAAGCAACCAAATAAATTATTGTCATCTTATACAAGGCAAAAGTAAGGAAGAAGAAGCGATATATCAAAGAAATAGTATACCGTATATATCCGCTTGACTTACAGAAGAGCGTGCTTTTTGCTGTTGCGTAATAGAATAACTCAAGATCTGGGCAAAAGATTTTAAGACGAGTCAACAGGCAAATTTCCAAATTTTTGTAATTATAGAAAATAACATTGACGTATGGTCTTGTTTTTAGAATTTATTATCAGAGAAATGAAAGCCCAAAAGATAAAGAAAATTGGGAGCCGGGAAACCTCCTCATTCCGTCCACTCCTTCACTTTCATAAATTTTTCTGCAAATTTCACTCCACTCAAATCCGCATTTAGTTAGTTGAGGAAGGCTTCCAAGAAATATCTCTGGATTGTGGTGGGCTTAAGATTAATTTAGAATTTAATTACAAGGATAATATCCGGAAAGTTCTCCAGGAGGTAAATAAGGGTTCTTTTAATGTGATTTTGAAGTAACTCAACGCACTTAATGACTATAGCATCACGAAAAGTTGGGCAGCATCATTTTCATAGACCTACATCCTGCTAGATCGTAAATTGTAGTTTGATTAATGATTTGAATAAAAGTGTCGCGAAACCTTGCTTAACATGGGAAACGCGTATCAATAAATCAGATAATCGAACGAAACAGTTTTAAGCGAGGTCAATGTATCTTCTAAATATTGGAAATGGATATCCTCTTTAAAGCTGAGTCGTAGTCAGCCAATTTTTTCCGCCGATGAAATTCAGGCTAGCTAGGCCATGACGAAAGGTATCTCTCATTTAATATTTTATATAAATATTATAACAGGGGTGAACAACCTTTTTTAACGGGCCAATTTAATTTAAAAAATTTTTCTGCCGGCCCCACGCTAAAATAAATACACGCCGGTCACACAAATTTGTAGGAAAACTTAATTTTGAATAAAAAAACTGTTATATTACCTTTTTGACAATAATATTGAACTCACGCCTTCCAAGAAACATAAGAATTGCCGAAATTGCTAGTTAGCAGCTTACCAGTCTCACTGATTGTGTGACAGAAGCAAACACAAACAAGCACAGACGCGGCGCGTTCGTATTCCACGTTTGAACAAGTAGCCGACAAGTGAGTAACTCGTCACAAAAAAGTGTTTCGGTTTAGCCTATACTACCATTATATTAAAATTAATTTTATAACAATATATTGATGGGAGAAAGTCGATAAAATAAAATAAAATTTTAGAAATGCTTGGTGAGCCGCAAAAACATGTTTAACGGCCCGCGTGTTGCTCATCCCTGCGTTATAATGTTAAATAATGTAAACGTATTTGACATACAAAGCACATAAAACCTCGTTTAATACGGTCGGCACATTCCGACATTGAAGAAAAAAACAAAAAAGAGGTTGCTTAATTGCATAATGGGAAGCAGAAAAGAGATTAAACAAAGTTGTTTTATCAATATTGATTGTTAAATACCATTCTACGAAATTAATTAAGGGCCTTATTAATTAATTAATAATAACAGTCAGACCATATTTACAATCAACACGACTCGGTAGAAGAATAAATTTCTTAGGCGAGCCTTATAATATTTCATTTTATATTGTTCTAAATATTCCCAATTCTAATATAATTTGTTCCAACTGTCTAACATAGGTCTAAATATAACTTTTCATTCATAAATATTCTAAACAAGTAACACTGAAGAAGATCAAACACTTTTGATTATAATAGGTGCAATGAAAGAAAGTACTTTTTCATTTTATTATGTGACGAAGAAGTCACGTAACGTCATATTTTTGTGACGCACAATAACGTTGACGACAGATCTTGTGACGTAGCAAATATTCTTTCATTCTGCAACGATATCAAATTTATCGTGAGTATGTTTGCCAGTATAAGTTCAAATCAAACTATGACGTATGAGGAAGGTTTAAAAATTCTGTGACAAGCATCATTTAGCTCAATTCTCATTGGTCCGTTTAGAAAAATCTCTCACAGGCACATTATGGCTTCCTTCTAATTAGATAGACCATTCAAAAATTTTCCTGTGGAGTTTTTCAAGCTATTGGTTGGACCAAAAATCCTCCCGAAAATATATTTTTAACTATTTGCTTCAAATTGGTCGATTCTATATTTCAAGTTCACTATTCACGTTCTGATAAGTTTCACCACTGAAGACACATGACGCTACTTAATCTAATAAAAAATTCGATGGATTTTTATCCATCAGTTGTGTACTGATGTTGCTCTAAGAATCAGAAACGAATTTGTTAGAGGATTCCTCAAAGTCGCCCCTGTAACGGGAAAATTCTGAGGAAAGATACTCAGACCATGTGAGAAAATAGGAGTTTTCCGTTAGGAAGGTCCTCAAGATGCCCGACAAACCCGGAGGCAGACCACCAGCTATCTGGATTAGAAAATTAAAAAGATCTACAAGCCCTACAAGAGGAAATCAGAAACAGAACCGAGGACAAGAAATTCTGGAGCACCCAAGTAAGGAGGCCCGACTCCGACTACAACTGGGATAAAGAGAAAGAAGACGAAGACTAAAATTGCTCTAAGAAGATGGGGAAAGGGGACGAAGTTATTTAACTGTATGTATTTCATTAAGCGATATCTATAATAAAGTTATTGATCATTAGATACATGCGCTCGCTCTTTTAGAATCGAAATAATTCCTTCCAATTAACCAGTCCTTTCACGTATAACTAATTAAAGGTAAACGCGAGCCTTAGCTTTTAAATATTTATGAACAAACCTAAGCATTAAGCTTAAAGCAGAGATTTCATCTGATCCTCAATTTTTCCGGCTCTTGAAAAAGAAAGAAGAGTTCATTTCCTGCCGAATGAAAACCCATTTTCCTTTTTTTTTGTTTTAAAGTATTAAACAGTTAAACCCACACTGTGGAAAAATTTTTTGATTCATTCTCATGAATATTTCAAAAAAGCAACTTGGCCAATGTCATTTCAGTAAGAAGAGAAAAAAAATTGGGTTCAAGCTGGAAATGACATTTCGAAACCAAATTCCAGAAGGAATTTCATTTCAATTCCAATCTAATTTTAGTCAGCATCACGCCAAAAACAACGAGAAGCTGTCGAAAGAAGAAACCGGAAATGAAGAAAAAAAAAGTCTTCACCAAAAAAGACGAAAATCATGCCAAAGGATCTTCACCGCTATTTATAAATAAGGTTAATTTTCCTCGATCAGACAATGTAGACTCTATCTTCTCCCCCGCCCCCGCCCGCCTGGTCTCCAACTCTCAAAATTAATCAAAGTAAATTATTAAACTAATTAGACGGAGTAGAAAATTTTGGGCACCTGCCGAGTCTTTCATTATTGGTTAATCTGAAGCAGAGCAATCGCAGTGAATCGCTGATAAGAGCTTTCTTTGGCGTTGCTCCGAGGTTTGGCTCCAAAGTTTTCCGTTGGTGTTTTAGTCAAGTTTTTCCCGTCGCAAGTGACGTACGCGTTTTGTTTCCAATTTTTCCTCACGTTACTCTGTTAACTTTTGAAAATTTGTTGAAACTTACACGAGTGATAAAACACTTTATTTATTCATTTATTTATTTGATTTACATAAATTATATTTTATAAAATAAATTATAAAACCGGTCGATGAGTTGAATGAGATTTTTTATTTCGTGCAATTAATTTATTCTGCTTTTGAATCTTTACCGTAAGCCCAAAATTAAAAATTTAATGTGATCGGTTGTGTTTGTGAGACGAGTGAAAGGTGAAAGGTGAAAGGAAAAAAAAACAAAAACCAGAAAAATAAGAAAAACATCTCCGAACAAGACACCGCTCGTTTCGAAGGTAATAAAATCTAATTTGAATTGAAAATCGTTCTATACTAAACAAATTAAGGCCGTTAAATTTTTTTCCAGGCACGTTATTTAAATTTGTTTCTTTTGGGGGGTGGAGGGGATTAGTTTGAATTTTCAACGGAGAAAATTCTAAAAATTTTCAAAGAAAATATTTTTTTTGCTTTATCATTTGTGAACGGATTTTTCGGCTACGTAGATGAATTTTCTCGTTCATGTCAATGTCCTGAGAAACATACCTTTCCATTCCCCATCCCATCGCTCTCTCTGTCGTCTAGCTGCAAAAATATATGTTTCCTGAAATGGAAACCGATATTTTTCTGTTGTCATCGAAATCCCTGTGTCATTTATTGTGTGTGTTTGTGTGTCCTGTTAAAATTTATCGCTCGGACTTGTTTTGTCTTATTTATTATTTTCGGTTTTGAATCCGTCTATTCGAAAACACTCTATTCATCACACCCATTGAGTGTGTAGTGTTTTGAATTGTTTCCCTTTCAGTCTGTCAGGACTCGTCAAGGATTTATTAAATAAAAAAAAGAAAATTCAAGTTTTTATTTCATAAGTATTGATAAAAAGAAAAGAAAACCATCTTTTTATTTTCTGAAGCAAAGTGGTTTTCTGGCAGGGAAAAGAGATGGCGGAGGGGGTGGTTGGAGAAGGAAGAAGGAATGAGATCGTAAAGTTTTATCAAAATAGGAAAAAGCACTTTTTTTCCAACTATAAAATAATTTTTTTTTCATTTGAAGAGTATCCACGAGTGTGACTAGAGTATTGTAGACTTTTTAACAGTCGAAGTTGTGTTTCCCTATGAATTATTAGAAGATTTGGATCTGAGTATCTCAATTGTGCGACTACGATCTTTCTTAATTAATTGTCTCTCATGCCTTCTGGTTAAGGCATTTTTCAGCCTTCTATAACCTTGGTACTCAAACTACGACCCACCAAGCTCTACTGAGTGGCCCAGTAGAAACCGATTGAGTGAAAATTTGTGAAAGGTCGATTGCTCATTGTTAAGTCTGAACTGTAGTGCCTGACCAGTATGAAAATGTGTCTGGCCTGTCTCAGAAACTGCTAACATTGTTTGTCTCAACATATCTTTAAGAGGCAATATACAGCAAATACATACAGATACAGACTGACAGATGTATATACAGATGATGCCCTGAGGGGACTGTATGCGACGAAAACGGGACTCGTAGTCTTTTTTTTTGGTAAGTCGTGTGGCCCAGTCGCAATGGTCAAAATGGAAATTTGGCCCGGGAAGAAAAAGCTTGAGTACCAAGGTTCTATAGTACGCCAGTTAACTTTTAGCACTGATGTAATGGATTACAAACTTTGATCTGACGAAACGTTTGTTTTCGGTTTTTGGTATGTTTTCTGAAGATCGCATTAAGTTATTTCGTCTGTACAGATATTTCATAAACCAACTAGAATTTTTTACGCGGTATTTAATAAACCCGAAAAATTGTAAGTGTTTATATACGATGGATAACGCCCACGAAACTTCAGAAAATGTTTTATTGATAAGAGATACAAAAAGCTGAAACAAGCATACAACAGTACTTCTGTTTGCAAATAATTTTTTACGCCACATTTCTGTGTTTATAAGTTTATATAAATAGCATAGCTTGTATAAATAAGCATATTCATAAACACCCATTTTTTGAACATATTTAAGTAATTATACTTCTGCTGTTGTAAGAAACAGACTTTGTTGGACTGAAGTGAGTGAAGATTTTATTTACAAAGTAGTAATTTAAGAACTGTAAGTACCAGTTCCCTTATTTCTGGTTTACTGCAGTGACTATACTTGTCGCTCTACAGGCAAAGTTATAATATCTGCTGGACTTCTTTACAAAATCATGTCGTAAAATCATCAAAGTAGCTGTAATCGCTGACTTCTGAAACCGTGTTTCCGAATCGAAAACCTCGGTCTCTCTACCAGCAAACCCTTTCTGATAGAAAAGCCTTTTCCTCTGGTTTCTTGTGTAAACTTAATTTTATCCATATGCACTTGATAGCAAACTCTCAAAAAAAAGTTAAACATTTCCCCCGATTGTTTCAAATAAAAAATCGATAACCAAATCTTTGGCGAGCAAATAATATCGTTCAATTAAATTTCACCGTGTCCGATTCCAATTCAAACAAAAACCGTCAGTTTGGTTTATCGAACTCAGTTCTGTGATTAAAATCCTTGTTTTGGTCCACTCCTGGGGGCGAAAAAACGGACAATTTTCTTTCGGGCTGATTTATTTCCAAGTAAATGTAACGCGTAGGTGGAAAGACGCCAATTTTCCTGAAAACGTGTTATAAACACCCTCGTCTCACGTGGGTCCATCTCTCTCTTTCTCTGTTATTTTCCTTTTTCTCCTTATATACAGCTAAGATCAAGATACAACTAAAGATAGTTTCAATCCACCTGACTACCATGCCTTCCTAATATTCTCGTCGCTACAAATTGCACATCTCTCTTTCTACCTCTCTCTTATAACCGACAAATCCGGGTTTAGCCACATCTCTTATGTTACGAGGAGATCACCAGAGAAAGGCGGAGCTTTAAATTTTCTTTATTTTGTTTCAACGGTTTTATTTAGTACAACTTGAGACCGAAATGAAGATTTTAAAGATAATTTTGACGAAAGAAAGCTCTTGACAAACAGAAAAATATTTTAATAATATTCCTCTCATCTCTTTTTTGTTCTTCATTCTCAGAATTTTAAGACTAAAATCAAACTCTCTCAATAATAAAATTATTTATTCATTTAATTAATTACAGTTAACACTTTTTTCTGTTCTTTGACTTTTTCCTTCCCCCGTCATTCGTCTGGGAAAGAACTTTATTTTGTTTATTTTAGCTCTAAATAAAGCTGCCAGACGATAATCGATGGGAATGCAAATGGTAAGAAAAGATTAGGTTGGAGGGCGTTTCCCGTCGGGAAAGATCTTACAATGTCATAAGAAACCATAAATTCGTTGACCTGACTTCGTTCAGCTTAATTTTGTTTTATTTTGGTTTTTTTTTATGTCAGCAAAATTCTCAGAATTATCTTTCATTTAATTTCCGGTTTGGTAAAAATTGGGGTAAACGAACTTTCGCTTTTGACTCCTAATTTGTTTTCAAAAAACCATTCCCTGAGATTGACTTGGGTTGAAGTTCATTTTCAGACGTCGGGTGTAAACACGGCAAAACATGTCAAAGTGAACGTGAGACACTTGACTCATGTATGTATTCAAAGGTTTTTTTTTCAATGAAAAATTATTTCAAATTAATTAGCGAGAAAGAGGGAGTTTTGCGTTAATAGCTAATATAGTTCGCTAAGTATTAAAAACAAGAACACACCCACAGCACTCTGATGACCGATGAGGATAAAATTTAGAATAACACCAAACTTTTTAGAAGCAGCAGAAGTGTAGAAAATAATGAAACGTGTGTGCGACAAAATAAATTCACTAAAAGCGTCCAAAACCAGTTAATAGAATAGACGTCACATTCTATCAGCGCTCGGAACCCCCAAAATTTGTTGAACAAGTTTAGCGATCGGTAAAGTCGACAAAGACGAATATCAACAGAAGGACAAAAAGTGTGCAGTGTTTAAGAAATAAAAAGAGATATAATGCTGTAAACAGCTGAACCTCATACGTTCACAGGTAGACAGACAAGCAAACAGAAAGTATTTCTAGCCTACGTCTTATTGGATCGATTGGAAAGTCTGACCGGGACATGATCATTTCTAGCAGGTCCCTAAAGGCATAGTAAATCCTCATGAGGATCACCAGCCGCGGTTTGACGACACTTAGGAAGGCGAGAAAAATTCTTGCACGCTGACGGGGATATTTTAACCTCCTTTCCCTTCCCTCATTAAAAATACCAGACATTTGACCTTAAAGCCTCACCACTCATTAAGGGCTCGACAAAACTTTCCAAACTCCCGAGATCTTTGACTTTTGAACAGGCGGACACGTTGACCGCCACTTATCAGGATTCCGGTGTATTTAGTGTCTTAGACACTAAAGCAAACAAGGAGTTATCTCGTGGTGTCCGAGTCACTAATATCAAGTCCTTAAAACAGTGAGTTAAAAAATTTTTCCCACGAAATGTCGAAGAGTTCTTAAAACATGAAATCATGAAAACAATGAAAATGAAGAATTAACACAATTCTTAACGATTCGAAAGTTAAAAATAAATAAATAATTTATCTACATAGATTTTTTTACACTTCATTTAGCTGTCACCTGTTTCTTACCTCGAGACAAGTAGTTGATTTAGTTTTGGGCGTTTTTTATCTAGGAAAGAGACCAGTGAATTTGTAAAAGTACTGATATGATTCCAGTACGATACAAAACGAAATTGCTGATGAACTATTAAGCGAAAGTAACTACAGCATATTGATTGCGGTTCAACGGGTTTCCAACAACTATAATGTACTACATTCAAACGACAACTATCACTGACATCCAACTAAAGACAAATAATATAGCGAAAGGGTACTTTTACGCAGCCATCAATTCTCGAATGTTTATGTTTGTTCTCTTCCGAACAGTATTAACTCTAAGGATGAGATATAGAATATATCTGGGAATCAGGTCAGGAGTCAAATGTGGTGCAAAATCATACCCGACTAAGAGAGTAAAAGAAAGAAGTAGTTAAGAAGAATAATGTAATATATATAAAATTAAAAATGGAACAAGAAGCTAGTTAATTATCTATACCGATATATTTTTTTTAATTTTCTGTTCAAATAGCACTCAAATTAAAAGCCGTAAATTTTGGAGTAAAGTTCACCAATTTATCTAGTATTGTTTGAAATTGAATGTTACAAACTTTTCTAAGACGAGAACGTAGGGTGGGTTTACTCTTGTTAGAATTTGTACAAAATAAAAAAATTTTAACGAAAATATCGGCCGTTTTTCCTCAACAGTTTTCAACATAAATCAAAGAGGAAAATTTAACTTTTCCTGGTTAACCAATTATAAAGGAAGAAAACGTGGAGAGGAGATAATTAAAAAGACAGTGACCACGAAAGTAATTATCACGAATGAATAATAGTCAATTGTTTTTGCTAATAAGCTTCCCTTTGTGTGAAGGAAAACAAAACTAAGAGAATTGCGTTAGGAGGTAAAAACTGGGAAAACCAGGAAAACCGCTGGGAAAACAAACCTAATATAGGAAGTCACATCAGGATTCTGATTCTTTTCAAACTCGTCCTTGTTTGTGATCATTTCCCTTTTCAAAGTTTTTTTCGCTCTAAAAAAAAATGCTCCTTCGTGCAATATCACTGTAATCAAAACAATGAAGTCCTATTCACAGTAAACAAACAGAATACAGTTCAACAACGTGAAACTATTGTCATCTTTAGTAGTAAAACTGAACCGGGCTCAAAACGGCAATTTAAGGGATTTGGGGTATCGAGGGTTGAATCACCTCCTAAACAGTAAACCTAAATGAGACTTAACGAAACAACAAACCCTTTAGAAGTGTAATTCTAAGGTAAAAAGAAACAAAGATTATTTTCTGTAGAAAACTACAACTCTTTCCCTAGTGGCAACTTTGAAAATTTTTATGCGGGTCGCATTTTAAAATTTTAAAATTTGGTGCGGGCCTTGCGACAAAGACAAATTATCGTATCGTCAAACAAATAAACAAAAATACTAACCCCTTCCTTCTTTCCTACCTCCCACCCCCAGAAAAACTAAAAACTTATACAGGAACAGAAATTATGATTTACTGTCCATCGATGTCAGAGATCTTTGCCATACTCTTAGAACAGCTCCTGGGTCTGCACCCGAGATAAAACTCCATACATCCAAATAACAACTATTTGGTGTCTAAATTTAGAGACAGGTGACAGTTAGCTGAGAGGAGAGAAAAAAGAGTTTTGGATGAATAAATTATCTACTGAAATAGATTGAGCTAATCACAAGCCAAGGTTTCCTCAACTATACGCGCTTTGTATGATCATTAGTGAGGAGTTAAGAGCACTCTCAGAAAGAAGCTTTGAGAGTTTGGCTTGACAGAACATTTTAAATAAATATTGCGGGTCAATTTACCATCCAGGAACCAATAGGTTAAATAGAAAACATTAGAACAGGTGAGGGGAAAAGGAAAGTCGTAATTACAAACCAGAAATAATTCAGTTAAGGATGCTCCCCAGGGAGATAGAGGGTGGAAAGTAGAAAGCTTGGTTCTTATTGATGTTACTGGGATGTTTACGGATTTCGATGGCTGTCAGAGTGAAAGGGTGGACTTGTTTATTCGGGAAAAAGTCTCGTTTCGGAGAAAAAGATTTTGCAACTGTGGAAATGCGAATACACGGCGGGAATTTAAAGGGAACGTGGTAAACAAATTTAATGCGCACTGGAAAGGTCAACAAGAGAAGCCGCACGGAAGCGTATTCATTTCCGACTCATAATATAACCAAGATACAAGTTTACATTTTTTATTTATCTCCGAAAAGATGGCAACTTTTTCATTTTTTTGGAGAAAGAGAGAGAAATAAAAATTATTTTAACTCTCAAAGAATTCTTTCGAGTGCAACTCACACTAGAAGAAATCGTAAAATGACAACACAAACTTTTTCTGACGAAATCGAAGGATTGTCACGCTCAAGTGATCTCATATCGCTGTCACCCCTTTCACCTTCAACAGAAGTTATTTTTTCCTTCTAAATTTGGTCTGTTTGAAATTTTAGCGGCTGGTATTATGAATTTGAGTACTTTTCGAGAGAGACATTACGCCAGTTACGTATCGAGCAACAGTATGAACACTCTAGTGTTAGTATACATGAGTACACAAACAGTATATATCAGAGATGGCGAACCTTTTTTGATGTCCGTGCCATAAAGTCATAAAAAATTTTTTTTTAAATCGGTGACGTGCCATAATAAAGTTTCATTCGAATTGTTAGCGTGGTGAAAACTATACGCAAGTATAATTAAATAAACAACAAATGCAGTAAAAGCAATTTTTCTGTTCGGGATTCGACCGCTCTCAATTCCAACGTTCTTCTTTTGAAAAATTGAAAAAACAATTGTTATGAAAAAATCATCAAGAAAGTAATATCGAATTCAAACTCGACGCTATCAATCTTTTATTTTGCTTGTTATCGTATCTACTTGTGTCAAATAAGTTAAAATATATGAATCGTATCGAAATCTGTTCCTTACTTATCAAACCAACTGTATTCATCAAAGATCAACCACTTCTTTATACAATTTTATCTAGTGCGCATCTTTATATACTTTGAGAGAATCCATGCAATATTTCAATACTAAAATATATAATTTGACAGTTGTAGTTAAAGTACTAAGATAGGTATTTAGTACTAGAAATTTATATCATAAATTAAGTATGGATTAATAATTTTTAATGAATTTATATCACAAAATATAACTTATTAAATAAAATAATTTTGTTTTTGTGGTGCCACAAAAATTTTCTAACGTTCCACTTGTGGCACGCGTGTCATAGGTTCGCCATCCCTGCTATATATAACTCCAGGCACGCGCAGAATTGTTTCAGGAACGCGTCTATTGTTTCATAGCTGCTTTGTCAGGCAGATCCTTTGTAGAATTGTCAAATTTCATTGCCTTTCACCATCAAAATGGATTGCCTCAAACTTTCCTCTTTTCCAAAAATAAGGAGAAAAAGGGGCCTGGTAGGCAAGAGGTTAGAGTATTCGCTTACCACTCCAAGGGTCATGATTCAAATCCCACCTGAGTGCCTGTTTTTCTCCCGCTGTTCCTTGCCTAAAATGTTTTCCTTCAACTTATCCTCTATTCTTTCACCCTGAAATTCCCTCCAAGGCTCATAACCTTGGTAGTAATGTTCAGTCAGCGAGGAAGCCTTCAACGAAAGGTAGCTGACTTATAATCAAGCATATTTTTAACTCATGTAATAACTGGCTTCAACAAATAGGAGTGAAAATGAGTTGCAAACATCGTGGTCTCTAGTTGGCCGAAACGAGGAAAGAAGACAAGGAGAGAAAAAAATCGAAGCGAACATTTGATATCCGCGAAATCATATTTTCCAAAAAATAAGAGAGTTACCTCTAACCTCGTCTATACGATTCCCAGTCAAAACCGAACCTCCTCCTACTGATGATGCCTACAGCTTACAACACTGGCTAAACGAGGAAAGAGAAAATTTTCCGATTCTCTTGTTCTAAATTGAGGATAACATTACTAACATTCTCTTAAATTTCTCTTAAAAAATTAGGTTGGCCTTTGAAATATTGTCTATATCCTTTCCAATGCTTTAACATTATTGTGGAGAACCACAATGTAAACTGTAGAAACTTTTTCAAAACGCCTTTTTAATTAAATTATGTAAACCACAGCGTAAATTTCAAAGAGAAAAGGTTGTGGGCGGTTAGATTTTACTTCATTCGGACTTTTAGAAAAAAAAAACGAAAAAGTCTTCAGTGGAGTGAAAACACGTGAAAATGAAAGAAAACTGAAAGGAAAAGATCGGAAACAGTTAATGCACGACTCACTCCTTGGTCTACATTAAAAAAGATTAATTCATCGAATCCTATTTCTCTGGCAGGAATTCCTTTCAAATTTAAATTGCAAAATATTTGTTTCCAATAATTTATGATAACAGCGAGTTTTTAAAGGTGTTTTCAAACCTCATACTATTTAGTCTTGGGGGCTTGACCCTCATTCATTCCAAAACTTTTCATTGCTTATGATTTAACTTTCCAATTCGATAATGATTTTCCTTGTACTTCTCAACACTTTTCCAATTTCATTTGGGGTTATGAATCAGTTAAAAAGACCGGAGGGAATTTTTCCACGAAAACACTCGGCGTACGAGCTACAGCATAAACTGAAACCCTTTGATATCCATTTTATTAAATGAATGTTCAAATCCTACAGAAATTTTTATATAGGTCCAAAACTAGGGGCTCAAAGTTTCTGGAAACTGAAAACGCCGCTTCCTTTGTTCTTCCTTCTTCTAATATTTTATATATATACATAACCTGCGATTCAGTTTCTCGGAATATCTGCTTTGTTATTGTAAATAGTTTATTTAGAAAGATGAAAGATGAAAACAAAGAAAGATAAGAATAAAGATTAAAAGGTTGTTTACTGGGATGTTTACCTTATGATGGAGATGTGAGACAGGTTGTCGCGACTAAAAGATCTCATCACGGATGATTCATAACATGAATAGTTCGAAGTTTTGTGTTGTTGTGTATGTAACACCGTCCCGTATAAGTTATTTGAAATAATTTATTGAAGAATTAACAGATCGTGATTATTGGTGAGGTAGATCGGATCCCAAAAAGTAGTTGTCTCTAAACGACGGTTCATTTGTGTGCAATGTTTGGCCCAAATCGGCTCGCAACCTGAGTGTGTTTAACTGGGGCCATGTACGTACTTTATGTACACTAAGGGTCTATTCTATGTCACATCGCTCCTACTGTTTCTTTCTAATTATTCTTTCATTCTCTTCTGTCTACTCTTACTATCTTCTTTTCCTCTTCTGACGGAATACCCACCTGTGTCCAGTTAAGACACTGGTCTGTCTCTTAGATAAAAAGCCCTTTTATCCAACCAAACCAATCTTCTATCAAATCAGATTTAAGCCCAGATCAACTGCCAAATATCGCATACTTACAGACAGGTGCCAGTTAACAAGAATAAACATCTAGTAAGGAAGAAGGTACATACCTCATAAATGCAAAACCCGAGAATTCTTTCCTCTTCGAGAAGACCCAGCCAAATCAGGCTTCTTTGCCCGCACATACATAAGCCAAAAATCTGATTAGCAACAGACCCTTTGTTTTTATAATCTTGTTTTGCTTCTGCCCAGCAATTGTCTCTACTGTAAAAAGAGCAAAACAACGTTTTTTGAGAGTTTTCCCTTAATCTCATTAAGAATCTTAGAGGGCGAGCGGCGATTAAACAAGTCATTAACAAACACAAATTGAAAACTAATAAGTAAACTTAAAATAAACTGAGAGACGACTTAACGTCATCATGAACCAATAAGAAAATTACGGGAACATGTTTTCCTTTGTTCTTTATATAGCTCGAGAGAAATCGTTTTTGTTTACGTTCATTTCAATATTTTCCAAGGAGCCTAAAGACCGAAAGTTATTAAATTTCGTTTTTAATTAATTTAACGGGGATAAAGCAGCCACCAAAAAAGAGAGAAGCTAAGAATTTTCCTGTGGGTTGGTTGCTCAAAATTGCGGATTGTATGGTCTTACCGGTTCTGGAATATTGGGTTGAGGTGTGAGGGCCGTATCCGAAATCAGAGTGGTTAATAGAGTGGAAGTTGAGTTGTGTAGAAAGATTTTGGGGTTAGGTAGGGGGACCTTAAATGAGGGAATGCTGTGGGAGGTTGGAAGTGAGTTTGGAGGCAAGGTGGTTAAAATACATTTGGAAGTTGAAATGGAAAGGGGACGAAGGGATGATTCAGAAGGAATGCCTGAAGGAAGCTGTCGAGAGGGAGTGCGACTGCGTTGTAATGATAATTGAGAGAATTAAGGAATCAGGGCTAGTGAATTTTTGGCTAACGGGTGGAGAATAAACTTTAAGATGAGTCTAAAGGAAAGGCCAGAATGCTGCTAGTGGAGAAACCGTCTGTGAAGTTAATTAGGAAGATGGGCTTGGTAAGGGAGGCATTCTATGTCAAGGCTTTAATGAAGGAATCTAGGGGTAGGGGTGGCTTGGTTTCGTCTAGGTGGTTGTAGGGGTCAATCGGTTGGGTAGGTGGGTTAAGGCTTTGTCTTTTGTGTAAAGAACCAGACGAGAAATGGCATATACTTGAGGGGTATGAAGGTGGAGCTGGAAGGGCGGTTGAGGGATTTTAATTGGAGACATTGGCTGGCGGTAAGAGATGGGTATGACTTGATAGAACTGAAAACGTATTTGAGCAAAGTAAGGGAGATAAGGAGGGAAGTATGTGAAGGTTTTAGTTATATTTTGTTTTGTATGTACAATGTGACGTATGTTTCAGATCAATTTCAATTATAATACCCGAGAATGGTAAACAATTTCGAAATATATTATTATTATTATTAAGTTTTCAAAATTTTCACTTTGAAGTTTCTCACAGAGAAAATAAGATTGTCATTGGCCTTTGTGTTTCATCTTCTCCTCGAAGTTATCGGCTCACTGTAACGCTCATCCTACACTACGTTTCCTTTTCTTTTGTTAACCTAGCGCTCCACCAATACTGACAAAGCCTTTTAATTATACTGAAATGTCAACAACAGGCATAGCAGAGGGAAAAATACCACACCCCGACAGCGCTTATTCATTCCGTATTCTGACTCAACAAACTTTGGAGGTGTATGAAATCGTCGTAGGTAGGTGTATCAAATCAGGAAGAAGAGTCAGGAGAGTATGAGAGAGAAACGAATTATTTAAGAAGAAAATGAAAAGAAAAAGGCGAGCTATATAAGGAAAAATAAAATTAAAAAAGTTTGAGATTAACTTTATGCTGTGAACTTTTTTTGTAGCTGAAGAAAAAAAATTCGATTACATAATAATATGAGGATCAGAGATACTTTGTAAAAAAAAAGAAGCCAACGAGAAAACTCATATTTCCAAACATCAAGGTCACAAATAAAGTTTTTCTTTTTAAGTCAGTGAAGTATAAAATTATTTTCTTTACCCATTTCAATTCAATTTTATAATTTCAAAAGTAATAGTCTCAAGCTTTTTTTGTAGTGTTAGCGGTTAAATTTTAGCGCCTTTTGCACTATGGTATAATAGAAAGCTGTGCAGTCAAGAGAAAGTCTTGCTAGAGGAGTAGGTATTCGTATTGGTACCCGCATTAGTAAATAAATTTTATCCACTTCACTCCAACAACGTCCAGTTTCTTATTCTAGTCACAAATCGTGATTAGTCAAGATAACTATTACTCAAAATCTATTTCTTTAAATTGATTTCTATTCAAAAGAGTTTTATTGGATTCTAAATAATTCAAAATTTTCCTTTTTTGGGCTCTCTGCCAATACGTGCAACGCAATGCAATATTCACAAGTCAGCAAATTTACAAATTGCTTTCTTCTTTACTTCTTCTAATGGTCTTTCCAAGCCTTTATTCTCGCTACTGCATTTATCTGACATGGCTTTTCCTTTTTCCTTCCCCCCTCCTCCTCTCTCTCTCTCTTTTCCCTTTTGTTAGCTCTTTTACCTCCGTTTCAAGTGATAAGCACTTTTCTACCAATTTTCTGATTTGACCTTTCAGTTTAGAATTTTCTTCACGGGGTACTGAGTTTTCCTTTTTGTTTTTCTGAATTTCGGCTTTTAATTACTCTTTGACTTTCATTTATTTGAAATTGCTTCCTCTTTTTATTTTAATGGAATTAGGGCCGCACCTTTCTATTCGCTATTTAATGACGCTTTCGTTAATTCATTCTTCCGCCACCAACAGTGATAATAGGTCAGACCTGTAACTGGACTATGGGTCACTTATAAAATACAAGTGTAGATCAAGGTGATGATATAGATTATTGCGAAGGATGTGACATTTCATAAATAACGCACACCTTGTGAGGGTTTCATTTTGTAACTAATTCACACTTTCGTGAATGTTTTATGTCGTAATTACTGCATGTCTGCAGCAAAAACAAACTTCATACATAGTAGTTATCATATAATAAAAAAATTTGTTACGAGGACGGTGTGTTGATTTGACTTACAAACCAACAGCTAACGTTTACGTCTATACACTTTTGAATCAGTCAGTGTGAGAACTTTACCATGACCGTAGGAAATGACGAATCACAAAAAAAACGAGCTACTCATGGATTGTAATTTATCGGTCATTATTTCTTACATGCCCTTAAATGTACTAATACAAATTTTGAGTCTTAAACAAAATGTTCTAAGCCGCACAGAGCAAATCCACCATATCCGATGCTACAATCTTGCACCGGAGCAAACTACCAACCGCCTTTCTCGGACCAAGGATGTCACAAAACTGATCGAGAACTCAACAAAAATCAACCAAAGACAACAAAAACTTTTTATAAAAATAGGCTAATTTACAGAGAATCGGACATTTGCCTATTGTCTCGACTGGCTCGTCGTCCTGACGGCACCTAGGAATGTAGGGTTTCTGGCAATCACTAATGCTCTTTCGAATTTATTCGAAACCGCCAGACTATTCCGACGATGACAATAAATTTAACATAAATCACCGAACTTATATTTCAACTTCTATTGTTCTTGATCATTTACTGAAATATCATCAAAAACTTTTGAACAAACTTAACGAAGTGAGATAATCCTTTCGCATTGAACCTGAGCCTTGTCAGCCCGTAACAAAATTTCTAAATCCCCAATCGAAAATACGATTTTAATATAATTTGTCAATATGAAGTCACCAGTTGCATTAATAGCACCGGCTTCAACTGAAACTGACACCTCTCTTGCGAACAATTTTTGTTCAAAAATAAACTCTACACTGATACGATTTAACAATTGGAACAACTGTCAATTCAATAAAAAAATAATATCTTCCAATATTAATACTTATATTTAAATTACTTATTGGTATTATATTAAATCATATTTACATATGGCAGGAGGTCTGTGGGGTAGAGGTTAAAGCGCCTGACTATAGAAGTTATGGTCGTGTGTTCGAATCCTCTCACGTATCCTGCTATATTTAAGGCTGAAAAAGGGAGAATTTCACTTCCACGATTTGAAATCCCAGAAAAGCAAAAAATAAAAATTAAACACACAATCTTGTCTTAAAGAAAAAAGTTTTAATCCCGCTTTTCACCCTTGGGTAAAACAGGATACAGGACAGGATTCGAACTCACGACCATAACTTCTATAGTCAGGAGCTTTAAGCCAACACAATAGGTCTTCCACCTTAAAGGAGAAAGTTTGAGAAGAAACTTTGAGCCTGAAGAAATGACCCAGGAGGACTTTTAAGACTAGAATATTTTTCTTAACCTGAGACTTAGATATTTTCTCAACCAAAAAAAAAATTAAATAAAAACAAATTTTATTTCATTTATGAGAAAAATAAAATAAATGTGAGGAAGTGGGAAGGGAGGCGAATGGAAAGAGAAAATTTTTCTTCTCTTTCCGGTCTACGATTTATGCCTTTCTGTTTATTTTTTTCTCAGTCGTTTGTTGATATGAGATTTTTGGCAAAGTCTTTCGGGAACCCCTCCCTGCCTCAAATAAGAATCGCGGGATATTGTCTTCTTTGTTTCATTTCCTTCTCAAATTTTTTTTTAATAATAATTTTCTTTATAGCTTCGCTCTTAAGCTTTTTTTGAACTCTTTGGAAAGGAAGGAATATTGAACGAGAAAATAAATTAAATGAATGATAAACAGACAAAGGAGTGGTGATGAATGGATGGGTTATTTCTATCGAGAAATAATTTGTTTTCATTAAGTTGACCGGAAGCTCTTCAAACGTTTTCTTTATCATGGTTAATCAGCTAGCAATTAAATCTTTTCTAGTCTATCCTCCTCACATCCTACAAATATAAGTGATGAAAGTTAAAACAGATAACCTTTAATACTTTACCATTGTTTAAATTTTATCAGGGCTAACACGCTGTAACACGGTCGTATATTTCGAACGCAAATTTTATTTTAGCGCCCTTTCATTCACCCTATCTTCTCTTGTGCAGTACTCCATTGTTGTGATTTGAGACGCATTCTCAACATTAATCCTAATGACCTACAATTTCATACTGAATGGAGACAATAATAGCGGTTAAATATTTAGAACCGCTGGATCGGATTATACAGAACCGGTTAGCTTATTTTAGGTTGGGGGTTGAGTGTCTCAGCGCCTAAGGGAGGATGTAAATCTTCTATGTTCTTTTTAAGAAACAGGCATATTATAGGAGGATGCGAGGATTGGGAAGAGGAGGAAGTCGGTAAAGAATTTGTGCCTTGAGGGTGAAAACAGTCTAAGATAAAGACTTCTTAGAGAAATTTGACTAGATTTTGTACAGGAGTAAGAAGGGAAAAGGAAAGAAAGGAGACGTCTCAGTCCTTCAAACGAACTTGGTTGAAATACTTTCTTTTTAAGTTGAAAGTTCGTTCTGGTCTTGAGAAATTGTTTTTGTTTACCTGTGTTCTTGTTTATTTTGTCCTCTGTTTATGTATGTTAATATCCTTTTACAAAACTTGAGAGGTGTATAGGCCTATAGTACTTAATAAAAAAATATCGAAATAACCCTGCGGTCGTTGCCCCCGTAGCAGGAACATTTGTAATAATCGAAAAAATTACAAAACACCGTCGTCCCATATGCCACGTGATTCAAATGTGTCGTTTCGTACTTCTGACGCAGATAGACTTATACGTTGAGAGTGTATTGGGCAGGAATCAGAATTCAGTCACATGGTTCATCCTTTCCCACGGCCGTCTTTGTCTATTCGTTTGATGGACGTCATATTCATTGGAGAGGTGTTTCTCAGACATCCACATCCTATCAAGTTCCAGTACTGTGTTACTTGTACTCGGAACCAAGGACTTGACAATAGTGATTGTTTTGCAATACCATTCTTTAGAACATTACAGAGATTAGAAACAATAAGAATATCGGCAGCAACTCTAGGGCAAATTTAACCAAAATAAACTTGAGGTAAGCTAAACAGCATTTCAGCTCTTATTAAGGCGGCCAGTGAGCCTTCTTATTTATGTTCCTGGAAGCGGAGCGAACAGTAATGAAAAGGGTTCAAAAACTGACAATGTAGTTTATCCAATTCCTAAAATTCCTAAATCCAATCGAATTGAGTAATGATGAGTGGTGCAAATGGATACATATAATTCTATTTAAGTCCCATTCACACATGCATGTGACAGGTTTTTGATGAGATAAAATTTATTCAAATCAGAGAAGAACTTGGAACTAAATCGAATTTTCTTTCGATCCCTCCAACCTTCCATTTTATTAGTGTCCAAAATTTATTTTCTTAATTCAATCACTGTGATTTGGCGAAAATTATTTTTCCGTAGATGACTAGGTAGGGTAATTACCGTGTCTCAACAAAGAATTCGCGAATGTTTGAAGAAGAGGTTTAGATGTTGGGAGGAAAGTGACAACAAACTCAACATGTATAATTGCTTGGTTATGTAATTAGTTAATTTACTGCTAGTTAACATTCTCTGTACGGGTCGGTCAATATATTCTGTGTTCTAAAAGCAATATTTGCATTTTCATTCCCATTCTGTTATGTTGGTACATTTCCGCCTCAGTCTTGAGTGCAGTACAAAACACTAGTTTCTATGAGGATATTGAAAGGTACGTATGAACAAATAAGAGTGAAGAAAATTTCACATTGTAAGAGATTTTCGAACTCATTAGAAGTAACCATATTAAGTCATACTATAAATCAACAGTATTTATGATTTAATTACTGTCTCTTTCACACACTTCCCTTAACCTCGTCCTTTCATCCTTTCTTCTTTAGTATCTTTGTTCCTTCACTGCTCTACCGTTCTTTTACTTCTCATATGCTTTTCTTCCCTTCTACCTCTTAACCAGCACTTCTCATTCCTATTTTCCTCTTCCTGTAATTACTACTCTCTTCTCGCTTCCTACTTATTCCTTTACCTCTTTCTCTCCTCTTAATTGAATTTGCACAACTTCTTCCTTTATCTGATTCTAAGCTAAAACACTCATTTGCAAAACCCCTTAAAAATTAGTTCAACTACTTCTAGCTTCAAGTATGAACACAGGTGGCATGAAACTAAGGGATAATTAAATAATGAACAATTTTGTTTTCTACCCAATTAATTTTTTTCTTGCGATAGGTCTGTGATGTAGTGGTTTAAGAGCCAGACTAAGAAGTTATAGTCGCGACTTCAAATCCTCTTCCCATATCCTGTTATACCCCAAAAAAGATGAAAAATGGGATTAAAACTCAACTATAACTATAATTTACTTTCTCGGGGTTTTAATTTTCAGAATTTAAGGGAGGGGTAGTGTAGTGGTTAAAGTACCCATCTTGGACATTACAATTGTGAGTTCAATTGTCCTCTCCCATCCTGTTATACCCAAAAAAGGTTGAAAACGGGACTAAAACTACCACCACTAAAATTAACACAATTTAAGGGCTTTATCTACATGTCATTAACATGCCTTACTCAAATTCCTTTGCAGCGTCACTAGGTAGAAAGCTCCACATCCTTTATTCTTCTCCTTAACAATAACCGTCCTCTTCTTTCCATCAACCGCTTCATTCATCTTCGCTTGAACCCCATTGGTGTTTTCACACAAAAACCTCTTTTCCTATTGGCTACCCCTTCATTCCGGTTCCTACCTGCCAAAAACCATATAGTTTTGGTTTTCTATTATTATTTGTTAAGAATGCTTCTTGGAAACTGTACTAAGATGCCTATAAGAACGACTTCTTATTTCTGAAGTACATCCTTCAGTATAAATCAAACAATTATTGTATAATTCAAATTTTGTGGTGCTTCATCGAGCAAATTAGAACCTTCCCGTCGTTTTTATTTTAGGCCTATCTCTAAATCTCAAGATACATGATTTGAGACAATATAACAATTCTCAAACACTCACTCAACCTGTCATAGAAAGGGTAAAAAAATCTTTAACATAATAAGATAAGAGCATCTTCTTTCGAGGATTTTCTCTCCCAAAGTGTTGTGTTTTGTTTATTTAGTCATTTTATCCGACATCCGATTATATTCTAGGTTAGAGAAATACAAATCCGAAAGCTCTCTCCTCTCTCTGTGCTTTCGAGATTGCTATTACAAATGTGCAGGTGCCAAATCCCAAACCCGAAAAATTTAATACACAAATCAAAAACCTTATTCGAGTTATCGGAATGCATCAGAAGTGGGACAGAGTTGGGATCGAAAATATAGACACAAGGATATCGAAAAATAAGATCCAAATAAATAAATAAGGTGATATAAAAACAAATTTTTCTGACTGGGATTTGGTTGCTGACTCAATCCCAAAAAAACAGGAAAGTATAAATAAAATCTAAATTCGAAAAAGAATTTCAAACGTGTCTGTAAAGAAATATCAATCAAACGTCACAAATTATTTAAAAATGAGCCAATGTAAGCCTGATTATTTTTTAATTAAATTTGCAAACGATCAAAAAAAATATTTTCAGCGATGGATTTATTAAATTTGGGCTTTTCTTTCACACACATGTTAGCTAACACATGGGAGTTTCACTTTTATATGAAAAACTTAAAAGAAGTTCTGAAGGAAACATCCTCATCCCAATTACACTCATTGGAATAGATTGACCGTTTTCGTTGACTTTCCTTGAGTCAGTTTTGACAAAATGGGTCAATATGACTCAGTTGAAAATGGGTCAGTTTAAAAAAATGTCCTAATAATATGTGGACTGGAAAGTAGTATCGTCTATACGTGATAAATTGGGCGAATAAATATAATTCCTGGCGATAATTCACTTATGGCACGAAATTTGTGAAAATGAAAATCTTTCAAATCCATTAAAAAAAGATTTATGATATTATTAAAGAGGGTTTAGTATTTAAATATATTTTATTACCCAACTAAAAACTAGACGATTAGTATATAATAAATAATACTTAATTTTTACATTAGCTGCTGTAGAATTTTAAATGAGTCTTTGGCTCCATTTGTATATATGTATTTCAAGGAAAGAAGTCATTAATCATGAAGACTGACGTTTTGTTTTCGTCGCATCTTGTCATATTGTCACGAAACATCTATGGCTCGGTCTCTCATTTCTTCTCCACCGATTTGTCTCTGTTTATGTACATAATTTTTGTTTTTTAATACGCAGAAATTCTGTTTTGGTTTTTAGAATAATCAATAATCGTGGATGATCAGTAATTGTAAAAACATCTGCTAACTCGTTCCATCATTCATTTGATTTTCGAATTCCTCACGTGTTTTCGGGTGCATGGATGTCTCCAAATGCCTCCACTCCTCGTTCTTTTGCTTTAATTCACGTATACATAAAATTTCAATAACCGAGAAGATTCTTTTTGTTCAAAGAAATATTTTAGGCTCGTTTCAAATTCGTAGAGTAATCAGTTAACGCTAATTAAGGAGGGAATAGCACAAACTCATCGATTTTCTCGCGAGGCCACTTTCAAATTAGAAGGAAACAAATCCCAGCTGCTATACCTGACACGCAGAGGCCAGATTACAATAGAAAAGCATTTCGTGAGCATTAAAACCCGCGATGATTTGAGATTTTCCTTGCCACACGAAAGGAACATGATCACATCAACATTTATCTATCTCGAACAGACTGCGAGTTCGGGAAATTTCTGACGGAAATCATTTCCCTACGCGTCCGAAGATGTAATAAAATTTAAAGGCCTTAATCAATTAACAGTTTAAGACACCGAAACAATACACAAAGGACTAATTAAAAGCAATCCCTGTCCTTAACTGATCCACGGAGAGAGAGGGAGAGAGAGATTGTGGAAGAGGTGAGAGTTTGGAGGAAAGATGACTGTATATTGGTTTAATTGTTTGAAAATACCCGGAAAAACAAAACAGATCGACTAGAAACCCGTTAAAGTTACATAATGTTGTTCATTGCCTCGACTATTTATAGACAAAGTTGGTTTAATCACCTTTTCGTCTTTCTTGCATTTGTTATTGTTACTTCTTTCTTTTTGGTCTAGTATGCTTCCATTTTTTCACTCCCTCTGTTCCTG
This sequence comes from Columbicola columbae, assembly GCA_016920875.1. NCBI lineage: Eukaryota > Metazoa > Arthropoda > Insecta > Psocodea > Philopteridae > Columbicola > Columbicola columbae. The sequence goes on along the minus strand of JADMLL010000001.1, from coordinate 16,921,512 downwards.
TTTTCTCTTTTCCGTCCACATTCTTCCTCTTCTATTATCAGTATAACTTTTCTGTCAATGACTTCAATTTTGTTTGTTAATGTCTGATTGAAATTTTGTTAGACTTCACTCTAAAAATTTGATTTCATTTCCTTCTTCCAATATTATTTGAATATAGTCTGCCTGGTTTTATCTGAGTTACATGTATTAAGGAGAGAGTTAATCAGTTATTTCTAGAAAATGCTCTGTAGTTCTTTGTTGTCACCGTTTATTCAGTCATTGTTATCTTTTGATTAAGCTCAGCTTCTTTTGTATCTATACTGTAATATAGATTTCCTGGTCTGATAACTGCGCTGTAATTCCTCAATTCATCATTTATGCCCAGGGTCTGGGTAATGTAAACATCATTAGTGGGATTTAGATCATTTCTAACCTTTACTCTTGTTCCTGGATAATTCTGTTAACTAGATTTGTCGATTTTCGAAAATGAAGAGTAGTGGGTTGCACGTCAGGTTTATGAACCCACAAGGTCATTTCACAAGGTTAGACAGTCGATGATTCAAATCCCAGTCTTTTAGTCAGATTTAATTTTATATCTTCTGGTTGCTCAGTTCGCCAAAACGCTGTTCACTGAGGAACTTACTCAAGCGCAGAAGTGGAACGTTTACAGTTCATCCCCCTGTCTAATCCTGTCTTCAACTAAATTTAGATTAATTTAAGTGTATACCTTTTTTTATGGTTTATGTAAATATTAGAGGAAAAACATAACCAAATGTAAATTTTGTTTTTCGTCGTATTCTCCGAGCTCCATTTTCCACGAATCAATTTATTAAACCAACGTTTCTAAGGCGTTTGAAACACACACACACACTTAAGTAAATAAATAAAAGGTGAATTACATAATTTGTAGTTCACTTTAACAACATGGCTACCGTCCACCGTATTCGAGTATACGCTTTATATTCTAAAGACTAGATAGGGCTTTAGTTGGCAGGATTATTTAGAGGTTAGTATAAGACTATTTAGGATAGTAGAAGGGATTAGACAGGGGTAAGGGTTTATCTGACTCCATTGAAAATTATTTTTATTTGTCATATTATTAGTAAAGGGAGTTAAAACAGATTCAATCAAGACTTTATAATTAAATTTGAGGTTTACATTCAAGGAGGACGGGGGGGCGTCCTCCTTTTAGAAAGACGGTTAAAAAGTCAAATGCCGAAAAGAAAAAGTTCTCAAAGTTGAAGAAAACTTTCAAATATTTGATTTTAATCACATTTTTCCAACTACTTCGTTCAAAGTTTTTGAGAGAGAGAGAGAAAGAGAGAGGATGACAAAGAGTGGAGTCGAGGGGAAGGGATGGAAAAAGAAGAGGACATCTTTGACTAAACAAATTCAGATGCAAAATCAAAGAACTGGAAAACGAAAGACGGGAATTCTGATTATATTTAAATATTAAAGAGTGAAGGAATGTATTTGAGAAATTGTCTTTTCTTCTTTGTCTCTTCTTCATTCTCTCAGTTTTAAAATTTCTTAAACAAAATGAAACTTCAGTTAATGCTTAGCTTCCTCAGAATCACTGATTCTCACGGCTAAGACGAAGAGAGAGATGAAAATTTAAAATTTTGAAAATGATTTTCCTTTAAACATTCTATTAATACTGTGAAAAAAGTCAGTGACCTTGAAAAATCCAATCTCGAGATTAATTTAGGACGGAATATTGTTTTTGGCTCTAAATTCGTCAATAAGTCATTGAATGACTTTCCATGGTTAAGTTAAGACCCAAGACAGGATGAATTGGATGTCGAAAACCAAGGACGTTACGAAGAAATTCATTCACTCATATAATTTTAATCTTTTTGCAGATTGTCCTCAGAATAGGTCATTAAACCTTTTCTGCACGACTGTTTTTCCGTTTTGAAATGCGAAATATTCAAATGTTGAAAGCCCAGAGGTCATTAGAGAAGATTCGTGTGATTTCCGCAGGGATTCAAAATGGAAATCTAAGCTTAACAGTTTTTAACGATACGATGACACGCAATGATTTTTACTCTTTCGTTAGAGTTTGCCTCTGCAATTTTACATCTGTAAGATTTATTAGTGTTTATCAGTTTACCCTGATTAGGGGGTGTCAAACTTAATTAAAACTAGGATCTATTTACGCAATTGTTACGATTTACGCCAGTTACGTGATTTCGGCCAAATTACTGAAAAATTTCTAAGCACTGACTGACCGTTTTATAATTTCATGTTTCTTAAAACAGATGACTTTTATTTATTTATTTTTTTTATTTTATTGTGCGAAACTAGTCGAAAAAGGACTACAAAACTAGTTTGGAGAGAAATATTAATATCTTATAGGTGAATAAGTAGATCAATTTACAAAAGACGTGCGCAAATTTGGCGCCGGTCGAGTGCTGAGGGTTCATAACCATGAACGGCTTTCTAACGATTTCCTGAGTTATTTTCTTTTCCCCATGTCAACCCCATCTTTCCCTAAGCGAGACATTTTGTAGTCGGTCTGGCTTTAAAGGGGCTTTATAGGAACCGACTAAGGTCTAACTCCAAGGATAGGAAAATAGGATGTGACTGGAAGTGCAGTCTAAGGCATTGGATAAGAGAAAGTCAAGAGTAAAGAATAATAATAAGAAAAAGAAGAAATAGGATAGAGGAAAACAGAGGAAAGAGAAGAGAAGAGACAATAAAGATGATAGTAAGATAAAGGAAAGGAGTACAGATAAAGTAACAGGTAGAAATGATAGAACTAAGATAGAAAAATCAAAAGAAGAAAGGTGGAAGAGAGCAGAGAGGTGACGGTATGAGAAGCGTATTATCGAGTCTAGTGGTTTGTGTCTTTTGAGGCTTCGTTGGTTGTGCGGTTTGTCAAGAAGGGATGAGGCAGAAGGATTGGGATGAACCGCCATTTGGGAGGAGTATTTGAGGGAAAATATGCCGATTTCCTCTTTTACGATGGGAATCGCCAAATCCTTCCGGATGATGTAATTAGAAACGAACCATGAAGCATTTAGGTTTTCGAGTGGAAGTGTTCCAGGATTTCCAGTTTGGAATTGAACCCACAACTGGATCCCATACGTCCAGATTGGTTTTAGTCCTGAGTCATTTAATGAATTTTTAAAGTCAATTAGTACATGATACAGTGTCTTAAATTTTAATTAATATTTTTAAAGTAAGCGGCTTAACATTTTTTCTAAAACGTGCTTTCCTTCGGGGAAATAGGTTCATCTCAATTTGCAATTTAAATTATTTAAAATGCTTCATGCAAACACCAGAAAAAGGTGACGCGAGAGAGAGAGAGAGGAGTAAAAGCTTAATTACTTGCCACTTTACCCTGTCTGGCAGTATATTTGTTGAATTGTGTTTAAAAAAGTGACAAATAACTACCTAACGTACGCTTCCCAAAAAAAGAAGAATCAATACTTAACACTTGCTATTGAAGATTTCGAGAATACATGATATATTTTCAAAACCACAGCCTCAAAACGTCAAACAAACAATTTTAAAGTCAATAAACTTAGGAATCTTCACAGCGGCTATGCTATTAATCACTTTCAAAGAATCTCAAATAACGGCTACCAATCGATACTGAACAGATTCTTCTTCAACACCACACAATGAGATCAAAACAATAATTAATAAATGTAACATTAAAAATAATTTTTTTTAAAGATAACTTTCCGAAATAAGTCACTCGATTATCGAATAACTAACATCATCTCGTGAACGGTTTATGTTCATTATTTTGAAAATGTCCACCCTTTGAAGAATCTATTTTAAACTTTGTGATGTCCGCTGTTTTTTGTAACGTCAGTGAGATGCGTGCTTCACTCAGAGTTTGAAGATATATTTTCAAGATGTAGGTTAAGAGGACTGGGCAACCTTTTCCCAAGTCCGTGCAACGAATATAATAACAACGTGTCACACTAAAATTATCTGTCGTAGATTATTATGATTCTTCTGGTATTTTCTTTTTTATCCTTTCACTCCTTTCACTCTCGAGAAAGAAAAGTTTTTATTCGTAATTATTATGCTTACAAAGCTTTCAAAGTCAGAGTTTTGACATATTAGTGATTTGTGAGACTAAAAATTTACAAATCTAATCGAGTGAGCCGTTAATAGGCACAGTTCAACTTTCAAAGTCACTAAGAATCGATCTAACCAATTTTAGCCGATTTTCTTGGAACCTGAACCGAGTTACGTTCAGTGAAGAAGAAAAGCATTGTTTTGGCTTCAAGATTCATCACAAGGTGACGTTATTCAACGCAACACAATACTCTTCTGTTCTACTGGGCTTTCTTCCTCACAAAGGCTTAGAATTACAATACTTGACAATTCCACCATTACAGAAAATGAGATAAAAAAGGACATTAAGCCCTTACCAATAATACAAAACAGATTTGGTTTGTAAGTTTGGATGTTCTCAAAACAAAACAACAGCAACAAATAAGATTCACTTTTAATGTCAAAGTTCAAATCTAACGCACGTGAACCTTCGTTAAAAGGGAAAGATTTTCCAAGACGAACCGCAGAATATTGGGTGCCTGAATGGTTATCGCAAGTGAGATAGGCGTTATTCTTCGGCACCAAGCATAAGCAATAAAAGAAAAAAAAATTTCGTAAGTGGTATTCAACGTCAAAAAAGCAAACAGCACAAATTTTTAAATCACAGATGCTTCCTAAGGTAACCGAAAACGATTCAACAAGTATTCAAGACTTCAAACACGAGGTATCCACCCACCAGCCACCAGCACAAGATAATTGAACTTGAAAAGGTCTCGTTAAGAACATTCTCTTTTTGAAAACCTTTTTTTTATCATTCCATCATAAAGTTCAAACAGTCTTGCTGACATCGGAAAAAGTTAAGTGGAACCGAAAATTATGTCAGAACAAGGACTAAACAGCATAGCTTGAAAAATTGTAAGCGACTCAACTGCTTTGTTTAATAAATCAAAACACGAAAACGTCAGAGAGCTTTCAAATACCTCGTATAAGACTACCAAATTAAACAGAAATTAAAACGAAAATGTTTTGGAAAGTTCATTAAAGGTTAAAAAAGCTTTTGATTTCATTTTTGGAAACAGTGGGAGGCGTAGTGTAGTGGTTAAAGTTCCTGACTTGGACATTATGAGTTCGAATCCTCCTCCCGCATCCCGTTATAGCCGAAAGAAGGGATTAAAACCACTAAACCAATTTTTGGAAAAACCGGGGAGGAGGAACAGACTTTTTAATGAATCGAAATCCCAGAAAACCCCATGTACACATGTTAATCGCCGCTACAACGAGGTTAGGTAAAATGAATTTCGTATTAGTGTGAAAATTGTGAAAGCGATTACAGATGTTGGTGGTAATGCCGTATTACAGTCGTTAAATCGGCAAATTAGGACCTTTTAAGCTCAGGTTCATTTTGAAAGTGGTATTTTGTTATCTATCACTGCGTTCGCAATTCATGGAGAAAGACAACGATCACTGTGATTTTTATTCCCTTATACAATTTAGAAAGAGGAAATTCGCACCTGATCGAAATGAGAGAGGGGTTTTTGAGATTGATTGATTGATTGACTGGCAATCTCGTAATGAATTTTACCTGGAATTTTGAGGAAAATTAAAGTCCTTAATTTACGAGTCAGTTCTAAAAGAGGATTCAGTGTGTCATGTGGCTTAGGCTGGGGGTTGGCAACCTGCGGCCCCTTGCAAATTTTGTACGCGGCCCGCCAAAGTACCAATATAATTATATTTATATTAATACTTATATTATTGGAATTGTAGTTTGTTTTTTCTCTTTTAGGAATTGTAAAATTTCAGTTCTCTGACATTATTGTTATGGCACATCACTATAAAATAAATTTTTTACAAATTTATTGTTAATATTTTAACCTTAAACTTTATATGTTAAACTGTTTAAGTTACATTTGAATGTGCGGCCCACTTAAAAAATTTTATTTTGAAAATGGTCCGTCGTCCGAAAAAGATAGCCGACCTCCTGCCTTAGATTCTTAAATAAAGACGTGGACGTAGTTTACAAACCAAATCTTTGTTTGGGGGAGTCGATTAAAACTACGGTTTTTCCGGAATTTCATTTCAAAGTTTGTCAAATCTGTCAAATTAACAGGTTCCGTAAACCTAGTGTTAAGACACCATTCATCGTCACTTAACTACTCCAACCCCGCTACAAGTTTCCGTAGCGGATTTGCAATAAAAATTTGGTCACCTTAGTTTAATGGACAAACTAACTGACAAAAAAGTTGAGAAGATAAAGAAGCAGCTGAATGACAGTTTTTTAGGTAAAAGAAGAAAGAAAGGATGAAATTGAAAGGAAATTTAACAGTTAATTGAATGCTAATAAGCATTCAAATTTCTTTTTAATTTCCTTATACTACAAAAAAAATTACGTTACGCTATAGCCAAAAGAATCACTAAAAAAATGAAAAGGTCATTTGGTCAAGGACAGAGGTCAAGGGTTTACGGACCTTCGATGTAGTCGGAATCAGTGAGTAAGTTTCAGTTCATTTTCCTCTCATACAACCCAGCATAAAAGTTAAAAACGGAAGACACTTGTAGTACAATGGAAGGCAACAAGCACTCACAAAAATTTAGTATCTTATTTTATAAAAGGGAACCTCACAAAAGAAATACAATTCCATTCTCAATAATTAATAAATAACATTTCGCGGATCCTGCTTTCCATTCTCGTAATTTACTCTTTGACAAAATTTCTTTTGAAATTCCACTTCCGTTCTAATAAATTTCCTTTCAATATGATTCAATAATATAATTATTAACTCTCACAAAAGGAAAGGAATCTTAGTATTGTAGATGAGACGTCGGTAAGGAATGACTCGCAGGTCACCGACTGACCTACTTGAATATTTTAAGCGTTCAATTAACTTTTTTTCTTTTAAATTATGTCGTTCTATTAATTTAAAAAGTTCTTGACGTCAAAATGTCTGTGGCAAAAGTGATTGAGGTGTTGCTGACATTGAACGTCAAAACGAAAGAGCTGAAATTTTAATTTCGATTTAAGAAAGATGAGAGAAACTGTACGTGCGAAAAATTAAACATTTTCTAACTCTCAATTGAGGCAAATTGTAGAGATTTTAATTTAATAAATAGATGATAATTAACACCGCACTAATCAATCTTAATTAATATCAGTCTGCAGTTAATTAGTATACTGGTTGGTGTGCTTTCTCGCTGAAACTGTAAACAAGAATAGGGTTACACTCGTAAATTACGAAATGAGTATAGTCACAAACGCTGAAAATGAGGAGTTTTGAGGAAAAGAATTGAAGGAACGTGATATACTAAAAAAAATTCTGAGAACAGTATACTAAGGAACTGTAGTTATATCTACCTTTTTACAAGCGTTGCGTTCAGATGAAATTGGACTGAACTGTCGAACAGGATATTCAAGTCCGCTGTGAAGAATTACGGGAAGCGAAAGAGGCCTAAAAAAAAAGGAATCACATATCAAGACCCACAAAAGAATGATAATATAAGAAAGGAAGTAGAAAGATGAAAGATGGAAACGTGCCGGGGGAGAAAACATTGAACTCAAAGACCGAGAAAATAGTTCTCAGTTCAACTCCAGTTTGTGTTTAGACCTTTCCCAAAAAGGAACCAGAGTGGTAATAAATTAATAAATTAGGCGGAAAGAATACCTAGTGAAACAGAAACAAGGAATCCGACAGCAATAAAAATTAGGACAGATTCTTTGAATCTTTAATCCATTTCATGAGAATCTTTCAATGTTCACACCATTAATCAGTTTATATCTGTTTGACAACAATATGGTTTCACGGATTGAAGCCTTTCCATCACTCAAGGTCGTTTTATTCCTTTTGACAGAAATTTTCTGCTCATTTAATAAATTTCATATTTCGCAAAGGAAATTTCTTCACGATTTGATTACCCGACATCAAAAATTATCATTTTCGTTTCGTTTGATTTCTCGAGTGATTGTTGTCTTGAAGTATTTACGGTATTGTGCGCAAGTTCAAAACAATTTGGAGAGCCAGAAGTTCAATAACAGACGATAACAATTAAACAACACGCCTGGCCTATCCCTGTTCTCCTTCCTTCTCTTCGTAAAAATTTTCTCGTCTCCTCCTAAACTTCTACCTAACTTAATTTTGTATATATTCCTTTCTTTTGTTTTCTTTCTTCTTCTTTTTCCGCCTCGCCTTTTCTCCTTCTTTCCACTTTTAAACCTTTTTAAATTGAACAAAATAAATAGTGATAAAACCGTTTCGGTTGGAGAGGAAGGGAAAATGGTAAAAGTGGTATGGAAAAATGGGCTTAAGTAATGTCCAGTTAGTGGATAAGGAAGGAATATTTCATGGGAATGGGAAGCTTCAGATAAGGATTAGAAATGAAGAAATATTAGAAATTTTGGTAATTTTTTTGTCAAAAAGCAACAGCTGAAAAAAAATGGAGCGTGAAATTTAAATATTGTTGTATCGTGGGAAAAAAGTTGTGCGAGAAATGAAATGTTTGATTTTATTGCTTCTTCTTGTTTTCTTTTTTGTTTCTTTTTATTGTGCTGTGGTATGTTATTATTTGAAAATCTCGGGAAAACACCACGTGAAATAAATAATATTATATCAATATTGCTTAACAATAACATTTTTTTTATTTGATTTCACTACAGTATACCACATAAGAATTGCTGACAGGGTTAGAAGTTGCAACATGTGATGAGCTCTTTTGCTCGGTTGCTATCATCGATTGATTTTATTATTTTTCCCGTTCAAAAAAAAAACTTCCATCTTTCATATACATACATACATACATATATATATATATGAAATGAGGTTGAATGTCATGGGGTTACCGGTGGCCGGCGTTCCCAGATGGGAAAAAAGGAAAAAAATTAAACAAATGAAAATATTTATAATTTATTATTATTATCGCCGATGTAATGGTGTGAAGAAAAGAATGCGGTATATGAAAATAGTTTTATTTATACGTGCATTATAGTTTTATTACTCTTTATTTCCTCTTGTCGTTCGAATTAATTCGAACAGGGACACCCAACAACACGAAGAAGCGTATGAGATAGTTGCGGAATTGCACTCCAGCGCCACGGGGGTCACCGGTGACCCCCGCAGCAATTAACATTCCAAACATGTTTATATGCAGTAACTTATCTATTGCAGATAATATTTTAACATTATATGTACCGCAAAATAGAAAATTGCTCGTGGTGCCACGGACAATCCCGGTAAAATTGGTGTGTGTGGTCCCTGTTAAACAAAAAGCTACAATGATTTATATTTCTATTTTGGAATGATCTTCAACGTATCAGCGCACTACAATAACTACAAAATCAAACATCAGCGAAATGAATAGACTAAAGTTTGAATAAGAATGTGGAAAAAAATAAAAAGAAACTTGAATAATAAAAGCAGAAATTCGGGGGTCAACGAAATAACAGAGAAGTGAGAGAAAATATTCAGTGAACATCAAAACCAGATAGGACTTGGTGATAACAATTTGAGGTAGTAAAACTACAAAGAGATAAATGTACTTCAACAAAAGGGACGGTTGGTTAGAAGAAGAAAAAGAATTATATCTCTCGAGACAGAAATAAGAAAAATGACAGGCTAACTGTAACTAAGAAAAAGAAGAAAAATGGCGGAAGAAAGGAACACGGAAACAGTTTAATAGTGTTATTGTGAAAAGAGGTTTAGAGAAAATAAAAAAGAGAGCTGAATGTTAGTGGAGGAAACTATTACGTTAATTAAACAAGCTAAACAGTTACAATAAAGGACTAATTAAAGATCGGAGAGGAAGCTCTGCCAAATTATCAATGCAAATACCACAACATAATAGGAAAGAAAACGGAGAAGCGTCTAAAATACAAGATGTTGGAAACTGGGATGTGAACAGAATGTATTCCTGTCGTGGTAGATGTATTTGGTCTTGAACTATTCGGCTCTTTTCAAAAACCTCTCTGAAATATCTATCTAACCGAAGGATTGAAGAGAACAACAAATCGCGCTCGTAGGCATAGCACACATTCTCTGAAGTACTGTGAGGGCATTTTTCGTAAGAAGCATCCTGTTTCCGGGGATGCTTGTAACAACCTAAAGTTACATCCTTGACAAATAATATATAAAACTGTATTCAACGAATGTAATAATAATAATAATGTGGACGAAGAGATGTCAGAGATGTACAGAATACAAGGATGTCTACAGAAAAGATAAAAACTGAAAGAAAAAAAATTTTTAAGGAAAAACTTTTGCGACATATATATAAAATAATTAGTTTTAAAAATACACTGTATCAAGAAAAAAACTTTTCCTTTTTCCTTCTTTTTCCCGCCTCCTCCAATTCTTCCTCGTCTTGTTGCTGTGAGCTCTTTTCCTCCCCTGAGATCCGTTTTCAGCCTAGTCTTCGGCAGAAACCCCTGTAGCTCTAGTTTGCTCTTCATCCTGTCAAGCTATTCAAGGTCTTGTGTGTGATTCCCAGTTTTTTAAAACCTTTTTCCGTCTCTAAGAACCACGAACTGTCTTGTCTCTTTCTTCACTGAAGCCACACAATTTCCTGCCTGAAAACGGGTCTTTAAGGAGTATTGGAGAAAAAGAAGCAGCAAAAGAGTTATAGTTAGTTATAGTTATGTTTTGATCTCGTTTTTCACCCTATTGGGTATAACAGGATACTGGGAGGAAGATTTGAATTCGCGACTATAAGTTTTTAGTCTGGCATTTAACCACTGCATCACAGACCGCAGAAGAAGTAAAAAAGTGAAGCAATGTTGTCGCGGTTTAAAAAAATAGGCGATACATCCAAAAATATTTTTTTAAATTAAAATTCTCAATTTAGAACTTGTAATGATCTTTGAGATTGTCATTAAATATCAAAATCTGTTTTAAAAATTTCTTGTCTGTTCATTTACTCCACTAATTCAAAGAATATATCATATAAAGAGGAAGAAGAATATAATAATAATAATAATAAATTTTTATTTCGGCATTTGAAATGATACACATGATTTTTTTTATTTACAAAGACATATTTTCACAGGTTAACATAGAATTTAAAAAATTTTTTCCTTCTCCTTGGCATCGCGTTCTTGCTATCCATTTTATTTTCTTCCTAGAATTCCTCAGATAGAATGGCAAAAAGGGAAGAATATGGTTCCTGCAGTCCAGGTTATAAAAGGATTGAATGATTCGGTTCCATCAGCTGGATATCTTCATCCCTTATGACCAGAGTCTCTACTACTATTCTCCTCACGAGCTCCTCTTCTCCCATCCCATTCCTTTCCATGTATTTCCTTCTCTCCTTCTGTCATTCCCCTCTTTTACCTTTGTCCTTGTCCAGTTCCATGATGACTTCCTCCAGAATTCTGGTTTTTCGCCCTGCTCTTATCTCCGCCTCGTACTTCGCCACTCTCCTTTCGGACTTCATTTCCTCTTGTAAGTGGTAGTAGAGTCCTAAAGTCCATCTTAGGTATCTGGTCTAAACAGTCTCCAGTCCTCTGTACTTTGTCTAGCTGCAGATTTCTACCCCGTAAAGGATGATACATCTCACTAGGGAATCCCTATCTTCCTAATAGGGAAATTATTCCTGAAGAGTCTCTCCGTGATCCCCCCGACTGTTTTGATTGTTGCTGACTACCTCTTTGTCAGTTCCCTTATGTGCTCTCTCTTCTCGTTATTCCTTTGAAATTGAAGGCCTAGGTATTTGAACTTCTTCACTTGTTTCAGTTTCTGCACTGTATCTTTCTTAGGAAGAAGAATATAACAAACCGCTAAAATTAAAAGTGAAGATGGAAGCAATAATGAGGTTGGTTAAGACCTTGCCCTTTTAGAACAATAAAAGGAAAAGTAGGAAAATCTCACTTTCCTGCGTTTTAGTCTATTAATAATAAAACTAACAACTTTTATTATACATCTCGAAAACGTAATCCGTTCCTTTACTTAGTTCGTAAGCCGGAACCGGAAGAGTTCGTAATCTGGATAAATTTTTTACTTATTGTTTAAACAATCAACAAAAAAAACATTTTTTGCTTTAAAAAGTATCCTTCTTATATTTTAGGAATTTATATTTAGAATAACGTTTATTCGAAGAAAAAAACAGTTTTACATAACTTATTTAACAACACAAAACCAAATTCCACGATTGCAACAAGCAATAAACTCAAAAAGGCTTCATACTGTGAGTCATCCGGATGAATCGTCCGATGTCTCGAGGTCAGTAAGAGCATATTGAACTCAAAGATCTTTCAAAAGAACAGAAGTCTTCTGCACATCTCTACCTTGAAAGGGCCAATACATAGTCGAATATTCGAGTAATTTGGCAACAATAAAACTAGAGGAAAGTGGTTCATGGAGGTTGAAAAAGATCTAAAAGAATTTAAAACCGCACACCAGGATTTGAAGAACGGTGTTAATTTAAGGGAGGTAATAGAAAACTCGTAAAACCAAAACTGATAACATGGAGAGAAGAAGAATTGAATGGGAATTTCTCGACCGAAAAGAAAGAAGAAATCTACAGGAGTGGTTGGAGTAAAATGGTTTTTAGATTTCTAAAGCGAACGACGGAAAATTTTAGAAAAGAATTGTTGCCACCTTTAAGCCCTCTAAGCGAGACATTAAGTAGTTGGTGTGACTTATAAGGGGCTTTAGCTTTATATTTAGAGAACAGACCAGCGTCTTAACCCCAGGACTTGGACAAGAGATGTGACTGGAGGTACTGCTATAGGATGGGATAAGTTATAGTAGGAAAGATAGAAGAGGTGTCATGGTGATAATAATAATAAGGAGTGGAATGAAACAGAAAACAAAACAGAGAAATAGAAGAGAAAAATAATAAAGTGATTTAAAGTGATAAGAATAAGATAATATAAAATGAGAAAAAGATGAGCGTGAAAATATGGAAGGAAGTAGAGAGGTGAAAAACCAATTTAATTACCAAAATAAAGCTTAACTTTAAAAGCTCTAATTTATGTGAACCGTAGAAAATGATGTTCATAAACCGTATTGTTCGCGTTCTGGAGCGTTTGAGATCAAAAATAATTCTACAGAGACAAACCAACAAAACCAAATTTCTTGCTCTTCTCACGGTAGCAAGTTTCTTTTTAATTTTATTTTTATTATAATAAAAATTTCATTGTAACTCAAAAACGATTCTTAGAAATCTAATTTCGTCTAAATTTTTCACTCAGAATCGAGAAGGAAGAGAAAAATGTTTAGTCGCAACCGCTTCAGTTCACTTCGGAGAACCAAATTAAAGAATATTACACTTGAAAATAATTGAAGGAAACATAAACCAATTTCCTTTCAGCCAAGAAGTAAGTTTTCTCACAAGTTAAGCTCAAATTGTTAACAAAAGTTTTTAAAAACTTGTCAGATTCATAATAATTATTGTTTCGGAAAACAGTTCACATGTCAAATCGACAGAAGACCATTGTTACGTGGCTAACCTTTGTGTTGCGGAACCTTTATCCCAGTAATACGTTTTCGTTGTCAAGAAACGAAACAGTCCACAAAAATGTATGGAAAACTCTAACTGAATTTGAAAGAACCATTCCTGGGACTAAGACGCTGGTCTGCTTCCTAGACATAATCCCTCAAAACTAGTTTGAAGAACTATATAGTGTCTCATGCTTGGAGACAGGTGGTAGTTAGCAAGAGGAGTTAAATAAAAAATAAAATAAATATTCGAAAGACTGTATAATGTAATTTTCTAATGAAACTTTCCAAGAACGTAATAACCAAGATGAAACTTTCCAATCGTGTAACTAGCTAACAATTAACCTAAAAACGACTTGCTCTCTCCTTTGTCACTCACTTTGAGAGCATGAATTTTCCTTGGGGTGGCCTAAATACACGTAAACTTTTATATAATTATATTTTCAAGAGGGAAAATTAATAGTATAGGTAAGATAATTAAACCACGTTATATATTAATAATTATGTACGGTATTGTCTCGATTTCCTCAAGAAACTAAATATTTCCTTGGTTATTATCCAGAGTTTTGAGATTTTTGTGGCTGTTACTGTTGTTAGTGTTGGTAATGCTAGTATTCTGATTGTTACACAGCTCAAGTTAAATTTTCTTTCACCTCTACGAGACGGTTCGCTAACCATAAAATCTGTAGTCGAAACCTGATCTTCTTCCTCTGAAGATGCCTTATTTCTCCAATTTCTGTTATCATGTTAGTTCAAAGCACTGCTGACCACAAAAAATCTACATCGGGCTAACAGGTTTGACACAAGCTCTAAATTTCTGTAAAATTATTTTTGCCAGCCATGTTTGCATTACGTATAAAATGAGTTATAGGTAGAAGTGTGTTCTTTATACAACTGTGCATTACTTTTGAAATGGGTTTCTGTTTGGGCTGTGCATTATTTATGAAATTAATACTTCGTGAAAGACTGCTTGATTTGGGAAATGAATTCGTCTTAAAACACAATTTCCTCAACCAAATCATTTTTCTCTCAGAGCACCATACTCGGGAGTGTGTGAGTCCCTGCAGTCATCAATTTCATCCCTCTTCTAAAGCGTAGTTGAAAAGGCGGTGAAAGTGAAACATCCATGTATTTACCCCCTCCAATCTTTTTTAGAGGTTTTTTTTTGGGGGGGTTATCCCGTTTGCCACCCTTGGGTATATCGGGACTTGAACTTTCAACCAAAACACTTCTAGTCGAGCACTAACCACAACCCCACAGGCCTTCCACTCCTTCCTTTTTTTCCTCGTTTTGGCCAACTAGAGACCACGATGTTTTCAACTCATTTTCACTCCTATTTGTTGGAGCAAGTTATTACATGAGTTGAAAATATGCTTGATTGTCAGTCAGCTACCTTTCGTTGAAGGCTAACTTGCTGACTGAACATTACTACCAAGGTTGCGAGCCTTGGAAGGATAGGGTGAAAGAATAGTGAATAAGATAAGGAAGAGCGGGAGAAAAACAGGCACCCAGGTGGGATTTGAACCACGGCCCTTGGAGTGATAGGCTCTAATCTCTCGCCTACCAAGCCCACTCCTTCATATATTCTAAAAATGACAAAATTTATTTTTTTTATTTCAAATTTTTGGAATCCACTACAAAAATTTAAAAATCCTTGATACCCTTGAAACGCGACCCGGATTTAGTGTTCCCGAACTGCGAAGATTGTATTTCTAATTAACCGCAAAAGGAGCTTTGGTGGAAGTTCTAGAAAAGGTTTTAAAACCCTGAAGACGGGGAGGAAAAGGCTTTTTTTTACAAAAATATGATTTTTCCTCTTTTTGTTACGGCGGTGATGAAATGAGAGGTCGAGTTCACCCGACAAAAACTGCGCTCAATTTTTTTTCTCGTTTTATTACTGACAAAAGACATATCGATCATTAAAACGGCAGTTTTTAGAAACTCGAAAATTTCCATGCAGGAAAATTTTTTTTTGAAACAAAAAATGGGTTCAAATGTTTTACGAACTCCAAGTATGAATGCTGTTTTCGAAGCTAACCGAAGTTTTGCCTCTTTTCCTTCTTCCTTCAAATATTTTATTTATCTGTTGAGAAGTTTTACAAAAAGATCTTCTGCTTCCAGTAATTACTTCGCTTACCATTATACTATACTATAAATTAAAGTTTTTAATTCAAACCTCTCGCTCTCTTTCTTTTTATTATTATTTCAGAGCCACGAATAAGTTTTTGAGATCCTTCAAGTGAGCTTTGTTAATAACTCATTTTATTTCCATCTGAGAAAACGGAAGGCGCGGACATGAATAAAGCTCAGATGAAGAGTCTTTCATAACAAAAGGAAAAGCAGGTAAATACTTGAGCGTGTGATGTGTGGTTTCGATGAAGAGTTCATGAACACACTTATTCAACTTTATTAAGAGCATCTGCAAAAGAGATTTTCTTTCAAAACAAGTGAACAAATCAAACTACGTATTTGTAAATGCTTACAATTTCTTGAATTTACACCCACACCTCGCTTTACGGCCTAGATACGTTCCACGAAATTTGGCCGTAAAGCGAAAAGCCGTATAACGAACCCAGTATTCTAATACAAATTCAAAGGGATTGGTTCCAAATTTGTTTAAAATGTAACATGGCTTGTCGTTAAAAATGCATTTTATCTCTTTTAAATCAGAAATACATACATAACAAATACATAGGTTTGTACATAAAATGATAACAGACTCCAAAACCCACAATAATCTATAAACAAAAATGAAACAACTTCAGGTGACATAAAATATGTATGTTTATATACATAATTTTTGAAAATGGCTTTGATCAGAAGACGATGAAGAAATAAAAACCTGCAGATCACTGTCCTCATCATTTTTTGCTGGTAAGGATGGGCCTGGCTTGAAAAAATTGTCCAACACTGTTGGTCTTAGCTGCAGGATCGGTTTCAAGGAGGATGTTTATTTCTTGTTCGAAACAGCAAAAATCTTTCGACAAATTTTTTATGTTAACTGTTTGAATACTAATTTCGGGAAGGAAATTAACTCTGTACTTTCTTGGCCGTTATATCGAACCATTTTAGGTCGTATGTCGTGCCATAATTCCGTTATAGCGAAAATAGCGCGAAGTCTACGATAGTTTCAACAGATTATTACAAACGAAACAATTATTAAATCTAGTAAAGATGAAGACATTGACAAAACTCTTCATCTCGTTTTTAGTGTGTTTACTGTGAATATAGTGTCTCAGTGTATTGTTTTCGTTACAGTCACAAACCGAAAAATTGTAAACATTTACACGCAATGGAAAATGCTCGTAATTTACAGAATCCGTCTCGAAAGTTCCGGGGTTGTTCTTTTGTATTCAGCAACATTGTACCGGTGAAACTTCGGACGAGAAAGTTGACGGGGGATGAGCTTCGAAACAACACCGACAGACAGAACTTTGAGAAGTTTTGAAAAGACTGCAAATTGATGTTGAATAAACCAATTTGAAAGAGTTGAAAACTTTTGGGAAGGATCCTGTATACCAATTTATTTGTTGAAATTATATTCCCCCACTTCTCTCTCTCAGTATAATATATTAATATAAACCTACGCTTTTTCTTTTATTTCGATTCAATACCTTTGAGAGAAGAATATTTAATAAATGATTACTCACTTCTAACCTTAGAGAACCAAAAAATAAAATTGAAGGGAAAAGTTATTATCATCGCTTTTATAATATTTATAGCGTTACAGGAATATTAAGTTACGTATCTTTTATAGCACGACGTCTTTTCATTTTTCCCGACATAATTGAACGTAAAAATTTTTTTTTTACTTTTATTGAGAGCTAAAGGCACATGTTCAAAAATATGTCATAACTAAGGACAACGCTGTCCGACTGGTGGCCCGCCAAATTATTTTTACGGCCCACGAGTACATTTTACTAAGAATAAATTTTTTACTAAATTATTATTGTTAAAACTAAAATTATTTTACAATGTTCTCATTAATATATTATGAATATTTTAAAGTTTTCTATTTAGTATAAGTAAAATATTTTTTAATTAACACAAACTGACTCTTCATTTATCAACCTTATTGGCTCCCGAAGAGTTTGGTGAAGAAAATATGGCCGGCGGGCTATTATAAATTGGACAGCACTGACTATGGGTAATTCTATCACAACATGGTATCCGGGAACATGATTTCGCTCTAATACTATCCAAAATTATGGAAAATTCTAACGAAAAATTTCCTTACAAGTCCGTATCATGCATACACTTACTACTCAAATATTCAAATATTAGTTTTAGTTTAGTTTAGTGTTAAATATTAGTCTTATCAATATTTTGCTTTGTTACCTGAGTACAACAATTAAACTATCGAAGTAGGAGAAACCTTAGAGGTGTAGAATAAATTTTGTGAATAAAAGGAAAGCAAGTTTTCACAATCGAGAGCAGATTAAGGATTCATTGCGAGACGAAGAGTCGTTCCATTGTCTTTGCTTTTGTCAGTTTTTAATTTTAGTACAGATTTGCGGTAGTAGTTTTAGTTTTTGTTCAGTTAAGTTGATGCAAACCACTAAGTTTAGGTTTTATATAATTTCCAGTTGGAATTTAATGGTCCTCCTCATTTGCGGGTTTTTGGAATTTTGTTTGGCTTGAGTGGATAACCTGACTGTATATTTCGACAAGGTCAGATTTTTATTTTGGTTTTGGTTAGAATATTTTTCATCCGGACTAGCCGATTAAAAGAAATTCTTTTCAAGTGGTAACAATCGTGAAAATCCCAAAACTCAGCAAAAATTCTTCCTTTCGATTTGACTACGAATTCTATGCAAAACAATTTCACCTAACACGGGAATCTTTACACCTGTGGAATATATCATATCACTGTAGCTGAGTTATATGTCCTTCCGACTTGAAAGAACTTCAAAAGAGTTTTAGTTTATAGCACTCGTCCGATGGATTCTGACTGTGGTTTTCATTATAGCTTTTGATTTGAAAGTAAAGAATATAAAGTAGCATGTGTTCGAGAATCATTCATCTTCAAAAAAAGGGAAAATGAAGCAGAAGGAAAAAACCAAAACTAAAATACTGAAGTTTCGGGTGTACAAAAACACTTCTTACAATTTATACAAATTTGAAGTTAATATCAAGTATCGTTTAAATAAATCAAAATCCGACCACGAATTGACATCTTCGCTCTCAAAATCTCGATGTTAGTGACTTTTATTGACACGATAAACTAAATTCAAGTCAAAGAATTCAACTCGACATGTGTAAGATCTACTTGATCTTTCAAGCACTAAACCGAGAATGACGTCTTCTCTAATATAACATAATAAGGAAAGGCCTTTTAATTTTTTAATAAAATAACAAGCGTTCCATAAAATGCAATAAAAAAAAGGACAACGTTCCATTGAGTAACGTCGAAACGATTTCCCCGGTTGAGCTTATTCAGCAGTAAGACGTAAATACAGGGTTTTTCCAAGGGAAAAGTAAAAGCTTTTGCTTTTCTCCCTTTTTGCGTTTCTATTTTTTTTTTGTTTCTACCTTCATTATGTTTTACAAGAGCGATAATTTTAGAAAATAGCTTCAAAACGGGCGGAGCGAAATGGCTATGGGGAAGAGAGAGAGAGATAGTAACAAAGAAAAGAAAAAATAAGAAACATTTGCTTGAATTAAAAAAAAAATTCACATCAGTATTCATCTGGATGAACACATTAGACTCGAGTTAAATCCCCTAATCCTCTTTCCTCTTTCTTTCTCCTTCCTCAGCATCAGGTTTGGCATAAGTAAAATTTTTATTGCGAAATAAACTCATCTTTTTCTACTTTCCTTGGATTCCCTTACTAAAGCCTGGAGGATGGAAACTGAGAACCGTGAATTTCAGACGAGAACTGGATTGATTGGTTCGTTCGACGGTCTGACCAATTTTCTAGACAGTGTTATTGATGTTGCTGTCGTATAAAATGAGTTTTCAGAGATTTTGGACTTTTTGGTTTATAGATTTTTAAGAAGAATTTTAGATTCCTCGAAAACGAATACATCTTCATAAATTATTTTAAGAGGAGTGTCTGACACCCCGACGAAATCCAGTGATTTGTAGGTATTCAATTGAGTTTTTGTAGTCGGAAATACACGCTGGCGGAGTAGAGCTTCGGACTACCAGAACGTAAGGAACGGTGACCCAAAATAGGGCGGGGGATACAGTTAGCAACAAAATTATAGTGAGTATTGACACGTCAATGGCTCACGTCACAGGACAGAGTTTAGAACAGTGTGGTGGTGGTTGATGTAATGACGGATGGTCGCGTGTTTAGTATACCGTGGTTTATCAGAAGTATCCGTTGTTGTTTATTTGAACAACCCCTAAGAATACTTTTAACAGCTCTAGACAAATTTTAAACGAAAAATAGTTAGGGGGACTTTTGAAACAGACCCTGTGTCGAATATTCGACATTCAACGTCACCAAACTTAATAAGAACAAAAGAAAGAAGAGTCAAGATGGCTACCGAAATATTCTTTAAACAATCGTCACCAAACTTATCAAGAATTAAAAGAAAAAGTATGATTTTACCAAATCAAAATTTTGTAATCCTTCAAATATCCTTCAAATAAATTTTCTAATCATTTCAGCCATTGAGGTAGTGGTTAAAGTGCTCGACTATAGATTTATGGTTGTGAGTTCAAAGTCTCCTCCCGTATCAAGAACTAAAACTAAAAACCAAAATTTCATGTCAGCCTTAAATTTGACGATATGTATTGCCGCAGGCTTACTCTAAATTTGATTTTATTTTGTTTTCAGGGCTGTCAATTCACGGTGGTCATCTCATCATGTTTTAGCTACATCTAATCAATAATTTAATGCCAACATTTTACACATTTATATTTCATGTAAGTAGAACTCAACCTCCATTAACCTTCCATGTTTTAAAAAGCCCCTCAAATTTATTTACGGTTCACTTTGTTTGTTCACAATATTTTCGTCAACGTCCCACAGAATGTGTAACCACTTCAAAGTATTCAACCCTGAAAGGTTTGGATATCATGTTTATATTAATTCACATTCACTATAGGCTATGATATACACCAAGGGAGGAGGAAGGTATAAAGTAGGAAAGTATAAAATTAGACACGCTTCAAGTAACTAAAGTACAAACCATAAAGACAGGCTTTATTGCTGTCGAGCTGACACGTTTGCGTTTTTTTCTGATCTTTGCCACAAACTGACCAACATGTACCTTTGATGAAGTTGCTTAATATACACACCTGCAGGAAGAACTTGTCTCATGATAAAACGAACACTTACATATTGGAGAAAAAAAAATCTTCTTGATTATCGAAAGCCGAAGAAGGAAAAAGAAAATTATGTGATGAGTTCTCAAGTCAGTGAGAGTTTTAAGAGAAACACGTAAATAGTCAATCTCACGTGACCGGATTTAAAAAAGAGACTATAAATCCACGTTCTCAAACATAAAAAGAATCTGCAAGAAAGTAATATTAACGCTTGGAAAAGGTTTTAAGTTTATTTTAAAAGCTTACGGGTGGGGGCGGGGCGGGGTGACGGTGGAAAGAGGTTAAAGTAGGAGAAAATCTAAAAATAAAAAAAGGAAAGTAAATCGTTTCACGTGAGCAATCATCTCGAGATTTGAAATATGAGAAAATTGCTCCTTGATTCATTATTTATTTGATGTTACGGCGTTGAAAAATGTCAGCAATAAAAGGGCCGTAAAAAAAGGAAATTTATTTTTTAGTGGGAAGTCGTTTGACTGACCCGTTAATATCAGTTCCTGCTCTAATGGTTTCCAAATATTTTGAAATGAAAGAAAGAAAATTTTTTTTTCTCTCTCTCTCCCTTAACTTTTTATGAATCAAAAGGTATTTTTGTCCACATTTAGATTTTTTTATCGTTTAGTTTGTCATCTTTCCTCTTTACTTTCTGCTTACTTTTGGTGTCACTTGGAAGTCGAGAAAATAAACGTTCGGTTACTGACTTAGTGTCACATCCATATGAGACGATCTGTAAACTCTTACCCGTCAACTCTTTACACTAGGAGTGTGCTCCGGTGCTCCTGATATGCCTGCTTCCTAGTCCTCCATTTTGGGTAAAGGTGTTAACTGAAAGACAACACGGAAACATTTTTACTTTATACAATAGAGAAAGAAAGAAATTTCATGGTTTTCATATAATTATTAATATTAATATATACAAAAAACTTCTTAAGTAAGTCTACATTATAATCACATGTATCGTAGATTGATTTCCCGTCGCTGTACTTGGAACTCGGGTAATTTATTTTGTAAAAATTGGAGAGATTCACAACAAATTTATTTCAAAAATAATGCACACTATTACTAGAATTTTATTTCATAAATAACGCACAGTTTCGTGAGAATTTTACTTCAAAACCAACGCCTACTTCTACGATAAATCCAACTAATACATAATGCACGTTATAATTATTAAAATTTATTTATTGATTTTTACCATTACTGCCCTCTCATTTGCGAAATTCCACGCTGTCCATCCAAAGAAAAGTTTTCTGTATTTGCCAGTAAACAATCTAAAACACGTATATTTTTAAAGATGTATGTCATGTAGACGAAGGAATAATTTCTAAAAGACAGACAGATAGACAGACAAAGGAGGTTTAGTTCTTAGGAACGGGGGAAAAGTTCTTTGGCTGCCGAATTAGTTTCTCAAGTCAGCTTTTGTGTCAATTTGAATTTAGACGAACATTACAGAATTATATTTCAGTTTCCGCTATGTGAAATAAACAAGGGATGACATGAATTAAGACACTTTACCAGACAACAAAAATTTTAGACTCTCTGATGAAAAAGACTCAGACTACTTCATTTGTCCGGAATTTGTTGGTTAGGTCCCTAAATTTGTATTCATATCAAAAGGCTCTAAAGAACTGGAACTATACTTCTCAAAATTAATAATAAATAAAAGTTAAAATCTAGGTTAACAAAGGCAAGACGCCATTAAAGGAAAAATTTCGAATGCAATATTGATATTTGGTTTTTGTTTTGTTTTGTTTTGTTAACGTCCTTAAATATCCTGTTTTGCCCATTTTACGGTCTCTCAATTTTGTTTCCTCTTTTTACATTTTACGAGTTTTCAATCATCAAAGAGTTAATTAAACAAAAAACCCCTGACAACCTTTATTAAGTTTTTTGTTCACAAACTCATCCTTTCATTTCCACCTCTGGTTTTCGCACTTTTCAAAGCAAAATTAAAAGCCGTTGGCCTGGACTTTAAATCGGTCTCGACGTTCTGAGTGTTCACACTGGCAGAGGTGTAGCAGATGACGTGAATGGTTATTGTTCTGCCCACATATCCCACGTGGGAATTATTAGCACCTACGTCAGTGAAAAAGACAGACGGAAGCTTAGTAGTCGTCTGGAGTCCGCTCGTTGATGTATTATTGTTTTTATATCAACGAATATCCGAATTTAATTTTTTTAATAAACTTTTATACGGAATTCTCATCAAGTAAAAAAAGTTAAAAACAAACCGATCAGAGAAAGGAAGATAAATGATACAAATAATGGTTCAACATTAGAGTTAAGAGAAGCAACCATAAAACAGTAATAGTCATACTTCAGGTCACGAACATAGGTCGTTGGCTACATTCGTGATTGCACAAATGAGAGCACTGAGTTATGGTAGAGCAGAGGATAGAGGTATATAAAGGGGAAGAACAGTGTGGTTGTTGTTGTTGTAACGGCGCAGGAGATTGAGTAATATATCGTCGTTTATCAGAGTAACACGGTGTTGTTTATCTGGACCACCCCTAACACGTGGGAATTAGAAAGAAATATAATGAATACAGTTTAACATTCATACAACATAAAAACTGAAATCGAAGGTAAGAATTATAAAATATAACAACAAATTCAATAAAAAAATAAAGCAGGGAAGTGTTTGAGAGCACACCAAAGACGACAGTAGAATTGTAAAGCTCACCATAAGCAAATCTAACCCAGAAAGTGTCGGAACGGATATTAAAAAACTTTCTGATCTAGTTTGAAATGTGTACAAAAATTTTTGTGCTTTTAATTTCGTTTTTCACTCTTTTTGGGGGGTATAACAGGATGCGGGAGGAGGATTCGAACTCACGATCATTGCGTCCAAGTCAGGAACTTTAACCACTACACTATTCCTCTCACAATGTGTACAAAAATATAAATTAACAACGAATGAATTCTTTAAAACAGAGTTTTCCAAACTGGAAGGCATGGACTAGTTAATATCAGCCAGGATTGACACTAAAAAAAAGTTCACGTGCAACTAATACAATATGCAACATGCACTTACTAACTACTATGCTGCTGATGGTAGAATGTATCTCTGATTCCTTTTTGGCTAGATATTCAGAGTGGATATATTAACAACAATTTGTCAAATAAAGCTTTAAAAGCATTGCTGTCGTTCGCCACATCTTATTTATGCGAAACAGGATTTCCTGCATTAGTTGCAATAAAATCGAAATATCGTGGTCTTTTGGATGTAGAAAGGGAGCTTCGTGTCGTTGTGTCATCAATGACACCGAGATTTGATAAACTTTGCGCTAGTAGCCAACCACATTCATCGCATTTATCTTAATAAGTTTTTGTGTTTGTAGTATTTTATAAAAATGGAAGAAAGGCGTCATATAATCAAATATTTTTTAAGGAGCCGTGGAAAACTAAAGTTTGGAAACCACTGTTTTAAAATAAAGTGCATTATTTATGAAATGACTCCCCGCAAACGCGAGTACTATAAACACGTTTCTACTTTCATTCATCCGTAAAAACACGACGCGTAAAACAGGACCGGAGTACACTTGAGCATCGTCAAACTTCTGTACAGGGCCTGTCTCAAAAGGAACTTTTCTTAATCATTAACCCAATATTAGTTTACAACCTTTTCAGAACATTTCAAAGTAGGGCGACATCGGTCTTGTATTGAAGCTTAGATTCCTCACAAAACCTCTGCCTGAAACCCGCCGACCAACAGCACAAAAATCATTCCGGAAACTTTTGAAACAAACTCTGTATAAATATGAACATTGGTTATAAAATCGGATCAAAAAAATCTGTCTGAGCATAAACAACTAACTCTTAAGCCGAGAAAGAATTGAGAATCACACACCAATATTTACAGAAGAGTGATAATCAAAGAGACGAAATAAACAAATCGAGTTTGTAAGAAAAACAAAATCTAAAAGAAGTAGAAAAGAATCAAACACGGTAGAACATAAGAAAGAGGTGACAAAAATTGAACGGCCGAAATGGAGAAGAGAATGAAAATCAGAGAGGAAATAAATAAATACACAAAATGAATCTAGTTTAACAGTACATTTGCCACTGTATGCGTGTTGGTGAACTGGAACGTTCGTGATCCGAGTTATCGATACAGTAGGCGTGTGAATTCTTTTATGGACAGAGGAGAGAGAAAAAATTAAATGTAATCAAAATTTTCAAACAAAGAGAGGATTAGGATTAATTGAAATGAAGAGAAAACTGAATAGGACGAGAAAGAGAAAGGGAGCGGGAGGACAAACAGAAACTGTCATTAAAACGAATCAAAAGGTTAACGTTTCACTCGATTTTTTTGTTCCTTTCAATTTTTCTTTCTCTCGAATGAAAACAAATGAATTAATTCAGGTTTCAAAAACGATATTATATTTTTATATAGATTTTTATATTTATCCCATAAATGGAGATTAAGCGGGGATTTCCCGCTTCTAAGGTGGACTCGAACTATAAAATCCGTTTTGATGAATAGCGTACGGACAAAAAATTGCAGACTCATCTCGCATTATCATTCAATCATCCATCCAAAATCAAATTTATGGTTTTTCCATCACGAAACAAAAAAAAAGGAAAACCAAAAAAGCTGCGGGACGGCAGACTCCTATAATGTAATAAACGCACAAGGTCACTGTTCATTGATGGCCGATGTAACCTTCAAATGAAACTCTTATTTCTTTCACAATAAAAACTAAAACAAGGATTTAAGTCAATAAGAAAGGGGAAAGTCTTTGATATGCTGACAAAATTTATAAATTCAAAAGTACTTAAAACAGTCTCAGATTCTTGTGATTAAAATTAATAAGTCTAATTAACAGTCTCTTCCATCTGTAGTCATTCGACTAAAATAACACCATCTTCCTCAGAATATTTTCTTTCTGGATGTTAACAATTGAAAATCTTTTTATAATCAAAGAAGATGTTTGTCAAAAGAAAACAAGAAAATAAAATCTCCAAGAAAACACATTAATTAAGATGCGTTTGCTGGGATCTTGTTTGAGCACGACTGCAAGAGAGACTTTAGAATTATCCGAGAGAAAATTAAAGATCAAAAAGAAAAAAGTTTGAGTCGTCAAAGTTTGTCTTTATTTTGCGCGCATGGGAGTTGTCTGATACTGGAAAAAAAAATTTACAGAACGTTACAGTTACAGAACTATTCGCAAAACTCGTGTGCACATGTCGTACAAAGGGCAAAAGAAAATATCTTAAAAGGCTGTGTGATCAACGACGATCCACGCGAAATTAATTTATCTGATGTGATTGGCTCAAGGTCGATCTTTTTACAACCCTCCGCGTGTATCTGGCCTTTTCACGTATCTAATAACTTTAAGAGACCATTAAACAAAGAGAACATCCCTCGTTTGTAACTGAGAGCATGATGGTTGCGTGATGTTTTTGCGTCTTTTCCTTTCTTCCTAGCCAACGATTAATATGAGAATGAAATAAGTTAAGCTTTACGTTTTCCTTTTCTGACACTTTTATAACTGGAGAAGATTAATTATTATATTAAGACTGTAAGAAACTAGACGTTGTTGGATTGAACTGGACAAAATGCAGGAATAATAGATAATATAGCAAATCTGCTTGTCAATACAAATAATTCTTTTCCACTATTGAAGCTACTGTATGTGACTCACTTGAGAACACTATCCCAACTTTGAAATTAATGTCAAAATATGAATATTTTGCCGCTAGCATAATTATATATTAAACCAGTAATTTCCAAAGTGGTCTATATCGACCCCCAGGGGTCTAAGACAACCTGAAAGGCAGCCACGAAAACAAAATTTAGGGGTCCATGAAATGAAAATGGAGGTCCACGATACTGGATCTCAACATACACTGACAGTACCTGTTTACTTATATTATACTATCTTTAATATAAAGACATATACATTCTTTATAAAAGTAACTATGAAGTCAAAAATTTACTTCACTGCAGTGAGAAGTTAACAAAAATCAATATCAGGTAAGTAGGCGGTCCACCCAAAAACCGATGGCAAGGGGTCTACGAGACAAAAAAATTTGGGAACCTCTGTACTAAAGCATCATCTTTTCTCTCTGAGTAACCTCAGAAATTTAGCCTTTATAGTGGTTTGTCAGCTAACATGCTCTATTTTAAATGTTTTCAAATTTGTAAAAATTAGTACAACGAGCTTTTCCAACAAAAAGGAAAATTACGGACTAATGAAAACTCAACAACAAGTCATCACTTCAACGACACGAAAAGAAAGTGCTGAAAGAAAATAACTTTCTAAAACAGTCAAAACTTTATAAAATAAAGAAGAAAATAGATACGGCTCCCAACCCCCAAAAAAAACTCAGACAGTAATAAAATAATCGTGGCTCTCTAAAATAGGATCAATAAGCATCGCTCAAAAAATCTCTGTGACGACTTGTTGCCAGTGCCAACGCGTAGATACGCAAAAGCTCAACGTTTGGGAACGCAACGATCCGGAAAAGTCAACTTCGAAAGAAAAATATCAAAATAGCAAAAGGACGACTCAAGGACAACCCTTTGCTTTGAAGTAACATAAAGAAGAAGCCAAACAGAACAACTTTGAGAAAAACCCGTAGAAAGTTATAAAAAAAACTAAGAAAACAAGTACGACTAATACCGGAGAAACCCTAAAAAGTAATAATGAAAGAAAAAGGTTTTTTGGCCATCTCGAAAAAAGGTCAAAATTTGTGGACACGCTTTGCAGCGATCAAAATTGTGGAAGTCATCATCCCCTTGTTCGGATCAGAATTTTCTTTTTATATGTATTTTTTGTCTATTCTGCTTTCCTTTTACTTTACCCTATCAAAACGATTAAAAATTAGACGAACAGTTATCAGTTCAACACATTAAATAAAACAAGACATCAGTCTAACACATTAAGAAATATAACGATAATGTTTAGTTTGTATTAATAAATAATACTCCGCGCCTGGACTAAACATTTCGTGGAGAAGCCACAGCCTAGGAGCTCCGGAGCCACACTTGTCGACCTCTGACCTAGAGTGTGTCGGTTTTTCGAACAGTTGCAGAAAATTAAACTTCTTCCATTAGCTACCAAAAATAACATAAAGAAAGAGAAGTGTTATTGTATATAAAACTATACTATAAAGTTTTTTATAAAACAAAACACCTTTGAAAAAAATACGGAAAAGGAAGAATCCATTTCACTGGTAGACATAGCGGAAAAGGCTTTAAATAATTCTAGTTAGGAACCCGATACTTCTTCCTCTACTCTAGAGGTTCCCAAACCTTTATGTGTGTCGTTGACTCGTAGCCATGTTTATCGGTTTTTGGGTAGACTCCCTACTTCTCTGATATTGATTTTTGGAAATTTCTCACTGAAGTCAAAGAAATTTTTTACTCAATAGATACTTTTATAAAGAACCTATATATGTCTTTATATTATAAGATAGTATAATTACTAGAATGTATGTTGAGATCCACCATATCGTACACCTCCATTTTCATTTCATGGACCCCTAAATTTTGTTTTCGTTGAAGAGCAGGTTGGATAGACATCGACCACTTTGGGAATCACTGCTGTAAATAAATAAAAATAATAATCATTTATGTTAATTATGTTAATTTTTTGCCTTTTTTTGAAAACCGAAAACCGCTTTCAACCGTGATAGTAATAAATGCGTGAACCAGAAAGAAAATAATAATGCGTCTGAACTTACCTGTTTTCTGTAAGGGATGAATCTTTTAGGATGGGAGTGGAAGGAAAATTCACCTGTACCTTTATTGCAAAACGCGTATAATGATTGCGATTTTATGCGAAACGCGTGTATTGTTCAAATGCGAATATGATATGCGTTAATGAATATGCGAACAAACTACACGATGCCTAATAAAATGACACTACAACTGCGTATAAATGACTTGTCAAAGATTGTGCGTAAATGAGACTGAAACTGAACAGGTGATTCTCATAACAATGTTTTATGTTAAACCTTTTTGAAAACCGCTTTAACCGGTTTTTCTATAGACCCTAATATCACCTGAGCATAAAATATTTCGGCACTCAGAAACGGACTGAGGCTGTAACAAAAATAAATAAAGAAAATGTGAATGACGTCAATTTGAACTGGCTTTCTTTTGTCATTTAAAATACTACCCCCTTCTCTCAGCTTAAAAAGGCTCTCAAATGTTTATTGCAAAAACAAAAATTACCGTGTTTTCGTCATTCCTTTGACATAAATAAATGTATAATTAGAGAAATTCATGTTTTCATTCTTTCATCAAAACGTCTCTTTTCCGAGAATCAACAAGAACCATTCGTAAATAGAAAATATATTTAAAAATAAAATTTTCTCTCATGATGAAAGCGATTTCATTTTGAGGTAAAACGCCCCAAGAACGAGAATAATAAAAATTAATTTTTGAATCCAAGACAAAATTTTCTTGGCTAAGGGTGAGTGTGGCGGCGGCGGCGGCGTCGGAAGGAGGAGATAGAAAGAGGTGAGTAAAAAAGGAAAACGTTGAACTTGCGAGAATGAAGGGAATCAGAAAGGATAATACGAAGAAGTAGAAGGCTACGAAAAACTTTTCGTAGAAATATAAAAGTGATGACGATAATGTGGAAAAAGTTTGAGGGTAAACTGATTTCATTCCGGGATACAATGCCACAGAAAAGTTTTCCACCTCAAGTTAAGCATCTCAACTTTTCTTCAAAATTTAATGAAATCTCTCTTTACTACTTTTGACTTTCATTTGTGGGAAGCAAATAAAATGAGGGAAAAATAAAGACAGAATATTAGAAAAGAGAGAAATAAAGAATACCTTACTTATATACTCTTTAAAAGTAGTCGTATAAAGAAAATGAAAACTACTGAAATATACGATAGGGGAGGAACAAAAACAGAAAGAGACTTCTTTAACAGAGATGAAAGAGAAGCTTAAAAAACCTCGGACTGCTTAAGAGTAAAAAAGACTTCTGTTATCAGTAGCTGTAGAAATAAAATCCCCGCTAAGTGTAATACAAAATGAAGGAAGACAAAATTGAAGGAAAGGAAAATTTTTCTTTTTTTTTTACTTCACATTTAACCAACGACTCTTCCCATTATAAGACTGTAAGTAGTTTGTAGGAATTTAACTAGGTTCAAAGAATAGACAAATTTTTTAGGCCTGAAATTTGGATCGTCTGGTAGGGATGTCGAAGTGTGCATTTCGTCTAAAATGAATTTTTTAGTGAATTTGTGTGGTATTAGATACCCCAGAGAGTTCATTTCAGTCATTAAATCGTCTGCGTATATTTGTTTCTCTCTCTTTTACTTACTGAATGTTTATACATATATGTAGGCCTACAGTTGGCGACAAAATGAGCGCAAATCGGCGAACTAAGTTATGGTGGTGAGCACTGTGACGTCAATGGCTGACGTGGAGCGTAAAACAGTGTGTTTGTAATGGCTATAGCGGAGAATAATGCGCTTACTTGTCGAATAATATATATTGTAGTGTTGGGAGGAGTAGTGTAGTGGTTTAAGTTCTTGACTCTGGCGCAATGATTGTGAGTTCGAATCCTCTTCCCGCATCCTGTTATACCCCCAAAAAAAGGATTAAAAACCACCACCATATTATATTGTAGTTTATCTTAGTAAGTCGGACTACCCCTAACAATTCCGACCCAAGAAATGATCTAAAATTAAGGTGATTTGTTATAGTATTCACCGGTACCGACTGATAAAAGTCATATAAGCTACTGTATTGTAAGATAACCAAAGTTATTGGACGCAGTGGATAAAAATATATTATATTGGCCTAACTTATAATAATTTCGTAAACAGAAAGTTACTATCCCTAATTGTCATTACTTTAATCAAGCATTCCTTATTATCGCCTTCTAAAGAACGTGGGCTTATTTTGGAGCCAACAGTATTTCAAACGAATTCCATGAAGGATGAAATGGTACAGAAGAGGTGGAAATTAATTGGAACTGATTAGTGAAGGTGTAGTTTCTGAAGGAAAAATTCCCTGACTAGTGAAGTGAGAGTTCGAGTTCTTTTCCACATCCTGTTATGCCCCAAAAGTGAAAAACAGACAGAATTTTCGATAGACCAAATAATTTCAAAACGTAACCTTCATGAAAGTGTGCATTATTTACGAAATAATCCTAACGACGAGAAATCACTAAAATCCTTTAATTTTTATATGTACTAAGTACCGTATTGTGAGGTCTGTACTGACCCCTAATCTAAATATACTATTAATCATGCAAAATATCATCCACAAATGGAGACAGAGATGCATACATTACTTCCTTTATAATTATATTAAATTTTTTTTTAAATATTTTTTTATCTCTATAGAGGAGTCCTGTTTACATTTGACATAATGAGCATTTCCTAAACTTTGTATTATCTACCCTGAAATGTCTGTCAATATAAACCATATTTATCAAAAAAAAGAGGAGGTCTGTTAGCAAAACCAGGGCGACTGACTATCGAAGAAATGACTGAGAGTTCAAGTTCAAGTCTCTCCTTGCATTCTGTTACACTCCTATCTGAAAACGAGATTAAAATGACTAAAAAAAAGTTAAAATCCACTTTTTTGTGATTATTTTTTTACATTTTTTCATCCCCACTTAATTAGCATTCGGCTCTAATCTGGCTATAAGTAGGATTCAAGAGGCTAAAACTCAGTCCTACAAGTGGAAACAGGCGGATCGCCTCCTGTGTGCCTGTCATGCAATGCTCAACACTTCACCGTCACTAAACGAATACAACACTAAAAGATACTCAACGTTTTCGCTGCGTAGGCGGCAAACCCTCAATATATCTGCCTAGCTATATTGTACTATTGTTGGGAGTTTCCTAAATTTTTTATTGGTTAATTGTTTATCTAAATTTTGTCTATGAGCTAAACACTCCATACGACATCCAGTTATATACGTTTGGCTCGCTTCAGGAGGAGGATTTGAACTTGCGACTATAATTTCTTAGTCCCGCTGCAGCACAGACCTCCCAATTTATATTAATATTTACTTACAAATTTCCTCCTGTTGCTCTCTTAGAAGAAGATTACAAGTAAACGAAGTAGACACCTCCTCATATGAGTGTCAAATCACCACTCTCACATTTTCTGAACTCACAGAATCTGATGTCATAGATTGAGATGCACATTCTCTCCACTACCAAGTAACACTAAAAATAAAAATAGAAAAGTTATATACTTAGTAATAGATGGCCGTCAAGTCGTCAATTGTATATATTATAATTAATATTAAGTGTGAACTTAATATATAAAAGTTTTTGGCTTTTCACAAGCCACGTAATTGATATTTTTCAAACGGTCACTTCAAACACTTCAAGACACGACACGCACACAAACGAATCGAATTCACAGCGAATAAAAGCCAATAAAAATACCAAAGCAAACCAAAACCAAAAAACTTTTGTATATTAAGTTCACTATGAGCGGCCACGAAATTCTTAATAACAATATTAAGTGTGTGCTACAGCGTAAATCGTCGATATATGTGAGGTTTGTAAGTGTTGTGAACTAAAAACTGACAAAAACCTTTTTTTTAAATCAAAATCTGTATCAAAAACTTTCTTGATACTTATCTGATTTGTAAAAAAAAAAGTTTTGCAAACTATATACAAAAACAGGCAACTTATAAAAAATTTTCAGATTTAACATTTGCAAGTCAGAGCTCGACGACAGCGTGTTAAAAAATTTTCTCCTTCTCTTCACAGACTTCTCTGGAAACTAAATTATTATGCGTCAAGTTGTACAAGTCAAAACGTGTTTTTTCCGATATTTTCCATATTTAGGTCGTGTAACATTTCACCAGTTCTTGAAATTCAAGATAACTTAAGATAACTTCAAGGCGAAAAATTGTTCACTTTCGTCCTTTCCTTCCCTACTTCCTTCCTTCTTCCCATCCCCAGTAAGCGAAAAATGAAATTCCTCAACTTTACAATAGAGTTGAAGATGAAAATGAGGATGAGGAATAACTAAAGGATTAAATTACCGAAATTCTGAAGAAAAGCGAATAACTGAGATAAGAACTGGGACAGAAGGGAAGAGTTGAAAAGAGCAAATTTAAGCAAGTTGGCCGTTCGAGTCACTCAGATGACTTAGACCCTGTTTTTAAGCATTAGCCATCCTTAATTTGAAACTAATTACGTTTAAATGTTCCCTTTACTAAGAAGCACGCTTTTAATTGTCTCAAATTTTAATTTGTTTTCTTTAAGAAGGCTGTTACAAACATACCGAGGCAGAAAATTAATCAAAAACGTAACAGTACGGCTAATTAATAAGCAAATTTTCTACTTTTAATGTTAGTAGTGTTATTCTCTTGACTATTCATTTCCTTTGATCTCGTTTAGGCGCTTCGCCCACGCTGATATTTACAACCGTCATTAGTGAAAAAAAGGTCCGATTTCTTTCACTCTATACAGCGCGCCTACGAGACGCCTGTTTGGCGTAGTCGTGTTATTTGAAACCTTCCTTTAAAAAAAAAACGAATCACGCTACCTAAACCTACAGACATTTCACTCGGGCCATGTCTATCGATTGAATACTCTTCAACTTATACCTGTTATTTGAGAATAAAGACAATAATTAATTAATTAATTATAATATAATAAAGTTTTCTTAATTTGAAAACATATTATTCTTGATTATAGCTTTTTATCAAATCTCAATTTCCTCCCAGACTTTTTTCATCTTATTTGCCATGTTTTTCAATTTCTTTCTGAGTCTATTTCCCCAGTTCATTGTCCTTTATTGACATTTAAAGAAGTGAGATTCATTATTTCAAAGTAGGTAACCTGAAACCATCTTATAATATGACGATTGGATTTCCAGAGTATTGTATCGCCAATTGATATAAATCTTACGAGGGGTCTGATATTTATAAAATTTTTTTCATATACAGAGCTCGTTGGGTTCTTCATAAACCGCTCCAAACTCTTCAGCAAACGTTCAGTATAAAACGCAAGGAACACGATTTTAGTATCAAAACCACAGCTCGTCCGAAAGGAATACCAACCAACACCGATGTTTCGTTAACTTAAAGCGTTCAGTCTCATCAGGATCGAGGCAAGACGGTTGTGAAAATCCCAACAACTCTATATATTATTACGAAAGTAATATCGTATATTGGTTACGGTAGAAGTAATAAATCAGATGAATATGTTTCCCGACGACTATTCATAATCACTAAGCTTGGTAGAAGTGGCAAATTATATTTATCACTTTTACCGGTTAGTTTATAAAATACCAAGTCGTAAAGGGAAATTTAATAAAAGTTTGCTCACATGCTTGACTTCTGTTAGGGTTAACAACGACAGAATACTCAAAAATAAATATATTTGTGCCAAATCAGGCAAACGACTACTAACGACTACCCGTCAAAACAACGCGACCATACCATCTCAGTTCCCGAGTTGGCGACACTCACCACCGCTCAGGCCCTCACCTTATTGAGCACAATTCTGTCACTTTTCTGACAAAAAGCAGCTGTCGTCGTCAGTAACAGCCAAAAATCTCCCAACAAGAACCGGCACATCCATGAGAACTGGCAGAAGCCAACCATGTGAACAAACTCTCACTAATTTCTCTATTACAAGTTGGAGATTTTATAAACTAGCCGGTAAATGTGATAAATATTCAGTGATTTTTTACCTCTACAAAGCTTAGTTAATGGTTTTAAATAATCGCCCGGAGTTATATATATTCGCTTGATTTATCACTTTTACCGTAACACAGAACCGACATTATCTTCCAGTTTTCCTAGTATAGCGGTCAGGAAAATGTTTAAAACCCCCAAAAAAAGTTTTTAAAACCCAACAAATCACTTGGGTAGGTTTTGTGGTAAACAGAAACAGGTACCCAAAACCAGAGACTGTGAAAATCATGTTCCATCAAGTCACTAATTCATTTTTTGTCTTTTGCTATGTTCACCGCCATATTTCTCTCGGCTTTCTGCTTCTGTCTTTTTAATACCTTCTAAAAATGTTTTTTAACTTCATTAACGTTATTAATTTTCCTTTTTTTGACTGGAGAAGAGATGGAGAGGAAAGAAACATAACCGGAGGTTATAAATGGAAGACTTCTTAGAAGTGACTGTCGTCGAGCGGATAAAAATTTTTCTCCTTTTGCTTGGTTTCACATTTAGGTGTCCGACTCTAAATCCATTAAGCCTTCGTTCTTAAGGACGTCTTAACTATCAGTTCTTATCACTTTTGAATTCTGATGCTTTTCTTCTTTTCTCTCTCCTTTTGTTTCTTTTCTTTCCTTCACGGTTCCAAAGCTTTTGTTGCTTTAATTTTTTTTTTCTTCTCCCTTCCGATTTTGTTTTGTTTTTGAGAGAAAGAGTTTTCCTTATTATTACACAGCGGAGCAAGGTTGAAAGAAATAATTTTAAAGTCTCGATTTTCTACTTCC
This sequence comes from Columbicola columbae, assembly GCA_016920875.1. Lineage (NCBI taxonomy): Eukaryota > Metazoa > Arthropoda > Insecta > Psocodea > Philopteridae > Columbicola > Columbicola columbae. Next base: position 16,886,414 of record JADMLL010000001.1, on the reverse strand, counting down.
CTTGTTTTATGGAATCTAACAAGAAAAAAATTTTACTTTTCAGTCAAAGAAACAAATTTCGACTAATTATACAGCCGTTTCGTTAGTCTTGTAAAGCCGTTAAAAGAAAAGGTTTTCCTTTGCCTTTTTCCTTTTATTTTTTATCAAAAACAATTTCCAATTTATTTTTGATGACTTAAATTAGTTTCTTTTCACTTTGACATACCCAATATACAAATTTCGAAATGAGAAAATAAAGTAAATTAATTTAGATCTGTTATTTTTCGGCGTTAAGAAATTTGTTATATTTTTTTATGATTTCAAAAACACAAAAAACTGTTTTCTATAACACACCATGCTGTTTATAATCGTGTTATTGTATATAGGGTGTTCAAAAATTAACAAAAGATTTGAATTGGTCGCCATTTTTGCAGTACAGTCAACATGGTACGTGGTGAGTGGGCACCACGTTGTATGGAAACCATGCTATAAGAAACTCGGATTTAACCTACAACCAAGCTATTAGTAGCGCGTTCTATGGAAACCGTCTACCGCGTTGTATGAAAACCGCGCTATAAGATACTCAGAATTAGTAAAAACTACATCATTCGTACCGCGTTATATGTAATAAATACAATAGAAAAGAAATTAAAGAAACAAAAACTAAACTAAAAAACTGTTTTCCAACAAAAACAAGAAAGACTTTTGTAAAATTATGTAATCTTTCAGCACTCATCCTCGCTGTCATATATTAGTGACCTAACTCGTCTTCTTTTAATAGGCAAAATGTCTTCCTCACTTGGTTCACTCATCCAAAGTTTCTTCCCCAAATACAAGTTCTCTTCCATCCTGATGGTTTAGTGCAAATTGCAACCGTATATACTGTGAAAGAGCTCTGAGACAACTGAAACCGATGTCGAAGACGGCTTTGAGATAAGCTGGCATGTTTATACAGACATATCTAGTTACTAGAGTCATTCATACGCTGTGCGAATATTGGATGATTGGACTATGGGATGTTGTTGAACGGAAACCGCGCTGCAAGAGTACCGCGTTGTAGGAGGGTTGACTGTAATTTTTATAAAAGAGCAATTTGACAGCTAGTTCTTTCTTTAGTCAATAATTTACCGCAAAATTCAAATCTTGCGTTAATTTTGTGACACGGTTCTGATTGTGACTGAATACGTTCTAAAGAAATTTCAATAGTCAGTTAGTTCTAATAAGTATTTAATATATAATCTATGTACAAGCTGTCTTGCACTTTATGCATGGAGGTTTATATTCAATTATTGGCGTTCTTGGAATAGTCTGGATGATGCAAACGTGAACAGAAGTAAACGTAGCTGTTGGTCCGTATTTTGAATCAACACGCCATATTCGTAATCTTTTATGTTATGGAAAGGCTGTACTAATAAATCAGTCACCCATTTCAAACAAATAGAAATTTTTGCTTTTAGTATTTCATCTTTTTTTTTATTAAGTAGAATATCATTTCTAAAGGGTATAAAAATTTGTATACAACAGAAAAGAGCAAAAGACATGAATAATCACATTCCAAAAACCAGGCTTGAAATTAATAAACTCCTTCCTTTCATCCTTTCAAAGAAATATCGAGAGATTGATGAGGACGCAAACCAGTCTTCCATCCCATTGGATAAAGGGAGAGAGAGAGAAAAAAGAAAAAAATTCAACGGTCAAGTAATTTTCATTTAATTGAAAGGTTTTATAAGTTTAGCCTTGGATTTTCTCAATGTTATGTCACAGCGTAAATCCATTTTGTATTGAATAAAAGAAAAAGAAAAATGGTTCAGACGCACACTGCAAGACGTATGAGTTTCTGTATTAGGCGCGTTATTTTTACAACTCCAAATCAATTTTCCCTCCTCATTTACGCAACTTTGTATTAATAAAAATGGACGTCTGTATCTCTGTCTGCCTCTCTACGAATCTAAGATGGAAAGTTGAGATTTTCGTGGCTGTTATTTATGTTGGTGGTATAATTCTTTAGCCTGTTGCTCCGCTCTTGTTAAATTTTTTTACTTCGCCCTCACATTTCGCCTACGTTATGTTAGCGACAAATGAACACAAATAGGTATAAGTGGGCGCAAAGGGGTGCAAATGGTCTCACCAAGTTATGGTGACGTCAATGGTTGACGTCATAATGTTGAAATAGTTTGGATGTTATAGTTATATCGATGAGTTGTATCTTAATGAGCTGAATAATATATCTTGGTTTTATCCGGTGTTATTCATTCCAACCATCGCCAGTGTAGGAAGGTCAAAAATCTAAACAGGATCTTCTACCACTGATGATAACCAAAATATACGACCCGATTAATCAAACTCTGCGTATAAATTAATTAAAATCAGCGTTCAAACTTTCTCGAAGTCTAGGGAAAGCGTAAGCAACTTCCACGTCACCGAGGAACCCATGAAACAATTTAAACTGATTCACTTAACCTCTGAAAAGAAATTCTTCATAAACAAGAAGCAAATACAATAACATCTGACGAACAATTAATTTCACAAGTACTGCGCCGTGCCACCATGAAACTGTCATATTAATACTGAATTCCCTTGTATATTATTTAATAATAGTGATAACGTCTTTTCACGATGGAAAGCAATAAATTTTGTTTAATTACATTAAATAAACGCGATAACAGTGCTGAGAGATCTGTTAACCTAATTGCTCATAAATTAAAATTGTCGGAGACGCCCAAAACCTGTCGATTAATTTTCTGGAAAGGAAGCGAACGTTATTATAAGAAAAATGAAAGATGAGGAGTCGAAGGTCATACGTCAGACGTTTAGAGGTCTGATAATTTTGAAAAATCAAAAATTATTGTGGTGACCAAGGAAACACGCTCTGTTGCGATCAGTATTGTAACAAACAAGTCACAAAGACGTGCAGAAATTTGCATGAAGACGCGATGAGACTTGTAGAAAGGAGTCTGCATGAATAAATAGCTGATACGAACTGACAGTACAACGAATCGGTGAACTCGAATAGGTAATTTTTCTAGACATTCCTGTAAATCCTTGATACTCAAACTGCGGCCCACCAAGCTCTACTGAGTAGCCCAGTGGAAACCGATTTGTGAAAGGTCGATTGCTCACTGTTAAGCCTGAATTATCTGAATTCTGGAACATAGTGTGTGACCAGTACGAAAATGTTCAGGCCTGTGCTCAGAAACTGCTAGCATTGTTTGCCTCAACATAACTTTATGAGGCAGTATACAGAAAATACATGGAAAACAGACTGACACATGTACATGCAGATGATGCCCTGAGAGTGGACTGTAAAAGCTTTTTGGTAAGTCATGTGTGGCCCAGTCGCAATGTTCACAATGGAAATTGGGCCCGGGAAGGAAAAAGCTTTAGTACCAAGGCTGTAAATATTTTTTATTTCAATAATTTATTTCGTTCGGAATTCGTGGTGTTTGTCTCATAAATACGACAATCACCATAAAGTTCCTCCTAAAATGAAAGATAGATACTTGTAGAAGCTTTTTCCGGTGACAAATTTAAAGTTTGAAAAAAGATTTTAGAGGAAAATTCTGAATCCAATTGTCAATTACGAAGATTTTAGATTTGACACATGTCTAGTTTTATCTAAACTCGGAAAATTTTTTCTGAGAGGTTTTCTCCTTAGAGGAAATAAACAATTACTTTTGGAGAAACGCGAGAAAGGAACAAGCCATAGACAGTTATAACTGCTTTCCAAGTATTTTACTTTGATTCTGGATTGAAGGACGAACTGGAGTATTTAATACATTCATTCATCTCGTTTTGTACTTGGCTTCCCAAAAGCTGTTTTGCAGGCAATAACGAATCCAGTGAAAATAATTGCAAGACCACGGATCAAAGAATTTTCCGATTTTAATTTCGGAAAGTGGAAAATTCATATTCACAGAATTCCTCACGGACTACTTTTGTTAACTTGTGTTATTCAAGCCATTTCCTGTTTTGGTCTATTCAACCATTTCCTTTTGGCCAAGTAATTTTTATACAACTTTGTCTTTTATTTTATTGCTCATTTTATGGGCCAAGACTCTAGAAGGACACTTCCGCAATAATTTTCCGACCGCCGTCTCTCCTCCATTGTATTACTGTTGTTGAAAAAAAGGCAATAATTATTTTTAATAACTTTTTTGTCTACAATTGAATTTTTTATATCGCGGAGCTTCCCCCTGGAGAATATACCCAAAAGACTTACTAATTAAGCGCGAAAGGTTGTTACAATCTCATTCATCTGAGTGTCTTTTGGGTGGAGAACAACTTTTAATTAAGTTGTTGACAGTTTGTTTAACCGGAATAGAATTCTGTTGAAGTTTTTTGGCAGAGACATTTACATCACGTTCGTCTGAATTAAATGTTTCGTTATTAACTGTTTACAACTGTAAAGGTCCGATTTCTATCTTCAAATTACAAGAGCCCAAGTTTTAAACATGTTTTCTTTGTAAACAAATTTAATTGCAGGGCAAATTCTTTTGAGCTTCATTGTAATGTTCCTTAGTTTTTGAATCGCTAACCTAAATTTTTAAACTTTAAACAATAAACCACTATAGAGGGAATAGCCAGATCCTTACGGATGATGGAATTGGAACGAACTATGGAGCATTTATCATGATTCACAAGGTTTTGGACTGGAAACGTTCCAGGATTTCCAGGTTGGGATTGGCAGAGGAGCTCCATAACTATGTAGATATGCCCTTATGTATTAGTCGACAGGTTGAAATAGAGGCATTCTGGAGTGATCCCGGGGACAGGGATGGTCTATAGTTTTGGAAAGGGTGCAATTAGTTGGAGTAAGAGAACCTCGTGGTCTATGTAGTTTAAGACGTCGAGGAGTTCTCTAGAGAAAGAGCTACACCTTTGGACATAATTTTAATCCAATCTATGTGCAGTGTTGTACTCATTGTAGGTGCAGATGGGTTTCAGGGTGGCTTTGTAAATGAGGAGCTTGTTACCAGTGTTGAGTTCAGAGTGCCTTCCCATTAGCCAGAAAAACAAAATTTAAATTCAAAACCTTCGATGGAAATTTTTTCCCTCGGATCGAGTATTTTTTTCTCCATTTAATTTTCGTTGCAGGCCATTTTTTTTATATTCCATAAAGGAAAAAAAACTTTAAAATATCAGATTCTACTAAAAAAATTATAATTTTTAAAGAAAATAACGAGTCTTAAAGGGAATAATAAAGTCAGTAATTATTCATCACTTAAAAATCATCGTTTTCTTATATTTTCAAAAAAACATTTTTTTTCTTAAACGGCCATAAAAAATTCTTAATTTCAAGGAAATCATTTAGAAAATAATATTATTTTCCCTTTATTATTCTTTTAAAAACTCCCGATTATTTTCTTGAGTTTCCTTTTCTCTATTCAAAAGAATTTTTCTTCCTTTAATTCACTCCACTGATTTCCTAAGTCTCTTTCATTTTCATTCTCGCCCGAAAAACAAAAATTGAATAGAGGACTTAAAAAGAAATTCATTTCATTCAAGACAACATCTAAAAGAGCGAATACTGTATAGGAAGTTTTAATTGATATTTAGATCACTTCAATGAATATGCACCTCGGATTCTGGTCTTTAAGATGGTTTTTGTAGTAGATATGTCCTTATGTATTAGTCGACAGGTTGAAACAGAAGCATTCTGGAGTGATCCCGGGGACAGGGATGGTCTATAGTTTTGGAAAGGGTGGAGTTAGTTGGAGTAAGAGAAGCTCGTGGTCTATGTAGTTTAAGACGTAGATGAGTTCTCTAGAGAAAGAGCTCCTTTAACACGTTCCTTTTACACCTTTGGACATGATTTTAATCCAATCTATGTGCAGTATTGTGTTCTTCTGTCCTTCGAGGATATACTGTATATAGGAATCAGTTAGTTTGACCAAGAATAGATTCAAAAACTATTTTTTTCTAATTTAAGGAAATTTGATGAGTTTGTGGTATTTTTAAGGCAAAATGACAATAGAAAATCACTTGGAGCTTGTTTAAATTTTATTTAGTTGCTGTGGTACAACTTTTCTAATCATCTAAGGTAATTTTGGGGGGTTAAGGGGAAAGGTTTCTCCGCCCAACAGTTCAGGCCCAATAATTGGGTTTATTAAAATGCCACGATTCAACATAGCCATAAAAATTGGTGAAAATGTAAAGGAAACATGGACCCACCGATGAGCACGAGAGTAAATTTACATCCTGGGACCGGTTGACCCCCCGGTGACCGAGTCTTCTAAAAATTTGTATTCAGGTTATGTAATTTCTAACTATAATAACCAGCACAAAAATAAATAAAAATGTAGGTGATTTACAGCGAAAATACTACTGGTACCCACGAGTAACACATCATTTTCGGTGCAGTCGTCAACGTATTAAACCTAAACCACCAATTCAATGCCTTGTACTTTGGCACAGGTGGTGGTTAACAAAAGGCCCAAAGAAACAATCACTATTGAAAACTTTGAATTTGAACTACTAAGATAACAACGTCACAATTTAGTTTTGGGTTAGGTTTTTGTTATGGTTTAACTTTCTCAACAACTATTCCTTTTACTTAGTTATGATTAGTTTTTAGATGTCTAAAGAAAAATTATATATATATTTTTGAATTTAGACAAACTAGAACAAAATTAAGAAGTGACAATGTATAAATGTTCTTCACATTAGAGACCAATCGAGTTTCGATCTGCTATTAAATGAATCTCCTTTTCAGTCCCTGCACCCCCAAAAATTATAATATATACATAGGCCTATATATGAATATTTATTAATAAAATTCATTTGTGTTACGTAATTTTTATAATTCACAACGAGCTTTTACTCCTAGTGCAATATTCTAGGTTAACGACGTAGTTATTGGAACGGAATGCGGTCGTAAAGTGAAGACAACCAAACTTTTTATTTTTAATCTTTTGCAGTTAAACGTTATTTCTATAAAAGAATTAAATAGCAGGGAATAAAATACCGCGTACAATGTTTAAAACCGTGAGGCACACTGTCACTGATTAAAAAACCACACGACTCAACGTTTCATCCACTTAACAACGAAACTTTCGGTTCGCGTGGTTTTTCGATATATGCGTCCCTGTGGGTTTTTAAACACTGTATGAAGATCACCTGTATAACTACGGTTAGCCTAATTCGGTGTTGCATGAGACCCAGACTCGATTCAGTTGACTTAAGTAAATTAAAGTTCATTCTCTTCTATCAACAAACATAACTTATGAATTTGTAAAGGGCACTAAGAATAATTATCCACATCAATTTTTAAACGTCATCACTGCTCGTTTTCAGCAAACGTAAACGTTTTCGGGGTTGAATAATTTCACTTTCAATTTCTAAACCCTTTTCATTTTAAAACTTTTGTTCTCCGCGTAAAAACTCTGTTAAGTTTGGTTTGTTTACTGTTTCTTAAAAGTTCGTTGCGAATAACCTGACACGGACACCTGTGCTGTCGTAGCTTACTCTGAATTTTCAACTACTCTCAGAAAATGGATTTTGCATTTAAGTATTTTTAGACGCCTATTATAATAGCCTTCTATTTTAAGATTTATGGGTAATGGAAAGCTTTTGTCTTGGAGATAAAAACAAAAAATGACTGTTTTGGGAGTAATTCAGTTTCACACTACTGCTCAATTTTTCTCAAACACAGTAAATCTATTTTGAACCAGGCAACAAATATACTTGGTAACCCAGTTTATGAAAAATTTTCCGTCAGTTAGGACAACAACATCTTTGTCAATATCTTGCGGATGAACAAAAGTAAAGAAAATGGTTTCGAATGCCAGTAATTCCATTCATAGCAAAGTTCAAGAAGTTATGTTTCCACGGCACTTATCAAACTTAAAGTTATACGCATTAAATTTTGGGTTGTTATATATAAATAAAAAAATTATGTACATTTGTTCGAACTTTCGAACGAAGAAAATCCTGACGATTCAGTGTTGATTCTCCCTGTGGCGGTCGCTGATGGTGAATGAGGAAGTCTGACAATGGACAACTCCTCTAATGCCTTAGAATCACCCCTGTGGTGATGAAGTGTGGTAAGGGTAATAAACGAAACCACTGATTCCTGAATTTGGAGTAGTTTATTAAATGAATGGAGGCAGTATTTATACCCCAAAAGGGGTTGACAAACAGTTATTCCATTGAACGACCCATCCGGGCAGCCCATTAAAACATTTTGCTTACCGTACCTAAGCCTGTGACAGGATGGGTCATTTTACAATTCGTGAATATTTCCAGGTATACGAAGTGATACATTCGGGCTGCCTTTTGTGTCATTTTCTTTTTCTTCTTGAGCCTCTTGGCCTTGAGCCGAATGAATCACTTTACAATGAATTAAGCAACATTTACATTTCATGGCCGCAAGTCTGAACAACATTGTAAAAAGAAAAGCTTCAAGAAGGTTGGCTTCTACTTCAGAAAATTAAAATTTCCATAGCTAACTTAAATGGAGATAGTTCCTAATAAAAGAAAACTTGGAAATTACGTGGTAAGCCAAGAAGAATCATCAACTGTGGTACAAGGATATTATTTTTAAAAAACCATAAAAAAGAAACGTAGTCTAAATACTAACAAGATAAAACTCTAAATAAGTCTGGTTTATTAAAAGAATTTCCTTTATTATTTACTTTATTTATCTTTTTTGCCGGTATTTTAACAATAAATTATTATACACGCAATATTACTAATGTAATGTGGTTACAAAATTCTCTTTTGTGTTTTAAGTCCAGCAATACAAAAATTCAGACTAATAAAACATTTCGCAAATTAAATTGTTGGAAAAGCGAGATGGAAGAGGAAAAAAACAGGAAAATGCATTTAATTAAAAAGTAGAAACTCTACCCGGGAACCATTATTGATGAAATTTTTAACTATAGAGGGTGCCCCAAAATTCACGCAAACAGAAAACAAACTTTTTAGTCTTTAGATTATTATTACTATTGAAATTAGTCTAACGACTTACAACTCCCTCCTAGGGGGACATGCACTTATCCCCTACACTAAGTGTCACATGAATTAAGCTCTGTTGGAGCCCTTTTCAGGTTGTCCGCGATCCTGTGTGTCCCTATAAGCTTTCTAACTGTTCGGGCTGTATCCAAAATTACCGCCTTATGGAGATGTTCATAGACATTATTATCAATATTATTTATTTATTGTATTTAGATTAGGTTACTTTTTCAGTGAACCATAAAGTACCTAAATTAGAGTTGGATATGCAATTTTTTGCCTCCGAACCTTCAATATCTTTTAAATACTGTTCAATAATGAAAACACGTTGTTGTAACGTATAACACTCCATTTTTACTAACACTAAACTCTCACTTGTCAAATTGTTCTCTTGAGACACCCTATATATATAACACACAACTGACCCAATTTTTTCTCTTCCGAGCTCGTGGTTTTTAGGTATTGTTTGTTTGGTTACCACAATATTATTTTGCAACATTTTCTGTTATTTACTTTCTTTACTACTGTACTGTAGTACTTTCAACCTACTTTCTGTTATTTGTATCCGAAACTTTTTCACCAGTTTATGAGTACGTAATCTATACAGTAGTGGCCAACACGCTGATTGCGGTAAACCTGAGGACGACAATGGTTTTGTAAGCATCCCACGAAACTAAAGTTGAACAGTTTGCCTTCGCTCAAATTAATATTTGAAAATCTTAACTCGATAATTTTTACAGTAAAAAACTGAAACGGAACCCACATTATTTGTGTTTATCACAATGAACAATACAAACGAATGTTAGCTGTTACGAATTGAAAGGGAAAATGTATAGTTATCAGATGCAATCGCGCCTGAGGTTGCGATCCTGACCACGGTTACGGACAGGATGCAACAGGGTGAAAGAGTGACCGAAATAATGAAAATGAGCAGGGTGGTTGCACCCATAGTTCGTTTTTAAATAAGCCAATTCTAGGTTTTGCGGTTAGTCTTTCGTCCTGTCCACGCGGTTTTTAAAATGGCATAGTAGAAAAGTTCTAGTGATCTGAGCATGTTTTAAGTTTCTTCAAGGTGTTCGTTATATAAGGGGTTAATGACCAGTTTTGTAAATAGTTAGTGAGAAAAATATAAGTAAGTTAAGATTATTGAGTGGCTCCTTAATTATTTGAATTGAAACGCATCCTTCATTGGCTTTGGCGGTGCTAATCTACGACAATCCGTAACATTAGCTTTTAAATTAATTCTGGTTGCAAAGCATACAAATATATATATACGGTGGAACCTATCATAGCGAGAAATTCGCATAACGAGCAACATAAATGGCAAAAAGTGTCTCTCATGACTAGCAACTTTTGACATAATGAGCGACATCTACATGGTGAATCCCGATCGGAAGAAAAAAGATATCGGAACTCCAAACCAGAGCACATTCAAAGTTAAATCTTCATCTACCTGTCTTATTTTCTTCACTACCACCCAAAATTCTTTCATTTCCACTTTCATTCGTATTCAATTTTTTAACCTTCTTAGCTTCCTTTCTTCCTTTTCTCTTCCTTTCTTTCCAAATCATCCCTTCCATCTCGAATTCTGTTCAAACTTGTCGAATTAGAGGACAGTTTTTAATATGAGGATTAATTCACAAAGAACAATTTTTGAAATAAGAGAAAGACTGAAAGGAAAGTAGAAAGTGTAGCTTCATATGTTGAGGAATATCACCCTAATAATACAGTAGCCACGGGCCAAAAATTCTTCAATGATAAAGCTGTCTCACATTTTCATCAAATTTTGAAGCGTCGGCAAAGACAAATAACTCTACACTGCTTTGTAGTAAAAAGTAATTAGGCACATAACTAAGAAAATATGATTAATCTCATATTTGAGAACAACTTTTATGTATTTTTCATTTAATAAATGCTAAACATAAATTTTGTTAGGGGTTTATGGTTCGGCCTGGAACACATTATCCCATTTTACATTGATTTATATGGAAAAAATTGTTTCGTATAACGAGTAAAACTCCGAAACAAATTAAACCCGTTATAAGAGGTTCCACTGTTCATAGTGGGCCGCAGAATATATATTTGGGGGTTAAGTAGATCCCACGAAATGAAATTTAAAAAAGTGAATTTGTGTAAACCCATAATGATTTAGCGTAAAGTTAGACGGCTGTGACTTACTACCAAACATTAAAAATGATTTATGTCTTTGAATCAACAAACATAATCAAAATTATGAATTTTCCCACAATTTGGAATTTATTCAAGTTCATAAATTTTAGAATTTGACAGTAAAAACATACAATGGAGTTGGTTCAATTTGAAACTGAAGAAACCACCCAAATAATGGTAAAGTATTTAAGAATTTGAGTTAAAATTCTTTTTGTTACTCCTTGTTCACTTTACAAAGAGAATCAAGAACTGGCGTTTTCTAGAGCTTTCAACAAGCTTGGGCGGCAACCAAGCATTCCAACAGGATTTTAAATTATGGCTTGCAAAACATTTAATGTATGACCGACCCGCACCAACGACATTTATTTTACAGGGGCAGGTTTGTTTGCATCCAGACCGCATAATACCTTAATAAAATTCCGGTAATTCCGTCTCCATAATTTCTCTCTGTGGTCAACTTTTCCCTCAAACGCGTTACACTAAACGATTCTTCTCGAAAAGAGTATAAAACACTCGAACCAACACGATTTTTAAACATAATCACACCAAAAGTTCAAGGTACTGAGAGAAAAGTTTCAGTTAAGCAAACTCCACTCGAGCAATACTCAAAAGAACGGTTGGAAATCAGCAAATTTTAAGCCATAAATAAAACACAAAATGAAAAAATTCAGCACCTGGATGTTAGTTTATTCATTTTGACGTTAACTTCTTTTCAGGGGGAGCTGAAAAAAAATTCTTTTATCCCAACTCAGCAAAACGGGGGTTATTCATCATCGAAAATACGAGATGAAGTATGATTATGTATAAAATACAAGCCAAAATAAAACGATCTGCGTCAAGAATTATGCTAATAAAATATCAACGTCAAGAGGAAGAGAGAAAAAAAAGGCAAAAGATTGATTTATTGCTCCTCTTGGACCGGAAGGTTCAACGAATTATTAATCAAAAGGCAAAACTTGTTAATTTTCAGAGAGAGGCTAAGTATCAGCATTAATCTCTTCCCACAGCACAAAAAAAAATATGGTTGAAATAATTTTTTTTCTAAAATTCTTCTTCATTACAATATTTTTTACCCGGTTTTGAAAAAAGGAGAATCCTGTCGGCTTTACATTAAGTATTATCAAGTTAAAGACTAGATTTTTTAATATCCGATGTGCAGCCTCCATGATAAATTTCAATTAGTTTCAGAAAACCATTTATTCGCTGGATAATTGTGGAAATCGTGAAAACGTGATTTCTATACAAACTTTACTTTATGAATGGAAATCGATTCGCGTAAAAAAAGGGAGAAAAAATTCAATTTAAAGTGATTGAATTTAATAAAGTGATTAACTCGCTCCGATCTGAACCTACAAATTTACTTTTAAGATAGATTAATATATTAAAAAAGGATATTATTATTCTAATACAGTCTTAGATCGTTGTTATGTTAGAGTTGACGCAAAGTTTTATCGAATTTACCGTCTTGGGAGATCATGAGAACGGAAATTATTCAGGAATTTTTAGTGCTGTTTTATTATAGTTTGTTTGACTTAATACGACTTGAAAACTGAAAACATCTTCATCAGTCTCGAATTACATTGAAGATGTGATCTGCCTAATGTTTGATTCAAATTTTCAAGGGCGTTGTTCATTGTAATGAAAATTTTATTCACTACTTTTGAGCTTTTTTTTTCGAACAAAAATCATCATCTTAAACCGAGTTTTACTACCGATGACGCCAAAATTTCGTGAAATTGACGAAACAGTTGATTGGGTTACACTGGCGGTCGACAAACTTGTCGTCTAAAACAGCGGTGCTCAAACTTTTCCGACTGCGAGCCCATCAGTAGAGAGAAAATTTTGTCCACCCCTTGAGGTAGATGTTTACAAATACGATGTATAGTTCGCGCATTTCTTTCATTATATTGAATAAAAATATATCATCAAATATGACACATACTAATTTTATTTATAATTTTAAGAAAAACTTTTATACAACATAAAAATCAGTAGAATTCTCCTTTAATGAGATGTTTGAGGCTGCAAGTTTCTACTTATCTCATCCATGTTCGAAATTTACAAAAATTTGGCGACACCTAGTTTGCGAATATAAATCACACAGAATTTAAATTTGTTCAAAGAGCCATTTTTTAATGTTGGCTGAGACATTCTAAACAAAGTAATTAGAACTAAAAGTACACCATCGAGCTTGCCTTTGCTAAACACTGTTTACTGAAAGGGCCACGCTTTGCTGACCTCTGGGTTACACTAAGTCAGTATTGGCAAACCTTTTCTGAGAAATGGGTCAAATTTTATTCGTTTAATTTTTATTATTACCACGTGGGTCGCTAGGAGAAAGAAGACCTAATAAAAGAGAAAGCAATTAAACCAATGATTCTGAACACACAAAAAATTTATTAACAACAAAAAACTTGGCAGATGTTAGGATTAGTGTTCGGATGGAATGTAAATAAATTGATTGCTTAGATGTATACATAGTCACCTTTAATATCATTACACCTAAAATCGTCACACTACGCCTAACTTTCAACAACTCAAAGGTATCAATACAAATTATTACATCCAACAGCAGATGATTGCTGCCTACTTTTAAAAACCTCCAATACGGTTTAAGTTTCTTTCTTCTCTACCAACTTACTGAACAACATCACGTAATACTCGGATAAAAAGTATACAAAACTGTCATTTCAAAAGCTTTTGTGAACCTCCCTCTGACCCACAAATCATGGGTTCACCGCTTTAAATGACGGGCATGGTGTTAAGTTTACGACTCGGTTTATTAAAAACTCAAAAGTATCGAATAAAATTTACGTAACCATTTTCTCTTCTCTCTCTCTCTCTCTCGAATATTAAACGATAAACTTATGTTCATTTAAAGACCTAGAAATGCTTTCCATTTTTCGAAATTCTCAGAGGAATTTAATTAATTGACTTGTATTCATTTATCCCCACTCCCGCTCGTGACTGTTTTAATATTACGCGGTAGTCGCATCACCACAATTTTGGAGACTCTTTTCTGCGTTACATTTCATTTAAGATCAGTCATCAGCGTAATGGTGTGTGACGTTAGATGATTTCTTTCATGAAGTGTTAAATGAGGGAGTACCTTTCTCATCACAAACACAGCTTAACTCCAAGTCGCGATTTTCATTAATCCATTATGAATAACTGTTGCCAATAAATAACTCAGTAAAAAAATTATATAGACAAAAGAATCCATAAATTTATTTTCTCTTCTGCTTTACCAAACTCATTTTCGTTTTAATACGACTCTCTTGTCTCTCATGTCTAAGATATATGATTTATCCACTTTAGATGATTTTTATTGTCGTTGATTTTAATCACATCTCTGCGGGGGTTGACACTATGTAAAATGAATACAAATCAAAAGTTTGAAGAGAAAACCGAAACAAAAGCTCGTCATTTTCCACAGCGGCAAAAAGCAAATAAATTACGTGCTCGGTTTTTCAAATTTAACGATTTTTCTGTAATTACTTTTTTTACTTGACATTATATATATAAAACAAAGTCAAAAAGATGTGTTTCCTGTTTGTCATTTTTCCCTATGATAATCACGTCATGTGAGCGTCAAAACAGAGCTGAGAAAAAAAATTTTGGGCTCGTTGTTCATTCGTTGGAAGTCCTCATCCCAGTTCCTGGTCAATGACACCGTATCGCAGACACGTTTGGGAGAAAAATTACACAAAAACCAGAGATTTAACCAACTTTACAAGGTTCTGGAACTTTCAGCAGTTCGCGAAAAACTGAACGGAGAGGATTTTTTTGGTAGGAAAATCGCTAAAGGAGACAAAGTGATTGAACGTTAGAATGGTTTTAATAGAGTTAAGTCCCGTTCAAAGGGTAAAAAGGTTGAGTAAGCTACGTCAGCACATGTATAAGACAAGTCTTAATTACGAGTCAGTGCTAATGTGCAGCTGAAGCTTATAAAGTTGGTAAAACTTTTGATACATTGAAAGCGATGTATCCTTCCAAATTTTTGACAGTTTCGAAACTAGGCATAAGATTCTCACCACCAAAACTGTTAAATTATTGGTAAACATGAGACAATGAGCAAAGCGAATAATTTTAGCACTGAGAGAGACGTTTAAACCAGGGGTGGGCAATCTTCTTAATCAACGGGCCAATTTAAGTTTTAAAATTTTTTGGCGGGCCGCACATAAAATGGGAATTAAAGGAGGAGGTCCGCAACACATTTGTCGCAATTTGCAACACATAAACGACTTCATCTTCTTCTGTAGACTATACATCTATTATTCTACTAAGTAAAATCCACTTTACACTTCTCGACCGTCAAAAAGTAATTGTACCTGACCATGTATTAATACTATTCATCTCGATAAACCCTCGGCGGGCCGTACTTTGCCCATCGTTGGTTTAAACTCAATTGCGATCCTTTGAATTCTAAAAATAAGCAAATAAATCAGACGTTCGAAGGAATACATGGTACCGTACCATCATAGCACTAAAAACTTACTGCGACACGTTTTCAATAACATTATATTCATAAACACCTTATCGTCAACATAAATAAATATGACGCCACTGCTGCATCTAAAACGCGTGAAAATTTCAAACCAGTCTTCAACAATTAAATTCTTAGTGAATACTATTTAAGCAGATATCTTTGACTTTTCACTAACCTAAACCTTAGTAAAATACCCTCTGCCTTTATAATTGAATAGTTTTTAATTGATGTTGTTTTAAAAGTTTTGTCAAGATAGTTGAAGAAAAGCAGCGAAGGAAGGAAAGTACAAAATTGAGTAACGTTCTCCGATAATCATATTTCGCTTGACGAAAAGCTGATTATAACTTCCTGATAATAAACAAAAATTAAACTTGAACTTAAAAGATTGAAGACATTCGGGTTCAACGATTTGATAGTTAAGTCAAAATTTCAAGGGGTAGAAAGTTTGATTTCGCATTTTCATGGAGTATTCATTTTATAAATATTGCACGATTCCATTGAGCAAAGGTCGGCAAAGTGCGACTCTTTATTCCTTGGCTGTGGCTCTCCCACAAACTGTTTGGTGCAGGGCTGGAACATTATTAACAAAATATTATCTTTATATATGTATAGTATCAAGTTCTATTTTATGTATTTCGACTAAATTTAAGGACATATGACCATTGAAAGCTATAGGCTGTAAGGCAACATTTACGAGATTTAATCATCCTTGGGAGTGTGCACTATTTATGAAATTAATTCTACTTTTATGTCATATACTAGTACTAAAAATGTATATTAATTAAGAAAAATTTTTGTCACAAAAGTCTGCGTATGATACTTAGTATGGAGTGTAATTTACTTCAAAAATAATGCACACTTTGATGTAGAATTCATTATAAACAACAACGTACATTTTAGCACAGAATTCATTTTATAAACTTTAACTTTAATCCAAGACATACAGTATTTAGTACAGACAAACTCAAGAGTGTACTTTTAGCACTAGCTTTAGCTTTAAAAATAGCTCTCTGAACAAATTTAAAGTTTGTATAGTTTACATTTGGCTCTTTTGGATGACGGCTTTGCCGACCACTGTCTTGGTGGATTCCTTTTTCAAATCTGCGGGAGTCCTGTGGAGTAGTTGTGGAAACACCTGATTACAGAAGTCATGGTCGTGAGCTCGAATTCTCTCTAACATCCTGTTACGCCAAAGAGTGACAAACAAGATCAAAACTTACTTATACTGATACTAAATGCTTAAATTTTTCATACCTTCGTGCAGGTCTAATCAAATAAACAAATTCTAGGAGGCGAGGAGTCGACTTGAAGCTGGAAAATTTAAACACGACGACGACATAGGACAGAAATGCCTGGAGAAGAATGACGAGGAGGCCCGACCCCAAGTAAATGGGACAAGGCCAGGAAGAGTACAGTAGAGTAGAGTCGAGATCAGGCTATATCACTAAAAATATCAGCAGTGTTTATCGTCAGCGAAATGTGTAAATAAATTAAGAGCAATTTTTTTTTAAATAATCCTAAAATTTTTACTTAAGCGGCTTAATGGCCAAAAGAACAAAATCACCTAAATTCGTGGTGACAGGTGCGAAAATCTCAAAACTCAAAAGGATTAATCTTATTAAGCACTCGGTTGAATAAGTGGTTTTAACTTTCATCCGCAATATATGATCATTTAATAGCCTTTGTATGGAAACAATTGATTAAAATTTTCATCACCTAAAGCAGGGGTGTGAAAGAGCTTTGGGATCTTTTCAAAAACTGCTAGTAAGATATAATTAAAAAGTAACTTACAAAAGCCCGATTCCAGTCGACGTCAAATAGTTATTACAACTTTCCAAAGGATAGAGAATTATGTATTGTGGTGAACGCCTAAAACACCAGTCAAAAGGACTGTTGAGCATGTTTAAGGCTCAATAAAACCATAAACCCCAACCCAAGTGAACTAAATTTAAAATTTAAACAGGCCCACACATTTTCCTTCCTCATTTTGAACGCACACCCAGTGCTTTAATTAATATTAATTATTATAAACAAACGCTTTCAGCCAATAAAAACTCTGTATAATGTTAGACTCAATGATTTTTGTGGAAGAGTTTTCAGACAAATCTTTCCTCGAATTTTTTTTGGATGAAAAACCAAAACACAACTTTTATGTTGATGAGTAACAAAAACAACTGGTCCGGTCAGTAGAATGACAACATAATCGAGTTCACGTATGAGTTTTAGGTTGCTAAAAGCCGTGCTGATTTTATTCAAGCTTACACGGCTTTTGTTCTCAGTAATAGAGATTTTAAGGTTTTAACAAACCGCGTCTCGAATTTGAAGAAGGAAGCAACACTGTAATCATAGAAAAGACCTCGTCAAATTTACCAGCTGTTGGCATCACAGATGATACAACTTAATTATAAAATATCATCTAATATATTATTGATCAATCTTTAGTAGCTTGGTGTGAAAAATAAAAACTCTTTCTTCACTAAAAATACATTTATTGACAAATACTTATTGCTTACATGGACGTGTTTAACTGAATACTGATCTTCGTTAGGTTACTTTCCTGGCCAGTTCAGATTCTTCTTGTGTGCCCGAATTTTCCGAGCATCTTCCTCACCTTCTATAGTACTCAACATTTTGCTGTAGAATATTATGAATAATTTCCGGTTGTATTTGTGGTATTATTGATCAAATCACAAATGAAATGCCTTCTGCGACATTATCCAACCTTTGCCCACGAAGGAGTATGAGAATGAATAAAAAAGTTACAGCTTCTATTCCAAAAGTTCATTTTAAAATCGACTCCTAGTACACGCCCTTTCTAATATAAAGATGATGGCACAAAAAAGGTTGCAATAATAAGGCTTTGAGCAATCCTACCAACAGGTCAGCCACGAGCTTTGTAATAAGCCCTGTGGTTACTGGAATGGGCTTTTAATATTAATGATTGTATAAAACCACCCGCAACTGCCCGATCAAACCTTTAATTGAATTTCAAAGGCTGGTTTGAAGTGTGCAACTCAGAACCTTTAATCGCTTTTGGTTACAGTAACTATTCTACAGATTTGTAATGCGGTTTGTTAAACATCGAAAAGTGATGCATTACACCTTCACTACAACTAAGCTCATTTATAAATTTGTCGACAAACATTTTGATAGACAATTAAATACAACTCAGTATCCTTTCTCTTGTCAATTAACGTCACTTCTGTCGTCAATCTGTTGCCTTTCAAAACTTTTTTACTGATCGGTCACCGTATAAAAGAAATTATAATAATTTTGATAAATATTTATAAGTAAAAAAAGCTTTTAAAAACTTTCACCGCCACAAATTTCAATCACAAAAAAAGGAGAGTGAAAAATTATAATATAAGTAACCCAATAAAGAAATGCAAATTATGGTAAACAAAATTGTTTAATTTAAGGGAATAAAATTAGACAAAAAATTTTTATTAATAGCGAAATTGAAATTCTGAAATTTTCCAGATTAAAAAATATAATAATAATAATAATAATAAAATTTTTAACAGTTAATTACTTGTTTGAAAAATATTTCAGCATTCAATTTACGTCAGTTCCCTTGTTGCCTTGAGCCTATCGTAATTTTCTTTTAATATTCTGTCATCTTCCCCCAATACTGGTCTTTGATATTTTCATTTTGACAACACTTTGTTCTGCGAATTAAGCTGAAATACAATTTTCCTGTAGATTTTCCTTTCCGGCACGGAAAATTTTATTACGAAATAAATTTTTTTTATTTTCGATTCAAACGAGAACGCGAAATGGAGGGAAAAGAGTTTTAAAGAAAAATTGAACAAAAGACAATAAACTAAACGGAATTCCTCTTTGAATGAATAACAAAATTTAAAGAGAAACCGGTAATAAAACAGAAATTTCATTTTTGATAAAGTCAAATTTGATTTTTACCGGAAATTGCTATTAGGAAGTAATTTTTTTTATTTTGGAAGTTAGACTGTAGTTTTAAGATAAAAATTCGAGTTTCCAGTCAACTTGTATCCACGTACTAGAGAAACCCACTCGAGTCAAAGAACTTTCGGGACCCCCTTTCTAGAAAAGAGAAGAACCAAACATGGAAATTCGATAAAGGTATAGAAACCCAAAGGTCAAGAATTTTTTAATGAAACAGCTAAGGAGGAGAGAGAGAAAAAAGCTTTTCGATAGAACAAAAACCAAAAGAATACTTTTTGACCTTTTCCTTTGAAAGCCTTCCAGCACTTTTTTGATAAATGGACTTCTAAAAGATCTCTTTTTCTAGATGAAAAAGAAAAATCAGTTGAACCGTCAAAACCTTATTTATTATTGTAATTGAACGGTCAGGAGACGACGAAGAAGATGGAGAAAAACTTTGCTCCAAGCTATCTAGTGACTGAAAATAATAATGATGGCGAAAAAGAAATGTGATTTCAGAGAAGAATGGAAAATCATTTAAACCTAATTGCGTCATTACGTTTCTTCTTGTTTTTAGAAAAAAGGGTAATTTGGATGATATAAAAAGAAAAAGAGATCTAAGGTGGTTCCATGCTTAGAATATATACATTCTATTTCAAGATGGCTTATTTCTTTCTGTTTCCATTTCATCAAGCTCTTCTTTTGTACTTTTGAGGTTGATTCGCCAAATCCAACTTTTGGATCCAATGATTCGAGGCAAACTATCCTAGAGATAAACAATCCTAATCGAAAATTGTTTATATAAAACTTTCAAAATCTAAAATTTTAATGAAAACTTTTCACAGAGATTTCAAAGATAAATAGAACAAATTAGGAATCAAGATTTTAATGGGAACTTAAAAGTCATTATAAAACTTATTTGTCGATTGTATGTGAGTTACTTGATCTCCTCCAAAAATAAAAATCTTTGACTAGCAATTCAATGAACTTTTTTTTTCTTTTGTGTTTTGAAGTCCCTTTATCCTTTTAAATTATCTCTTGCCCTATTATCAACCCATGTTTTGCCTTTTCTTAAATAAATATTTTATCTTCCCTATTTCCCTCTTTTTTTTCATTTTCTTCATTTTTTTCTTTCTGATCTACTAATCCCATCTTTCTTCTTCCTACTCCTTCAAACCGAATTCTCCTTTATCCGATTTTGAGCTAAGACACTGGCCTGTTTTCCGGATAAAACCTCCTTAAAGTTAGGCCAACAGTGTTGTCTCAAACTTGCAAAGAAGCTGCTGGAAACTAGAAAATAAATAAGCAACCAAGTTTTTATAAATCTAATGTAAATTGAAGTTTGAAAATATTTCTGTGAGGTAGAGTGGGTGTGGGACTATTGGGATAGGACTACCAAGCTATCAAAAGCAGATGACGTGATTGACATGACTGAGATAATTGAAAGTGGGAATCACAGCGAGAAAACATGTCACGAATAATTTAACGAATTAAGAGTCCTTCCATCATAAGTTAGGAGATCTTGAGAGTGAAATAATTATTTGTTATAAAAGTCAAGTAGTCGTTGATATTTATTCCCGTTTTGTATAACAGGATGTGGGAGGAAGCTCACACTCTCCACTGTTGCTTTGATAGTCAGGCTCTTTGACCACTCAATCACTGCTATAGCAAGCTGATGTAACTGTTATAAGTTCTTCGAAAGTGTTTCAGGCCCTGAAATATTGTTGATAATTTTAATAACGAAAGGCAACAATTTCACAGCAAACGAGCTTCTAAGCTTTTTTTATAATCTTAAAAGGCTGCGTACGTCAAAGATAATTCATCTTCTTCAAGTCTAAGAAATATAAATTCCTGGTAATTTTCGTCTTTTTTCCCAATTTCCCTTTTAACTACCCCCCGGGTGTTTGTATAAAATTTTAACAACGTACAAAATCGAAAATCTCTCTCAACAAACTTCTCTTTCACTACAAAAAATTTATCTTCATTAAGATTTTTCCAACAAGTTTCCCTTATTCCATAGAAAATTTCTTCTTTGAGTTTGGCTCCAGACAATGTTGAAATTTATTGAAACTCCTTCTTCACACTTTGATGCTTTATGTTTTCTAAACTTTTGAACCCAACTGACTTCTACACAAAATTATATATTATTCGAATTTGGTAGTATAGCAAGATACGGAAGAAGGATTCAAACTCATGATT
This sequence comes from Columbicola columbae, assembly GCA_016920875.1. NCBI lineage: Eukaryota > Metazoa > Arthropoda > Insecta > Psocodea > Philopteridae > Columbicola > Columbicola columbae. The sequence continues at coordinate 16,864,723 of JADMLL010000001.1, read as the reverse complement.
TTAACTTCTACAGCCAAGCAGTTTAACAACTACACCACAAACTTCCCACACTTCTACACAAAGTCTCAAGAAGCAAGGATCAAACGTATACACGATCATATTAATTGATGAGCTTTTACAGTCGCTACCGGTAATTTTTAACAGTTAAATTGTTATAAAGAGAAAAAAGTTTTGAGTGGAAAATTACACCTACAAGAATCTCATTAATCTCTAACTAAATGTTTCGTTTACTGTGAAGTTAAACATATACTTCTTTTAAATTTTTTATAATAAATCTTATATTAATGCCAATAATTAAAATGAAAAATTTATTTTCACAAAAATTTATAATAACTGTGGTGTATATTTTGTTGTGCGTAATTATTTTATACTTAACTGGTCGTTAAACAAATTTTTGCGGTTATTATTCGATTTTTATTTACTTCAATTGTACACTTCAACACTCCTACTCACTATAATAAAATAAATCTTTTCAAACGGTTTTCTCTTTTTCATACAAAATATCTTCGAAAGTATGTCAAAAGTATGGCGGGCCGGATTGGTGAAATGTGTTAAAGCCTTGGTACTCAAGCTTTTTCCTTCCCGGGTCGAATTTCCATTGTGACTATTGCGACTGGGCCACACGACATTCCAAAAAAAAAGATTTTACAGTCCGGCTTTCGATGCATACAGCCCACCCTGAGGGCATCATCTGTTCTGTGTGTATCGGTCAGTCTGTTTCTGTATCTATTTTCTGTATATTGCCTCAAGATATGTTGAGGCAAACAATGTTAGCAGTTTCTGGGCTTAGGCTTGAACATTTTTGTACTGGTCAGGCACTATAGTTCAGACTTATCAATGAGGAATCAACCTTTCACAACTTTTCACTCAATCACTTTCCACTGCGCCATTGGACCAAACAGTAGAGCTTGGCAGGCCGCAGTTTGAGTACCGAGATGTTAAAGCAATACGAAACAATTTCCCAAAATTTTGTTATGTCTTAACCGCTACAACGACACATTTTCACTTCCAATTTCCATTCTTTTGCTTTATAATTATAATTTCATCTGTTCACTTGACTGCTTCCATTTATTCAATCTTTGTTAATTAAATGTTATTAAAAATAACAACACCAACACAAAGTGTCAACTGACACAGTTCATTTAACGCACAAAAAAGGGAAAAACGAAAATCAAGAGAAAATGATGAAGAAAAGACACGAAACAAAATTCTTATTCCTCAGAAGAATTTCCTAATTCCATTCATTGACTAAAAACTTATTTAATTTCCTTTTTTTTTGTAAATGGAAGCGTTTGAGATTTAATTATCAGAAAATGAACTCCACAAAGCTCAAAAAAAACTTAGGAGATAAAACTTCAAATACAGAAAGCCTCAAGTAAAATTAAAAGATATTTTATCAGCAGGAAATGACATTCCATTGTATAAAATTACAAACAATAAATCGTTCTACCTCCGAAGGAAAAATATTTTGTGGCATGTTAAAACAAGCCCGAGACAACAAAAGAAGTCAAATTATTGCTTCCGGTTTATCAAAATTATAAATCTTATACAAGTGCTCAAGGAAAATTTAATTTTATAAATCAAAATTAGAAAATTAATATTTAAAAAATTTGCTTTTGAGGTAAATCAGATTAACAAGTTTTAATCTTCCGAACATAGTTTTCGTCAAGCCGGTTAAATTTAAACTTGGAATCTCCTTTAGATGTTTGGGCTGAGGCCTTGAGACTTTATGCAAAAACTTTATCAGTCATTTAGTGATTCAAAATTTAACCGAAATCTTGAACCCTTGTTATTGAGAAATATAAACAATATATTAGTGCTAAATTATAATCATATTGTAATTATATGAGGCAACGAAACTTTACTTGATTGTTTTATTATTGAAGTAACATTCCCAACAGCGTTCAAAGTTATATTTTGCTTCATATAACTTTTTTTTTCAATTTTATTGTACTTCTGCTTAAGCTAAATAGGTTACATTCGATGACAGTATGATCTGCTGTAGTTAGGTTACCCTCACAACTTTATTATAATTTTTAAGGAGAGGTAATGAAAACAAAACTAAATACTAGGCTATATAGGTCTTGATTGAAAATATTATAAGCCACATATACTTCATGAAAAAATTTTTTTCAGTCAAATTTGAGTAGTCACTAATTACAATCATTAAATTATTTCCGGTTTAGAATCGGGTTAGTTGTAACTGTATAAAAAAAAATTTCAGCTTTTATGTCTAGGCAGATAGGGAAGATTGTTAAAGTTGTTATTATCAGACAGCAGTCTTTACTACAGAATTTGAGGAAGAGTTTCCGCGGGACCGTCCGTGCCTAGTTGAAGTCCACCCAGGGGTTTTAGTGGGTGCAAATCCCACATACTCCCTCCTACCTCCCCAAAGGCAGGACAGACAACCTTCGAGAGGTCTACCCTGCCTAAAAAAAGTTCTTACTAGAAGCGGTATTGACTACAAAATATTAAAATTGGAAAGGTATTTATTTATTTATTTAATTTTATGCCCGGAAAGCTTTGTGCTGCTCACTTCGGGCAGTAGAAAATCACAAAATTTACAAAATTTATACACTGAACACACATTGTCTTTTTCTCACCACTATGGCATTCATCGTATTCGCAATGGCCTCCCAGTCATGTTGACTTTCCAGCATCACCGCTACCACCGTCCAATGTTTGACCTCCCTTCCCAGGATTCTGCACAGCCGGTTCCTCTCTTCTTCCCAAAGAGGGCAGACATCCCAAGTGTGTTCGGGCGAGTCCTCCTTGTCATGGCAATGCGGGCAGGTATTTACCTCTCGCTTTCTGATTTTGTGAGTAGGTGCCGAAGCTCCCGTGTCCTGTTAGGAATTGGGTGACTCCCCAGTTTATGTCCCCATGTTTGCGGAAGTACCATCGCTTCAGGTCATTGATGAGCCTCCGCGTGCGAACACCTGAACGGCTGTTTAACGGCAATTTAACCAACCATGATGCCAAGAGCTTTACGTTGGTGAAAACACTGATACATTTTTTAGAGCGTTTCTCTTAGTGAAAAATCCGCGATGTTCTGACTTTTTTTACGCGGTTAGTAATAAACCCATAGTATATGTATGTGTTTAGTTACCATGAATAATGAACATGAAAGTTCAAATAATATTAATAAATTTGTTCCTCTAAGCTAAAAATCAAACTATTCAGAGTATTATAAGGTAACATGTATAATGAGTATAAAATTATATATTGTTCATTTCAAATACATAAAACAAATTATGTTCGAATAAAATTTAATTTTAATGCTTTCTGCGAATTAAAACAAACTCATTTTTGGAATTGGCGATTTCAATAAATTACGGAACATCATCTTAATGTAAGGCGAGTGAGAATTTCTAAATTTGAAAACCCTCGAGGAGAAACCAAACGAGAACTGACTGTATTTGACAGCCTTTTAAGATTACCTAAGACAAAAGTGAAACTACAAGAACGGAATTCATTAACAAAATACAGAAACTAAATTCAAATTCAAGATTTTAGTAACGATGATGGGAAATTGGGCCAAGGTTGATAACTGATCTCTTTCTACGGCAAAGGAAAATGTTAAATTACACTCAATGAAAAGGGCTACTGAATAAAAAGGAAAAACAATCATACCAATGACAAAGGAATCTGAAACAAATGTAAATTTATCTCTCTTGAAAGCATTTTGAGATAAAGTTGGGTTGAAAATAAAAAAAATTAATTTTTCTTCCTGCGAGCCAGGCTCAAATTAAATCCGGAAGGTAATGATAAAATAAATAAATAATGAAAGGAAAAAAATTTTACAAAGTCGGAAAACCCTCAGATTTTGTAAACAGTACAAAAGGAAGCGGAACTTGATTGTAATGCTAATAAAAAAAATAACAGAAAGTAAAAATTTTTTCGGAATCCGACTGTTTGACTGGAGTTCATTGCCCTGTAAGTGCATTTCGTTTTTCATCCTTCTTAAAATATAAAAGACCAACCTTTTTATTCTTTGAAGGTAAATACGTCACAACAGACTTTGAAATCCTTATTAAAACTTTGTTAATAATGACAGGGAAATTTGAGAATAGTGAATGAATTCTGCTCTCAAACGTGTCGCATGACATTCTGTATGTTTCCCCAAAAACGATTTTATTTAGATAAAAATAGCATATTTAAAAATTTTCGAAAAAATTTGATTTTCTAATTGGGTTAAATACACTCGGGTCTCAAAAAATGCTTTCCGATAGACTTTAATGATCGAGAAGGAAGAAGATTGGGAATGGATTTAACTTCCTTTCGAGACTTGACAAATTAACGAACTGATTTGAGGTCAAGTCTGAAACCACTAGAAATGAAAAGCTTTGAAATCCAGAAGTTGTTTTCTAATTTTGTCACGTGAAACGGAAATTTTAGCGAAAAAAAATTAAGCAGGTCTCCAATATCTTCAGATTCCGGCAATTATTAACCTTTTATCAGTGCGATTTAGAACAAGCTTGCTTTTTCTAAACACTGTATGTCTCAGCTTAACTACCATACTTATAGATAGATAATACTCCGGTCTGTACTAAAAAAATTTGTTGAAGAGCCAAGGAATACACTTTGCCCTACAGGATTTAATTTTAGGGTTGATCTGTTCATTTCAATCTAGAAATCCTTAAACGCTTCCAATCCAAAACTCTTCGTATCCTTGTCAGTGTCCCTCGGTTTATTTCAAATTATTTTATAAGAAAGCATCTGGCAATTCCCATCGGCAAATTCTCTCTTAAATACTTTTTCGACTAGCTGTCCATCTTATGTTTTCTACAACATCCCACAAACAAAATTCTCTTGGTCTCAAATTTTCTTCCTCTATGTCAACATTCCTTCGTATTTTTCTTTTTCACTATACTCTTTTCTGTATCAATCTATCACCTCATTTTTTCTTTTCCTGTTTATTTTATAATAATTCCTCACAAATTACCATTTTTCCACTTCCTTAATTTATTTCATCCTAACGGAATTCCCAGCTGTAATCTTTATCCGGTCCATAAAGCTACGACACTCAGCTGTTCACTAGATAAAATGCCTTAGGGCTACACACTCTACTTCTCGTCTTGAAATCGAAGATAGGTGACAGTCAAGGGGATGAAAAAATTACGGTTCAGAAACTTTCACAGGAGTTTGACTTGTTTGTAGTAAGTTGTGATGTTGTAGTAGTGAAGTTGTGTACAACTTCAAACAAGTTTCACTGAAAACGAGCCTTAGGCCATTAGAATTAATCACAAAATTTAATTTTTGTTTGTTTCCAACTTAGTTGTTACTGATTAAATGTAAGCTTGAACTGATCGTAGTTACGCACAAACAATAAGAAATAGCGAGATGAAGAATGCGTGAGTGAGTCAGTTATCGACCCGGAAGACGGAGACTAGTCGAGACGTATCTGAATAAACAAGTGTATAAGTGTCAAACCTTTCAAGCGTCTAGACCAGAGTGAGCGAAGTCGCATGATGATTAGACAAAGAGAAAAGAAAATGGCGTCATTGATAGTCTTGATAGTTTTCTTCTCGTTTTTGAATAATATGAGCTTTCGATATATTATTTGTCGCATGAAAATATAGTTTTAACCTAAGAATATCGTAACAAAACCTTTTGTAAAAATTTTCCTCGCAACATGACACCTACCAAAAGGATTTCTCATAAAAATTTAATTTTTTATCCTCAAAAGTCTAAATTTGAAGAATTATTCAATTTTACACGTGATTTCTAACAAGATTCAGATTTGTACGAATGGAATCATCGATGCCCAGTTTTTGTATTCAAATAACCTTTCCTCCCAGAAAATGTAAATTTTTTAACCAAACAAAAAAGGAAAATTTTCCATGCAAATAAAGAGGGCGAAATTTTGAAAAGAGGGATATTACCGGAAGGGAAAAAACATAAAATAAATCAAAAAATCCGGTTGGGCTCTTCTATTTCAAACGGAATTACAGTCGAAACCCTTTAATTTCGAATAAAATTTTTCATCTGATTTGCAACCCCAATTTACCTCTCACTGTATTACTTATTAAATTAATAATTGTAAGTGGTATTTGTAGTGTTTTCAATTTCATTAGGGGCTTCCAATTTTTGTTATTATTAAACATTAAAAAATCGATTACTTCTTCTTAGCTCAAATACTAATCAAATTTTTGGGACAACTGTAAATGGACACTAGTGGACCTCGTAATTATTATATTTGAAAAATACCCGATAGTGAAAAATATTGTTAATAATGTTATTTAAATAAATGTTTTAATCCCGTTTCTCACCCTTGGACATAACAGGATACCTCAGGATTATCTTCGTAGCGCAGAAGATTGTCCGCAGGATTGAACTCACGATTTGTAGTCGAACGCTTTAACCAATACATCAAAATCCTCCCGTCGTTAGGGATATTATTTTGTCAGCTATTATCCTGCATCAGATTTCTGCAAGAATAAGAGATTCATCTAGTCCAGACGTTTCAGCTACTTTGAAAACTTCAGGCGTCTTTAGTGGTAGAGAGTAGTTTGGGAGTGGTGAAGAAATGCTTTAGCGGCTTCGGCCTCAACTGTAAAATTTATTTATGGAATGAATCTTATGAAAGTTTGAAATAAATACTCACTAAAAGTGTGCGATTTTTATGAAATTGACTTGGAATAGAAAAGAAATTCACAACCACAAAAATACCAACAACTTTCTGTGTGAGCAAAATGACCCTGTTATCAGCCAAATTGTCATCAAAATAACATTTCTAATAGCCTCAGCTGCAAAAACCTCAAAGCCAATGAAATGTAGTGTTCAATTTATTCCTCGAATAATAATTTGAGGTGAGAACTGCTGGCAAAATATTATTATAACTTACTCATTTCACACGGATTACTCTTCTCGGGTTTAAATGCTGCTTCATTAAGGTACCGCAAAAACCTAAAATTGTATAAATTGTGTTAAATGGTCAGAGAACTTCTATGTACCATTTCCTCAGAATCAGGTTTAGATATCCCAAATCTCCAATTTAGTTTATGCAAATTTAGGGTTTCCGGTTTCAAAGCCTATCTTCTTTATTTGATTTCTTCCTTTCATTCCGCTTTTATGAACAGCCTCCAATATCTCTCCCTAACTGTTTGGGTTCGCTGCACCTTAATCGAGGTAGTTCTACACTTGAGAAAGTTCGTACGATACAATTTTCCTAAGAGAGGTATGGTTCCATAGCAGTTCAAACCTCTTTCAAAGTTTCCTGAGAAATAACATCCATCATGGCAATCACATAAATCATCGATATCAATGTTCTTTTACCCAGAGAGGGAGAGAGAAGAATGCCGTATGTAGGTCCACAAATCAAATTTCTTCCCAATGTTATCTTGTTTTCCACGGTTGACCTAATTTCTTTGGCTTCCCGTTGTCCCAATCGTAGCCTAAATTCCTCTATTTCCTTGCATCCATCTTTTTCATTACTAAAATTAACATTTTGAGGAAATCTGGCTCTTAGTTTGCAACATCACGACACACATCTGTGGAAATCCTTTAAATGAGTCTTAGGACGGCTTTAGTGTGTCGTCAAACCAATGACATTTTCGTCTTTACTCACTGTGAAAGATTTTCCTCGTTTCTCCTTCCATTTCGAATTTTAGGAAGCTTACATCTTTTCTTCCATTTTAAGAAGGAATTACTCGTGAAAGTAATTTTCGAAATGACTTGTTCCCGACTGATGTAATCTGCCAATTGCTTTCCATTAGAAAAATAAATCAAAACACAAGAGATTTATCTAATGCTTTTTATACAGCTAAATTAAGTTTAAACTAAAAACAAAACAAAAAGATTTTCTGACTTTTCTCTTATCAAATTCATTTATTCCTCATCCTCTTCTCTTCACAAAACTTTTTTTACAGAACAATTCAGGCTTTTGGCTCATATAGGAGATGACCCGTAATCCGCTTCAAGATTTTATGGGCTATCCGAATATCGAGAAATGATAAACAAAATAAATAAATAACACATATTAATAAATTAGTAAATATTTTACTTTTTTATCGAATTAATTGATGAATTAATCAAGGCTGACATGGAGAACATCTGAAGTCAGTTTGGCACTTTTGCTGCCTTCTTTATTCTTTTTTCTCACTTTAATCTGTTCTTCCATTGGAAGGACTTTAGAGAAAGAAGAAAAAAATTAACATTGGTTTAACAATCAGTTGTATTATTTATTTAACATTTTTTTGGCATAAATTGTTCGTTAGGATGGTTCAAATAAGAAAAATCGAGAAGACTGGTAAGGCCGCCATTTAATGATGAAAATGTTTTTGGTCTTTGATTGGAGGAAAGAAAAGTTTTTTTATCTACAAACGAAGGTTTCGTGATTTTGAAAAGAGAAACTTATTTTTAAATAATTATTAATATAATACTATGTCTGTATTGTTTCATCATTCCTTTGTTTACTCTTCAGAATTCTTCAGGCAGTAAATTATGCTCATCTGATTTTTAACCCAATGTGCCCTTGTATTTAAGGGAAAGCATAATTTTGCTTATCCAACAAACCTATGTATACACCTCTATTTGATCCTCCTGTTATATCCATGTTGCCAGACTTGCGACCATGACGGAGGAATTTCATTATTCATTGTCAGGTAATTCATCCGGTTCAAGGCCAAAAGGTTTTTAAGAAAACGTAAAATAGCACAAAAGGTCGCCCGGATGAATCTTCAAAAGAATGCTGTACCTGTACCTGAAACTATCATGTTAATTGTTAAGTGATCAATACGGATAAAGGCTCAGGAATTTTAAGAAAATGTTTCATTGATTCAGTAGGCCGCCCAGACGAGTCATTCAAAAGATAACAATTGTTAACCCTTTTGGGGGTGTTAATACTGGTTCAAATGAATCAATAAAACATTCTGAAACCAGGTATCAGTGGGTTTGTTTTCTAACAACCTTACCACACTTCGTCACCACTTAAGTGTGATTCAAGAGCATCAGAGGAGTTGTTCATTAACAACCTATCCTCATACATCTCAGCGACCGCCACAGGTGATTTCAAGGAGAATCAATCCTGAAGCAAAAGGCTTTTCTCCGTTCGTAAGTCGGAACACCATGAATACTGCAAAGTTTAAAGAAAAGTTTATTTCTTTAATTTCTACACTTTAAAGACTCTGACAAACAGTAAGAAAACAGTAGAGAAGTCAAAGAATAAATAATAGTAAAGCGAGAAGATCACAAAGCTGGAATAGAGGAAGAAAAGAAAAAAAATCTTCACAGCAGTGTATGTTGTCGGGCCATAACAATCGCTCGCATAAGTTTTAACCGATCATCCACTGTACCAAAACAAATTAAACGGTAAAAGTCCTGTATTATGTAGTTTGTATAAAGACTTTTTAAATTAATTTTTTACAATGAACCTTTAGAATTTCAGCGATTGCGAAATGACATTTAAAAGTTTGAAAAACACGGTAACTTACCGAAGTCATTGACTTCTTAGGTTAACATTCAAACCGAGAAATTGCCATTCCGCATTCATGCATCAAATTAAAAGGGATGAAAGCATTTAACATGTTATTTAAATTTTCAATTTCGAAATTAATTCCCTCTTCGTCGAGAATGTCAAATCCACCTTTCGTTTTTACTTTTACTACCCCTTTCTCCACTTCGCTAAATTAGGTTTTTTCTTTATATTATATAAAATTATTTCCAAAAAAGGGAAAACGGAAGCGGAAATTGTCAACGGAGAGAAAGAAATTTATTTTTCTCTTCCTGAGTAACACGACGCAAGAAAATTCTTACTCAATTTTAGAGAAGATTAAGGAAAGATTAGTTGATTGATTTTGTTTGGCGAATAGTTTGCTCTCCGACAGAAAAAACATCAATGAAGACCTAATTAAATTAAGGTGATTAAAAGCATCACGACTACAATGCCTTCACCGCTAAATTAAAGAAGAAAAATAGAGCGAAAGGAAGTACAAAACTCTTTGACATCAAGATATATGAGCACTTTTTGTGGAAGTGGAACTTTAACGACAGAAAAAAAGGTTTACTATTTTACCGTTTTCTGCGGAAGAGGAAATGAACAAGTGCTGACGTCACAAACAACCAGACGTGACGCCTCTATATTTTCTTCCTTCAATTACAATGCTGTCTATTTTGTTTTGTGATTTTCTTCCACCTTTTGGACAAAGTCGTTTTTAAATAAAATAAAATAAAAAATTTATGAATTGTAAGATAAATGAACATTTGAAGAGCTGAAACCCTTCGGGAAATAAAAGACATTTTCTTTTTGATGCAAAACACTTTCCTCTTTGTTCAATTTCAAAATTAAGACCAGAAGAAAACATCCGGGTTTTCATGTTTTTCAATAGCTGCCGCCAGTAATAGTCAATATATCATAACAAGTGAGACCAGTGATGAAGTCTGTGACTTGAAAACAGATTTGATTTGCATTAAGTGGAAAAGAAAAATAATGGAAGTAAAATAGATATACAAGATAAAAAGTGATACTATTACCCAGGAGACCAGAAGTAAAAAGGTATATAAATTATAAAATTATTTAAATAAAAATGATAAGCAAAACTTCACGAACACTGGTAATTATAATTATTTTCTAGACTGTTGTGTCCTGCCTACCTCTACGAAATCACACCTTAACGAGCCCGTCCTTTAAGACGTCTTAGAAAACATAGACAACTTGACTCACAAACTCGCTTCTCTTAGCCAAACCTTATTCCTCTCCTGCTTTTCCGTTTTCTTTTTCTAAACAGCTTCAGCCCTCCTTGGGCTTCATCCAAACCGTTCCTGGGTTAAGACGCTGGTCCGTTTTCCGGAAATAACCCCTCAAAACGAATCCCAAACCTTAGAACGTGGTAACAACACAATAATACGAATCCCGAATCTAGTCTAATCATATTCTCAAACACTTTAGTTTATATTTAGTTCCTTTTAATACTAATTACAATTAATTAGGTCACCATCTGACATTTTTGGCAAATTTTGTTAGACATCCTCAGGGCAAGAGAGGAAAGATTCGGCTGAGCAGGAAAAGAATTTTCCAGGTCAAGAAATCTAAGGAGGCGCATCATCACAAGAAACGAGGGGTTTCCAGGACAAAAATTGAAGGCTTAGGGCATAGAAAAGACAAAAGAAAAACATTACAAACCGTAGAACCATTCGTGGAACAAAAGAAACAGTGTCATCTTGGAAGTCGACGATGCGAAATGACTTTAAATGACACGAAAAAGAAATATGTGACAATAAAAAGAGGCTGTTGTTCAATGATCAAGCCTAGGTCGTTCTAATTTTAGAAATGAAAAAGCTAAAATTTGAGTTAGCACGAAAATACAGGAAAATGATCCGGAAAAAAAATTTCACTGAAATCCAACCGGAATAGAAACGCGTTATTTGCCTTTATTCTGAGGGGAAGGGATATTCAAAATTAAATTACCGCGGAAAACCAGTTTTCTAGAAAAATCCCAAGAAATGTGATTTATTTTTTTAAAAAATAAAACGACACAAAGGAGATAAAAAAAAATTTTTTTTAAACTGCTGACGACAAGTTTTACAACAATTCTAGTTGAAAAACGATTTGTGGAAATATTTCATTGAAATTTTGAACAAAAATAAGAGAGGGAGAAAACTTTTTTTTTTCTTCAGAAGTCATAAAAAACAAGTCATAAATTTTAGAAAAAATTTTTGTAAAATAAATAAAATATTCCAAAGGAAAATATGAGTAACATAAACAAAGATTTTCCGAAATTAAGTCCACATATTCTACTGAAAATTACAGGAAAAGTTTGCGCTAAAAAAAATTATCTGAAAAACTAACTTCTTTTCTGTTATTGCCATAGTTTATGATTTAAAACAAAAACAAGAATGATAGCTGACAATGTTTTCTGACATCATTTTTATTTATATTTATTTTCCAAAATTTTTAAAAAAGTTCAGTACAACAATAACAACTTTTTGTATTGGTTTGTTTTGTCTTCTACTAATAGCAATGTCATCCAACTGCCTTAAAACTTTCCCTCCCCAGCTTAGTGTTATTGATTATTTGAATTGTGATCCGAATAGTTTAGATCATAGTACTGCGATAAATTCAACTCTAAAAACCATCCCTTCACTGTAAGTAAACGTTTAGGGGATGGTTCCAATAAACTATGACAGATGACTCCGCCAAAACACGATATATTCCTCAAAACTCGTGCACACGACTACCTGCCATAATCAACACAGCCCCTGTGACGTCAAGGGTTGACGTCACAGCGCTCACCACAACTCGGTGTGACGGCTTGCACACATTTGTCGCTAACACAATTAAGTGAGATTCGTAGTAAATTTCGTTAACTTTCTAGAATTTTATGGTTATTCTAGAGATTTATGATTATTCCGAAAAGTGTAGGCATTAATATATGGTGATTAATGGTCCAAAAAATTTAAATAACACAAGTTCATTACTTACCTCATCACCATTAAGAGAAATACAAAAAAAATTGTGAATATGAGATAATCCGTAACAAATTAATTTTTGTAGGACTATTCCAACAATAGGTCACTATTTATAAACATATAAAAATTTATAATAATTAATGTCATTGAAAATTCCGCCAAAAAACGATTTAAAAATACGTTAAACTCAACAAACGCGCAATCCCACATGTTCGTAACTGAATTATGATAACATCGTCTGCTTTTGAAATGATTCTGCCACTTCAGACTGCCACGTTCCCGCGTTATTTACTCGTTTAAGTTTTCTTTGAACATCGTTATTTAAAAAGTTACCGTTTTTTTTGTTTTGTTTTTTTTAAAATCAAATTGTGGTCTTGAAACTTCATTCTTTGTACAGTTTGATTCCTTTTCACGGTGTGGTTTTTGTTTTAATCAGTAATTGACGGGAACAAACCTCAAATTTGGTCGTAATGAATGTGAACGTCAATCGCTCGGTTTCCATCTGAGTAGTTAAGGCATCGAAAATTCGGAACACTTTCTACACACATGTCAAAGCATGTGGTGGAGTCACGTCCATGTCGGGAGATGTGAAGAGGAAGACACGTGGTTAGGTGTTTTGACAAAAACCTGTAAGACATATAAGGGTGGAAAGGACATCAGGAGAGGACACCTGCATCAATAGATCCTTCGTGAGACGAAGACGATAATTGACATGATTGATTTACGAGAACGAAATCGTCTGTGACAAGGTAGAATTTGTGTCTCCATTTGACTCATAAACGACAAGGAGCATACGTTTAATACAAACGCAGTTCAACACTCTTTTGAAGGGGATATTCGAATAATGCTGCTTTTTTTTATTGGAAACTTTGCTTACGCTTAACAGTAACCAGTAACAGACATGTAAGGAAAAACTAGGAAGCACTACTCGAAAAGTTGTGTTTTTAATAATTTTTGATTGAGACAAGTGGGAGGAAAAGAGTAAACACGTAAACATGGCCTGTGCCAAATGTAGAACGTTTTTATCACAAAGTATACACGTGGGACAAAAATTTAAAAACTCCCCTGTTCTTTAAATGTTAAATATTTTTGTCTGATTTATTTCTTTTTTTCATTTCAGATAACTACAACCATTAGAGATGGCTACGTTTGGAAGCTGCTTACAAAATCTGTTTAACGTCATTTACACAGGCTTCGCAAAAATTCAATTACGAGAACTACCAACTTCCTCAAATGCCAAGAGTCAAATCTTTTAAGTGTTCCTTCGACGGATAATATATTCGTTAAAGTAATCTACTGAATATATTTGTAATTTACTGTCGATAAAAGAAAATAATTTAAGCGGTGTTGACGGGTGTATAATTTTAATTATGTTTCACTATATTACAACAGCCCAAAAGATTCCAGACGACTTTATTTAAAGAAAAAATAGAAAGATGGTCAACAACGGAAACATGGGCAACACAACAACAAATGCGTACGATAGCCTGCGCAAATTCATGACTTATATGAATATGAGTGAAGAAGAACTGTATGCCTTCATTAAACATCATTATCCAAATAATTCCATCCGGGATCTCTACAACACTGAGAGAGATTTCATCTGCACCGAAGATCCCGACAAATACTGCGACGGTTCATTGAAATCTTTAGCCGTCGCGTACAAAAACATACACGGGTATAGTTAAAACAGCGATGACTTTTGCAACTACGAACAGACTGACTTGATTATAAAATTCATCGATGTATTTGTAGGTATGTGAGTTTAGCAGTGTGCCTCTTCGGAACTATAGCCAATCTTTTGAACGCAGCTGTTCTTACGAGAAAGGAAATGTCTTCGGCACCAATAAACAGGATTTTAACGGGTCTCGCAATCGCTGACATGTTGGTCATGTTGGAATACGTTCCATTTTCCTGCTACATGTACCTTATTTTTCCCGACACGAGGAATTTCCCTTATTCTTGGGCTGTCTTCATACTTTTCCACGTCCATTTTTCCCAGGTCCTACACACGATTTCTATTTGTTTGACCCTGGCACTAGCTATTTGGAGATATATAGCTATTCGGTAAGATCTTTATGTACCTAAGTATGGGCGGTAAGATCATTTTTCACTTTCAAAAAAGCTGACTACTTTCTCCTGATTCACTTTTCTAAGTGTAACGTCATCTAAACTAATTCAATAAAATTATCTTTCAAAAGTCACCTTAACTAATATTTTAATTTTGTAAGACTTTTTTTATTGATTGATCTCAAATTCAGCACTCTAATTTTGTCAGCTAATATTTAATCAATCATTTTCGCAAAAACAAATTTTGAATTTTGATAAATTTTAATTTGAAGTGAAATGAGATTGTAGTGCACTCGACTGATAAAATTTTCCACTTGGCTCATTTAATTCATTTCGGTCTGATATTACAACCTATATTTAATAAATAAGTGGTTTTGAAAAGTGAAACATGATCTTATGTAACTATTTATAATTTAAAAATATCAGCTAACTATCCTGATTAAAGTGCCGTCATGAATTCCAGGCATCCACAGAGCAGCATTTTGTGGTGTACAGAGCCCAAGTGTCACGTGGTCATAGCCACGAGCTACATCCTGCCATTTTTTCTCTGCATACCGTTGTACCTTATGTTTCACATAAAAGCCACGACTATAAAAGAAAATTCCACCGAAATTGTCTTATATCACCTCGGTGTGAGCGATATCGCCAAAGAAAACGACAGACTTTTATGTAACATTACTTTTTGGACTTACGGTGAGTATGTTACGTCTTTAAATCTTGTTTTTATGTCGAGATATTGTGATCAAATTATATTATTATAGCAATTCAAGAGGCGTCAAATCGTAGCTAATCAAGTGAGTAGGTCATCGTGAAAATTAGTGAAATTTTTGGTTTTAGGAGTCGTAATCAAACTACTTCCATGCGTTATCCTAACAGTGATCAGTTGTCGTTTGATTCAAGCACTTTATAAAGTCAACAAACGGAAGCAGGCTCTTAAGGGTTACAATGCATGCCAAAACAATGAGCAGCTCAGTGAAAGGAAAGTGAGCAAAGCGGAAAAGAAAACTGATAGAACTACTAAAATGTTAGTAGCAATACTTCTGCTATTCCTCATAACAGAATTTCCACAAGGTGAGATGAAAATCTTTTATTTAATTGGTATAACTTATGAATTTATGTATTGCCGAATATTTATCCTTTAATAATGAACTCTTGATCTTCATTCGGTTTGATTTTTTAGGATTCAGCTGGTTTTTTAGTTTAAAAACATTACTTCCCCCCAAAAAATAACTCATACATAGTAACAAGTCATTTGTGTTAAGTATGTTTCTAGTTTCAACGTTTTTATGTCAAGTCTTAGCTGCAAGAACCTGGAAGAACCTTTCTTAGCTCAAGCATGTCTATTCACATAGTCGTATTAGTTTTCGGGTTGGTTACCTGTTTTATTATAATTATTTCGGCCCTGTTTCAATATATTTAAACAAACTGATGGCCACAAAAGACTTAAACATAATAAATAAACCAATAACAACTATAAACTTAATTTTATTTATCTTAAGAACAACTCCTCAGACATCAACTACCGTCTCTGACTCCAAACAATACTGTTCGTCTAGCCAGGAAGACATAATCACACCTATCCCAACACACTCCAAAGCGGCCACACATATCGGTATCATAATAGCATATCTTCTACAATATGAATACTACAACTCTTAAAGGTTTAATATTATTATTATTAGATCATAATAACAATTAAAGAGTCCGAAAAAACAATTTAGGCTGGAAAAAACTTTTTATTTAGGTTTAGTTCTCGCTTGAATCAAAAATTTGGTCATTCCGGTCATTTGCGGCTTACAGTTTCAGATCCCTTTTTGTTCAAATTTTTGATAATTTGAACAAAAAATCGAGCAGATTAAAATTTATTAAATATAAACGTGAAAGGCAGGCAATCCCTCAAACCCTTTAAGGGTGTAATCACCCTTCCCTGTCACTCTTCTACGGGAACAAATATTTAATATTAATTAATAAACATTAATAATGAGCTTGACTTCCTCTTCCATTCGTAACAGGAAACGTACCATAATCCTCCGCTATTAGAGGATAATCCTTCAATTTATTAATAAATTGAACGTGATCCTGAGTTTAATTTTAGCTCTGAAGGTTTAATAATTTATTGATGGATGAGAGGAATCCGCAAAAGCACGAAGTCATATCTCATATATTCGGAATAAATAATTTTATTTACAGTTGTGTGTTATCGTGACTGACAAAAGCCATACAATTAAACAGTTTGAGAGCGAGATACAGTGGTATCTTGAGATACGAATATCCTAACATACGAATGTTTTGAGATACGAATTTGAGATGTGATAATTGCATAGGTGATCATTAAATGGCAAAACGTTCGCTCAGCTTTCCTCCCGCCGCTTCTGCCCGCTGTGTCCTCTGTTTGGTTGTTGAGACCAGGCTCCTCTGTAAGGCCGCCATAACGTGTCATCCGCTTTGTTAGTGCCTGGGTAATGATGGAACTCAACATTGAGGAGGAAGTCGAGGAGAATTAGTGATATCCTTGGCAAGGGGCAAGAAGTGACGGATTTTGTGGTAAAAAGACACTCAGAGTAATTGTCTACAGGGAGAACTAGAGCCGTATTTGACGAAATGTGTCCCACATCCTTTCGTAAAATTTTAAAAAGAAGGCAGAAACAGACCTCTCTTGATCTACCTTGTGAAGGTCTCATGTAGTGAAAGTCAGGAAAGGCCCGACGTTAAAGTGATGGTTAATAAACATTATGTGTGTTATTACTTGTTTATTTATATACAAATTGTGTATACTATTTGTAATTTAACTGTGTTTTGTGTTAGTTTCATATCGCTAGAACGCATAAATATATATTTATAACATAATTTTAAATAGGGAAAATTGCTATGAGATACTATTTTTTGACATACGACGATGATCACAGAACGAATTATATTCGTGTCTCGAGGTACCACTGTATAAAGGTAAAAAGAACTGTAAATAAACTACTCTCGCGAAAATAATTTCTACTTTAGAAATAACCGAAAAGAAAAATTCTTTCCTCGGTAATATAAAATCTCTTAGCAAGGTTTTTACACAGCATTTACAATATTTTCTTATTGTAATCTTATTTCCATATATACATATATATATAGATTCATTCATAAAGTAAATGCTTTTCATTAATAGAATATGAAAGGGAATTATTATCAAACGGAAATAATGGCAGAACAATGTCCGTAATCGTTTCAGTGAGTTTGTGAAAAAAAGGAGTAAACGGGAAAATTCTAATTCCGTTTAAATTCCTTTTATAGACGCCTTTTGTAGTGAGTTATGATTATGGGACAGTGAATAATAATCACATTTCACGACAGCTTATTCCGGTTAGGGAATGAAAATTATTTTCTGTTTTCTTTATATAAAGCTCTCCTAAATTTTTATTCGATTCGTTACTCATTTTGGTGGTCTCAAGAGAGTGATTCCCAACTCGGGGGCCTAAGTTCAAAGCAGACAAAAAAAATGAGGAAGATAACATTTTATGATTTTTAGACTGGCAATTAGACAAATTGTCTTTTTTATGGTAGAATTTCTTAGATTCAGACTAGTCATGGCTGACGTTAGAGAAACAACCCATAAAACAGTAGGATTATGCTGGTGTTGTTATGATGGATAGTCACAAATATATCATTTAAATCAAATCAAACCGGAAATGGCAAATCATTGTAGTAACATTACAAAAACTTTAGAAAAATTTGCTCAGCCATAGCACAAAACACTTTAAACATTAAACTTCAAAGCTCAAAGCCTGGTGTTGGGGTCATTGGTGCTCACAATAACACTACAAATCAATAACAACGTCAAAAAGTTTTAAATTTCAAGGACGTGAATCCTATCAACCTCATTAATTCTGGAAATGAAAAAAAAGAGCATTTCTCGGAATTCTCATAAAGATCATTTTTGATTTTCCGTGAAAATTTAACTCTGAGAGAAAAAGAACTTCCGTTCACGTGGAATGATCTAAAGACTTATTAGTAATTTAGTTCTTATGTAAGCTAAATTTTTTTCTTCCCTGTTGCCCGAATATTTATTTTGTTGGTGTGTTCAGGTAGAAATTACTTTTAGGTAGAAACTTTGTTCTTTCGGAAAACATTGCAATTAGATTAAAAGATTGTAGTTAAAAGGAAACTTATTTTTGAACAAAAACTCGAGTAAACTAAAGTGCTAGAAACCAGTGCGGAAATTGAATCCAAAATTTTAAAAGGCCCTCACGGCAAAGAGCTTGGCTTACCAACCACTTTTCCGTTAAAATGGAAATTTATAAATACGAGGTGGCAAGACTTTATTAAACCGCCTAGTAATAAGCGCCCTTATTATCATTACTTCTTCTTCTACCTCTTTGGACTTTAATTGTATCTCTGTTGAAAAAGGAAAGGAGGCTTCCGATTAAACGCCTACTCATCTCCCTTCGGCAATTTGGAAAAGGGAGATGTCATGTCTCACGTTTCTAGGCACCCAACAGGAGGGGATCACCTCATAATGCTGTTAGCAAGGACCATAGGTTTTGTTTTTAATTTTTTATTTAACTCCCCTCGGGAGGAGCAGACCAGCACCTCAGCCCCAGGAACGGTTTGGAAAAAGTCAAAGGAAGGCTGGATGGTATGTGAGAAGAGGTAGGTTAAGAAAAGAAAAGCAGGAGAGGAATAAGGAGATTTGACTACGAGAAGCGTGTTTGGGAGTCACAGAGGGATTTAGGTGGTTCACCAGTCTGGAGGTGTATTTGCAAGTGAGCCTTTCGGTTTTCTTCTTTACGGAGGAAACCCCCAGGTCATCGCAGATGATAAGACCATAGGTAGTAGGACAACTCTGTCGTGAGTGTGCGATACTTTACGAATTTTAAATAATCGATGGAAGTCAGCACAACAGACAGATCCGCAGTCCAGATTTGATTGGAAAACACGAAGTGGGTATTCAAGTGTTCTTCTCCACGAGATTAGCTCTGACCGCAAAAGGACTGCTCATCGAGTTTGAGATTAACAAGCCTTTTTTCCACCGCTTAAAGGGAATTCCCTTCTTATTATCATCGTAACTCAATTTGATAAGGTCTAAACAATAGTTGCTGACTTTATAATATTAATTCGTAATACCATATTCATAAAACAGTTTTTATTCGATCTAGTTTTATCAAATAAAAATTTCAACAATACCGCTTCAAGTTGATCGTGTATTCTCAACGGAAAAAGAAGCCTAGAAAGTGCCAAACTTCTTTTGTGTTTACTGAAAAGATGTCGTTGGAAACATACGCAGAAAAGAACTTTTCTTCAACCTTGAAAACTTCACGGTTCAGACTTAGAAGAAAAGACTACGATATTTGCAAGTTACCGCTTTCAAAAGAAACTTATAAAGGACTTTACTTTTTGTACCTAATGTTTTTCATGAACTTCATCTTCAAGAACAAACATGTTCCAGATGTGGATTATTTCATCCAGAAAAGAGGTTAAAATCAAAGAACCAAAGCACGTTCTTAGCTTTCCTTTTCCAATATCAATATTTTCTCGGGTGCTTTCTAACTTTATCTTTTAGTTCTCAAAAAGAAACAACAAACAATGTTGCGTCTCGAATCTATTTATTTTATTGTTATTTGATTTGTCTATGACATATCAAAGAAAGTAATAAAAACTTCTTTTGTGAATTGTCTTTCTCCTTATCAGTGTTATCAGCTCTTTGTTTTAAAGGAACAAGGAAAGAGGGATTTTCCCGACTTAAGTTTTACCTAATGTCAAATTCGATAATTCCTAATCATGTTCAATGTCTTGTATCAAAAGCTCTTTTCTTGCTCCATAAACGAATAGTGTATAAAAACGATCAAAATAATTTCCATGGCTCTACGGTGTGTGTCAGGTATCAAACGAAAAAATTGACACAGCCATGAGGTACTCATAAGCTCTACACCTTCAACACTATTCATGATACTGACTATTCTGTACTACTGAATACTAGCTAATTGATTGATCTTCCAACTCTGAACTCTTGACTGGCAGAATTCTCGAACGACTACTTTGCTCTGACTCGACTGACAACTCGAGGTATTATTTATATTATCGGCAAGGAATGAGATATAAGAATTGAAAACATGAGCCTCACTCGGATTTTCGGATTGTCTTATCTTTTTACTGGAGTTAATTCATGGGGTCATTACAACTGTAGCTTTAATTTAATGATATGAACAGTCCGGACTTACTTTTAAATGTGGTATGTCAAGACTCAAAAAATAAGACTAAGATACATAAAACTTTATTTTAATTTCGACCGCACCCGTCAATACCTAAAAACCAACTGTCTGCCTCATCCCAGGCGCCACAGCGTTGGACCAGGATGACTCATCGTCACCTCTCGCTGGTGACCCTCTGTTTCAATGCCAAAACGGCATGTCTACTACATAAATATGAACAAGTACACAAACAATACGTATAAATATATACACAAGTTAAATACACTAACTATGAGACGGGCATGATAACCAATCTCTCTGAGAATCAATGAAAGACTAACTATCTATCTATTTTGATCTGAGTGATGGAAAAGATGTCCAAGAATTCGAATGAATGAATTACAGTGGAACCTCTCATAATGAGAAATCCGCCTAACGAGCTATATAAATGGTTTAAAAAGTTTCCATGTTTCTTAGTTGCTTTTGTCAAGAATATCTTTTGTTATTGAAGTATCATATTTTATTGACCTTTAGTTCCATAGAAGAGGCTTGTCTGAAATCTTTTTTTATTACGCCTCAACGTACAAAGGACAGAAAAACAGGAGCGGACACCGTGGGAATCAAATTTTTCCAGCTTTTCCTCATAATTTTTCTTATGCCTCTGTTTCCACTACAGTATTAAATCATTTTTACAGTCTTGACTCATTCAGACATTTTATTCTAAAAGAAAACTAAACTAATTACTAAAACGAATTTTTATAACTATCTTCTGCAGGTATTCTCGGGCTATTAAGCGGAATTTTGGGAACGTGCTTCTTTAGGAACTGCTACAATCTCTTCGGCGAAATGATGGACATACTAGCCCTCATCAACGGAGCCATAAATTTTATACTTTACTGCTTCATGAGTCGACAGTTTCGACTCACCTTTGAAAAATTATTCAAGCCAAAAGTTCTCACGAAATGGGCTCCGAGAACGTCGCAAACTGATCTACAGAGCACGTATGTCTGATGTTTCTTTCAATGTTCGAAAACGACTACAACAAAGAAGTCAATTTGTGAAAATGATTCAAAAATAACAAGGTGGACCGGCGACGCGAAAAATTGTCTCATCGACCATGGCACCGACGTAACATTTTTATAGTGGCCGAAATAATATTTAGGATTTGAGTTCTGCTTATGTTGAAAAGAATCAAGTTCAATAAACTCGAAACTTTAGGAAAGTTAGACCGAAATGAGGGAACGGGTGGTTCGAAAGATAATAAAGATGTTTATTTAAAAAACAATTCCATGTTATTATAATATTTCTGCTTAAAAATCTCTGATCGGTTTCGTTGTTTTCGTGCTTCCCTGGAGTGCAATCAGTTACTTTTTGTATAAATAAACGAAAAAGATTTTAAACAGAATCCATTTCCAAATATATTTGTCTAGTTTCTAGTAAAATCAATCATTCAAGAAAAGATGGAGTATCAAAAACATAAATTGACAGAAGAAAAAGCAGGGAATTAGTACTGAACACAGATTAGGAGGATTAGTGTGGAATTGAATAGTGGAGGTTATGGCAGCCCAAAACATGACAATTCACAACCATCAGGCAGTTTGTGAGTATTCGGTAGTTTATACACAAAAACTCATACTAAGCTTGAATATTTGAGTCAGTAAAGTTTGAGTTATCAATTTTTGTTGGGAAAACATTTGCAAAACATTTTGTATTGAACGTTTCGTCGTACATTCATTGCATTTGCATTCATTTCAATCCAAACATTCTTTGCAGACATTTCACATTGTTTCACATTAAGCCCTTCTGTAGCAGACACAACAGAAGAAAAATATTTATTCAGTGCTTCATGGTAAAAATCTTCAGACTTAGAACAAAAATGAAAATAAAATGCAAATGCAAATCAGGTTTTAATCTGAATTTACTCAAGTAGAATTTATAGTTCTCTCAACTCAACACTCTTTGCTTTTCTCTCTTTTTATTGTTCATAATTTTGGGAGCGAAAAAGTGTGAAGTAACAATTTGAAATAAAAACGACAGCGTACTAGCCGGTTTTCATGACTAAAAGCGATATGCAGTTAAAACATTGTAAATGATCAATTTAAATTGACTTACCTTATCTTGTTGAAAATGGTCAAAAATTTTTATGGCGACTTGTTAGAAACAAGTCATAGCAAAATACAAAGTCAAGCAGGATGAAGTAGTATCAGACAGGCTGTACGACATGAGGAGACCTGCACGAGGGCGCAAAGAAACTTCTAGAAGTATCTGCAGAGATAATGAGACCGATTAGGGTCAATCAGTGCTGTTTCATCACTCGGCAAGTTACTCGAATGGCTATCGAAATGCTCGCGCTTTTTTTTGTAAGTTTTATTGTAAATATTTTTATCTAAATATATTTCATATTCGTTTGGAATTCGTGCTTTTTGATTCATCCACCTAATTCCGACCGAAGTTGGCTTTTCCGGCTTCCAGACCACAGTCTAAACTTCTGGAGTCAGATCATCTCATGATCGTGAAATTATGAATAACTGGATTAGTGGTCGAGCACACAACCTCTCGACTAACAAACAACATCCAACGATTCTATTTTTAGCTGACCTGGATAATGGGAAAAAATTTTTTAAAAGAGGTTTAGAAGTGCCACTGGATTTGTCTCAATTACTTAACGTGACATCATGAAGTTTTGTTATTATTTCAAACGACTGCTTTTTGGGGGCGGGGGAGTTTGAGGAAAAATAACTGAGACAAGCCATTTATGCTCGTAAAAAATCATTTTACACCAAGTGGTATTAAAGATTTTTTATTTTACCAAGTACTTTGCGTGAAGTTAATCAAAACATTAAGATGATAAGGGAGAAGAGTTCTGCCACTCTTCTTCATTGAGATTAGGGAAGCTGTGTCTCATTTTCATAACGGGTTCTTTGTAAGAAATCGCTTCCTGATCTAAAAATTGAATTTGGCCTTGGCTAATTAGGCGATAATTAGTATAGTCGCCTGGTTGTCCAAACCTAAGTCTTTCCAAACCTGAGTCAAACTCCATCAAAGATGTTCTAAGGTGCAAAAGGAAGCGAGGAAAAAGAAAATTTTTTTGGTCTACCAAAAGCCTGACGCAGTGTAGAAGCCAGTCACCTATCGCTATAATTCCTTACTCGTCTTCATTATTTTTTCCATTTTTTAATAAATTAAACAGAAACAACCAACTGAACACAAAACCCAAATCAAGGACATACTAGGAGGTTTTATAAAAACAAAAAAAATGGCGAAGAGCAGTCAGTCCGCACGGTTACAGTAAAAAGGAGTCTGATATTATCTGAAGTTTTGTGGTATCTTAAGTGTCATCCAATTAAAAGTTTAAAAAACCATTCTATCTCCTCTTGAATACAGTTATTGTCTAATTAAAAAAAATTTTACTATACACTTTTTTTTATTGAATTTCGAAATATATTCATAACAGAATTTTTATTTTACTCATAATATAAATGTGAATGTATTTCTTTTGATTTTCAATTTCCGCCCTCGTAAAGTTTTACAGTTCCCACAATCACGCCTACACCACGAGCTACAGTCAATGATTTCCCACAATTTTTTATCGTAAATGAAAAGTTAAGAACTGAAATAAATGAATGAAGTAATTAAAATCATTAATGAGAGGTCTGCGGTGTGGTGATCAAAACGCCTGAAGCCCTGTGAGGAGTTATGGTTGTAGGAGTTCGAGCCCTCTCTGGCATTTAGTTATGCGAGGTGTAAAAACCGGGATTAAAACACAAAACCAAAATTAAAAATAATTGAAGAAAAACTACACAACTCTATTCTCTACAGGAAAATGAATACTCCAGTAACACTTTGAATCTGTCGTGGAAGAGGATTAACAATTGGAAATCACTCATCACTTAATAAGCTCTCACGTTTCTTTCTGTTTGTTTTATTTGAAAATTCAAAAACTGTTTTCAAAAGGAATGTAAACACATAAAATAAGTCCCATCTGTTACATTCATTTTAAATTTTATTAAATTCTAAAAATTTTCTCTTTTCGATGGTTTTAATTTTTTGTTAATGTTTGGAATGATTGAATGAATAGTCTTTTAAAAAATGGTCTCAGTTTTAGTACCGAAAAAAAGGGGAGAAAGGATCACATATCACGTACCCGAACTTCCTGAAAATTTCACTTCCATACATCCACCAGTTAAAGAAGGTTATGACAACATTTATGACAAAGGAAACAGAACATTCTTTCTAAATTATAGAAAAAATGTCTTGTCGAAGTACATAGTAAGTGAACATTTTCAAATTTTAAAATTTGTCTTGGAAAGCTCATTGATATCCTTACAAAGGTTCTTCACATTGTCTGTGAGTTTTTGAAAGGGAGGGCTCTTTGATGATCTGAGACTCGTTGTTATGATTAATTTGGGAAGAGTTTTCACTAATTCCCAACTCCAGTACTATTTTGTACTAAAAAATTTCCAACTGAAACGCCAAATTATTTTTCATTTTAGCCACCCATGTACAAATGGGGAGAATTTTACGACGGATATTCCCCACATCCTAAGATAATTATAAGTCACCGTAAGCAAAGATGGGAAGAAATGTATTCAAAACCGAACATCAACCTGACATTTAAAGATCAAGCCAAGATAAAACACATCAACGACTTCTATCTCCTGTGTCAGTTCCATAGGCAGTACTACAATGACTATACAGGTCACCAGCATCCGATGGATTATTTCCAGAAGGATGAGTATAAATGGAATTCTCCACCCGATTTAAATTCGACCTACGTACAATTCCCCGAAATATATGTAAAATACAAACAACCCCCAACGCTGCCTTTGACAACAAAAAGAGTTTGGCTGGAACCCTTTGAGCCTTTTAGAAGAATGGCTGGAAAGTACGATCCTTATCCAGATTTAAAATTTCCCAGATGAAGAGAGCTATTTTTTATATTATATAAAGGAGCTAAAAAGTCGAGTATGTCTGATTATAACTAAAATTAGTATGGAGTTTATCGAAATACGGAGTAAATTGTTCAACCGTTTTTGTCAAAAGACGTAAAAATAACTTTTAAACTTCTACCAAAAGTTAAAAGCAGTACATGACTCAGTTTTGAGTAATATAGAGTAAGAGTTAAAAACAACAATAACAAAAGGACAATGAGATATTAAAAATATAGATAACGTATTGAAAGTAACTTGAACTGGTTTTGTAATTAGTAAACAATTCAGTTTGACTTTCCCACTACAATAGCACACAACGAAATAAAACTAAAAACATGAGAATTCAATTTGATATATATAACCTTGATAAGTGCTACTTCTTATACCAAGATGCTGTAATTAAATTAAAGACTCAATTTATTTACGCCTATTTGTTTAATAAATTTTCTAAAGAGCTAAACACGTTTACTTAGTGATAATTTCTTCACGGAAACGGAACTGGAAATAAGTTCTGCTTTGGCATTTTTAGAAATGTTCAAATCATTCGGTTTCCTATTAGAGAATTGAAATTTGTTTCAGTTTTTTATTTGCTATTCATGTTTTTTGTAGAATCCAATTCTGAAATCACCCAAATCAGTTTCTAACTTTGAGCCGTACCATACATCTACTGCTGTCGACGATAATTAAAGTATTTTGTCGACTCTAAGTGTTGATCTTTTTACTACGCACGTTTTACCTTCTCTGTAATTATTCAGTTTTAAAGTTTTATAGATACAGTGGAACCTCTCACAACGAGTGCCTCTCAAAGCGAGAAATTTGCATAACGACCAACATAAATTGCAAAAATGCCTCTCATAACGACCAATGCTTCACACAACGAGCAATTTTTGGCAAAATGAGCGACATGTATATAGGGAATCCCCCCGATCGGTAGAGAAAAGATTTTCGAACTCCAAACCAGAGCACATTCAAAGTTAAATCTTCATCTACCTGTTTTAATTTCTTCACTAGCACCCAAAATTCTTCCATTTCCACTTTCATTCGTATTCAATTTTTAACCTTCTTAGCTTCCTTTCTTCCTTTTCTCTTCCTTTCTTTCCAAACCATCCCTTCCATCTCGAATTCTCTCTTTCAATCTCTTCAAGAATCTCGAGTTCAAACTCGTCGAATTAGAAGAAAATTTTTACTAAGGGATTAATTCACAAAGAACAATCTTTTGTAATAAGAGAAAGGCTGAAAGCAAAGTGGAAAGTGTTGCTGCTGTACATTGAGAAGCATCATCCTAAATAAGACAGTAGACCTGCGTCACAGAATTTCTTCAATGATAATTCACAATTTTGAAGCGTCACAAAGACAAATCACTGTAGGCTGCTTTGCAGTAAAAATAAATCAGGTACATAACTAAGAAAATATGATTAATCTCATATTTGACAATAATTTGTATGTATTTTTTGTTTAAATACTAAACATAAATTTTGTTTGGCCTGGAACGCATTATTCCATTTCACATTGTTTTATAAAAAATTGTTTCGCATTACGAGTTAAACTCCGGAACAAATTAAACTCGTTATGAGAGGTTCCACTGTAATTAATAAATGAATATTCAATTTCATTGGTGAGGGAAATCCTTCACTAATGAGCAGTTATACAGTAACTCATTTACCAACCATGAGTTCAAAATCATATAACGTTACAGTTACTGCAACAATCGGAACGCTATCTATTCCTAGTAACTCCTCTTGCTTAGTCACCGCTCCAAATCATTTGTCTTCTTCTACATAAACTTGATACGAAAGGCAAATTCAAATTCTGGAATTTTTTTAACTTCGTTAATGAACTCTACACAAGAGATACCTTCCGCGTGGCACAAAACAATATCATTGAGAATCTGAAAAAAGAATTGAGCCTGAACCTAATTTCAAAATGAAAACAAATTTTTCTTTTAGGGCCGCCTCGGATCTCGCATTATACAATAATTTGTCAGCTTTAGTTTTTAAACTCTCAAGCAAGAATTCAGTGACACTTCATCGACATTCCTGTCGCAAAATTTTTTATCCTCTTGATCCTATTTCGCTCTTTTGATCTGTTTCAAGTCACCAGTACCAATTATTCAAAATAAAAATTTATCCAGAAAACATGAGGAAGTACCCAAAACCCAAAACTAATAATCAATCGCTGTACTTACTATATCGGCAACCTTTATCTTTTCATCTTCACTCAAACCATCGTCCTCGCTGACAGCTTTACTTTTCGACGTTGTTAGTCTTGTAACCATTTCGCTGATATCATTACGATTTAGAAGTTGGTCTCCGTCAAAATCTGAGAGAACAAAAACAAAGATTATCTGAGGACGTTATCTTCACTATCGAGCATGAAACAAAGGAAATGGATCAATAAATTAAATTTACCATACATTAAAAACGCCCATCGAGCTCTCACGTCTATCGGACAGTCTTCTGAAAAGGCCGAAGCAAGATCTAGGATATCTTCGAAGGACATACGGTTATCTTTCATCGAAGAAAATACGTGAAACATTCTGTCGACAAATGGATTAAAGCTCAGTTCTGGGAAAACCTCTAAAATTTTTGATTTTTCATACCGATGCTGAAGATTTGTTGTTACTTCTGCGCCGAGTTCTTTGAACCGACAGTACATACTGAAACGTAAAATGAGTGGGGCGTTATGGAAATGCGGAACGTCGCTTAATACCAATACAGTCAAAAGCAATGTGGATACACCAGTGGTGGGCAAAACGGGCGCTGTTGCAATTCAGGTGATGAGTATATTTATACATCTATATTTCCTATTAGTTGCTATTAAAATTATTTTTAAAAATTCCGGGAGGGGGTGATGAGTTTTTCCTGGAAACGAGGCGGCAGGACAAAAAAGTTTGGGAACCAATACGATACACAATAGCATTTTGATTCAAAGAGTGGTAGATAAAGATAATAATTTACACGAGCTTTGTAAAACATAAAACCTAAATCACAACCACACACAATTTAAATATTTCTCTTTATTAAGGCTCTGTTTAGATCATTGGTCTCCCAATGCCCGGTCATAGAAACAAACAACCAGATGTCCATATTTAGTAATTGATAAATAAACACCAAAGCTGACATACATAATGAAATTCAACAATTTAACTCCAAATACTCATAGGAATTATACCAAAACTAACAAAATATGACAAATCAAAATATACCAAATATCGTCAATGAGGTTTAAGTAGGCGTAATTCTCAACTGATCATGTTTACTGTTAAAGTTATCAGCGGCGACTTCAAAATTTTATCAGTTTGGTGTTTAACCCAGAAAATTTGGAAACCATGTGATAGATAAAAAATTCATTCATATGTCAATCTATACTTAGTATAGCCTTTTAACTATCAACAAACAGCTAAAAATTAACAATTAATAACTATGGTCAATGAAACCCCTGAAATACAAATGCAGCAAACGAAAACCAGGGATTTAAAGAAGCTCTTTCACTAAAATATTTTTTTGCGGAAATTACTTTTCATGTTATCAGCTTTTCCTAAATTTTCCCTACGATGTTGTGACACATCCAAAGGCAAGTAATAATAGAATGATGGAGGTGATACGGATTCTAGACCTGGTTCTAGTTTTGATGGATTGTGTTTTGCTTTCTCCTTAGAATTTCTTGCCTCTCTTTTACCAGGACTCTCTTGGTGTTTATCAAAACCTGCTTCCTTTTAGTCAGACTCTACTATTAACATCACAAAAATGATTGAGGGCATGAATACGGCCAAAAGGAGTAATTTATTTATTAATATACTAAATAATATTAGAGGTAGATATTTAAAAAAAGTTTATTAACAAAAAACACCCCGAAATTCTGGCTTAAATTTGCGTTGGAAACGAATCCGCAACGAGTTGGTGGAGTACCTTTATTTCCATGATATTGCATAGATCCTTTAATGCCTTGGTACTCACGCTTTTTCCTTCCCGGGCCAAATTTTCATTGTGACCATTGCGACTGGACCACACGACTTAAAAAAAAAGCTTTTAGGAGTCCGGGTTTCGACGCGTACAGTCCACCCTCAGGGCATTATCTGCATGTACATCTGTCAGTCTGTTTTTCATGTATTTTCTGTATACTGCCTCATAATGGGCAAACAATGTTAGCAGTTTCTGAGCACAACCCCGCCAGGGATTATGTTCTAGAATTCAGATTTAACAATAAGCAATCAACCTTTCACAAATTTTCACTCAATCAATTTCCACTGGACCACTAGGCCTCTCAGTAGAGCTTGGTGGGCCGCAGTTTGAGTACCAAGGCTTTCATGTCACAAATTCTCTGTTTATACGACACATCATGACCACCCCTAATTCACCTAAGTTTAAGTAGATTTATGGATGGCAGTAAATATTATAAAACCATCTTGATATTTTAAACATAAGTTTATTTATCATGACTGAAGAGAAACATTCCAATTTTAAAAGATTTTAAGTAATTTATAATATATATACAAATAAATTAATCAACTTCTAACCCTAGATCCGTTTACATTTAAGTACAGATCCTCATCAAAAAAAATTGTTCTATCAGCGTCGTAAAACCTCAAAATTAATAACTTTTCTTAAGTTCTATATTGTTCCAGTCTTAATTTTTTCTTTACAAATAATTGTAAATTATTGAGCAGGTTAGGTCAGTTTCTCTCTCAAGATGCCATAGCGATTAAGTCTGATAATTAATTAATAAAAGATAAACAGGAAGAAAAATAAAATAAAACAGAATTTCGGTCTTCCAAATACAAAAAGTTAAAAAATAAATAAATTCTTTGTTGAGTGTTATTTTCTGTTCTCTTCAACTTGTAAACTTCTCTAGTCGTGTTGCGTAAATCGTACAACGACCATTTGTTTTGATTAAAAGAAAACTTTGAGCACAAAACCAAAAAGAAAAATGTCAGCCTTGTTAAACACATTAGAAAAATGAAATCATTTCTAATTAAATGTTTACTTAGACATTTTTCTTTTTTGAGTTGAAAATGTCAAGTCCAATCCCTGCTTCTTTCAAAAGGTTTCGGTGTTAAGCTGTTCCTTACAAAACGTGCTAAACTTACTAGAATTCAAAATCGATTAATTAACACAATCAAGGTTGCTTGAAAAATAAAACAGAAAGACTTATGACACATAGCTTGTCAAGCTCAACGTACAAAAACGCTCGTGTGTCAAACAATTGAAAACTCACAAAAACAGTCACCTCATGAATTCGTTAAATATTCGCAATGTCACCAACAAAAATTTGAATAATACTCACTGCAATATTTCACTTTTTCTCAAATAAGACAGAGCCGTATAATTATCAACTTCCTCCAAGAAAAGGTGATCGGCCTTACACACTTTCATTCTTACGCAGAAACAAAACGAAAAATTCAAGCGTCGAGTTATATGAACCTGACTAATACTGATGACCCACACTATCTAACACGGATTGATTGACGTTACTATGAATAATAAAAACAAAAAAAAATTTTTTTTATTTATCACTGGTTCGTTAAGATAACTTTTCTTACATCGAAGACCTTCACAAAAGGCCTAGTAAATAAAATCCGATCGAGAGATGACGAAGTCAAACAATAAAGTACATTTACACTCAATTCTGCAAAATTTGAAAATTTATTTGCTCGTGTTATCGTAGGAAAGATCGTTTTGCCACCGATTCGTTAGTTGATAAATAGAGAGATCGGATTTTCAGGCTAAAGGATATTGAATTCGCACCATATGCTCCTCGATTGATTGTGATTCTCAGGTTTCCCCGTCAGGAAATTTCTCAGAAATATTTCAAAGCCGAAAATCTGATCTCTTCATAATTTACACCCTCTACTACCATTATCGAAAAAAAAAAATTTCCGTTAAAACGTAAAACCGATATTCAGACGGGCGTACATCGTGAGATAATTCTTATTTACTCGTCTGATAAAGTAGATAAACAGATAATGGAGTTAATTAATGAAAAATTGATTCTATATAGAAGACCCTACCGACAAATTAGACAAATAATTGTTGTAAGTTTAAAAATAAAAATTTTTTCAGGGATGGGGAGATGGTCAACAATGGTCAAGGGAAGGTCAACAGCCTCTTATTGATATTTATAGTTATAATTATAGTTAAGTTTTAATCCCGTTATTCACCCTTTTTTTTGGGTATAACACGATACAGGATTTGAACTCGCGACGAGTCTGGCACTTAACCACACTACACCAACAGAAAGAAATGTTTACGAAAAGAAAAATATTTGATTACAAAAAATAAGTCACCAGTTTTGAGTTTTATACAAAAACATCCAACTAATCAAATAATTAATGAAAAATATAAAAAATTCGACTTAAAACCCCGGGTCCTATTCTTAACCGCTATTTGCATAATCTTTTAGGTGACTGTTAATGGAATTTAATTAGTATAGAACGGTATCTCTTCAATGCTAAATGAAACAATAATCCTCGGCGAGATGGCACTTGATCCTGCTAAAAAAAGTCTCGACGTAATCGAAAGAACTGCACGCGTTGTTAAACAATTGTCAGTTTTTTTTTGTTCGCTGAACTCGTGCATGAAGCAGAAATTTCTTTTCTTCTTTTCGAATACTATATAAAGACCTAACATTCGCCGTACCATGCAAAATTAATCCTTTTCTTCAGCACTTTCCAAATATTTTGCTGAAGTCGAAAGTCATCAGTTTTGCCAGTTCATATTTGACAAGTTGAAGGTCTAAACGAGCAAAAAGTCAACTTCACAAGTAAGACTGATTATAACGAACACCACTTCGTGGATAGATTAAATTACTGTATGAGAAATTCACGTATCAATAAGTTTCCAAAATTTGGTTTTGTTTATTCTAGAGTATTAATAAACAACTCCCAAATTTTTACATATTTAAAAAATAATCAATTACAGAATAATTAAATCACAACCAAGAATTCCACTAAAATATAAAGTAAAATCTTTTGGGAGTAAAAAATCAAATAAATAAATGTCTTCCAATTGATTTCTTACTTCTCATTTGGTTTTAAAAATTTAGAAATTTAAAAATCCAATAATTAATTATTAAAATTAAAAACGAGATTTCAATAGACCTAGGATCTTAGTATGAAATATTGCATAAAAATGTATAGCTCAGTTTTATCATTTCAGTCTTCGAGTATCTTAAAACTCTCCTAAAATCGCACTTATTCATTAAAAGAAAATTACAAGAAAGTTTAAATTTCACCCAAATTTATAATGTTATTACTAAATTATTAATGAGCTAGTCACAACAAATGCTTTTGAAAAGCTTGGATGAAATTGATTTTAAATAAAAACAAAACGTAACTCTTAACTGTTTTTTATAAAAAAGAGAAAGAGCACCTTGTGAGTTTATGTTTTGTACGAAACAAACCCTAGTTTTGATTTAAAGTCGTGGAATTCGATAAATTTTTAAAATTTATTTTCAGCTACAACACATTAAAATCAAAATAAACAATTACCGTTTTCACGTACATCAATATTTTCTTTTTCGTTAATACCTTCATTCAATTTTTCACCTTGAGAGGTGCTATCTTCTTCGCTAATACTAAAATTATTCGTGTTTTCACTATTAAAAACTATTTCTTCTTCTTTAACAGTTCTCGAGCTATCTTTGGTTTCCACGTTTACGTCACTGTTAACGTTCACGGTATCGGATTTTTCATTGCCTATATTACTGTTATCTATAGTAACCCCAACTTTTTTTAAAATCGGATCAATTTGCCCCCTGGCAAAATTAACCATTTTCTCACTTGTTCCACCCCCAACTTTAGAACTTAAAATTTTTCCTAAGTTTTTCCTACAAATCATAAAAAGAGCAGATGCAATGGTTTTAAAATGCGCATCTTTTGACGACAGATTTTTCTCCTTTAGAATCATTGATACTGCCCATAAAAGTTTCTGAAATGACAAAAAGGTCATATTAAAATTACATATAATTACCATAGATTATAGTTAATTAACTAAAGCAAAATGTGATAACATACACTTTTATGATGAAGGCTAAGTTGAATTTCTGAAATGGCTTTCACATTAGCAGAATTCTTTTCCGACATCTTATCTGTATCTTCCTCAGTAAAGGTCAAGGCTCTTCTAGGCCAGTTGCCATGATCTTCCTTACTATCCATTTTTTTCCTTTTCCTTGAAGTTCCTACATTAAAATTCTGCTGGGACAGCCACCTAGACACCTCAGCAGTCTTACAAACATTCTGAGCAGCTGTAATTTTTTCAGAACTTGGAAATAAATTTCTTTTTATTGAATTACTGCTATGACTCATATTTTTAGTTTCTTCATCATCTGGACTTAAAAATAATGCCCTTTTAGATGATTTTAATTTTTCATATATTGCAGCTTTATTTTTATCTACACAATTGCTTTTTAATGTATCTTGTTTCCTGAAATATAAAAGCATTTGGTTACTAAGTAAAAAATTTTTTAATTATAAAATTGATAAAGCCTATCATAAGACAGTTATTTAAATAAATATGTTCTAATGTGTATTAATAAAAATTTTTACTTTATCTCTATATGATGTCTTCTTTCAGAATTGGCTAGTTGTTGCAAATTTTCACAAGAAAATATTTGCCTTCTACGAGCCAAGTGACTGAGTCGTCTACCAGGTGATATGCCAAAACCACTTCTTTGTCTTGCACGTTTCTTAGCACTATTAGTTTTTATAGTTGAGTCAAACCAAATATTGCAGGAAGACATGGTTTCTGAATAGATGTAACGAGATTGAACTTTCTGAGAAAGCAATGCTATTTCTTCTGATGTATTCGAAGAATTTAAACTGAAAAAGTAGTTTCAATTAATGCTAAAGCTTCACACACTCAAAAGCATAAAGAGCAACTCTTCTTTTTCAGTTTCAAAGGAAAAACTTACTAATATACTAGAGGAGTTAAATTTCTTTTATTGCCACTTTGAAATTCCAACTTTTGGCATTCATAACCAAAAGAACTCTCATTTTCTTTATACTTTGTCAACATTTCAGTAACAGATAATCTTGGCATTGTAACTGATGAAGGAGGTGGTATTCCTTGAAGCATAGTTTGAAACTTTTTCAGAACTTCCACTTCTTTATGTAGCCCTACAAAATAAAACACAGTTTATGGTAAAAGTATTAATAAGTTAAATTAAATTTTTTCTGTATATTTTAGTTAATGGACAAATTTCGAATGTATTTGCTAAGCTAAAAATCTACTTAGGACGTATTGGTTGTTGAACTGTTTAAAAATCTGGACTTAAACTACCGATCTTTCCATTTATTAACAAAAACCTGAATCATTCTTACACATCATTTTTAAATTTCTTGTTCAACATCACCAATTTTTCGGTTGATTGAAATTAAAACAGTTCTTACCTTCGCCTTCATCATGAGAAGGAAATAATATCGCAGAAGTGGACATCACCACATTAACTTTAGTTTTAAATAAAACTTTGTCAATTTTCATTAAAAATATTTCACCACACCTCCAAAATGCATAACTAAAGTTTAAAATTTTGGCATAAACACCAACCGCTTCGTACTTTTTTATGGAACGATTTTACACAGACAACATCTTACGTCATCAAAAGAGTGTAACGATCTTTTGCCTTCGTTTTCTTTTTTTCTCTAATTTATCCTTGACGGTTGCATTATTTCCAAAAAATAAAAATAAATAAATAAATAATAATTTTAAAAACTATTTTAAGTCACAATAATATTTATAATATGATTAGAATTAAAATTTGTATCCTGAAAATTAATTTCGTAAAAACACTTCTCTATACAGATTTTATTATTTCAAAAGTTGGCATTTTGAAGTGGGAATAAAAATGAAAATGGATGGAGTAAGAAACCGTCAGTCATGAAACTTAATAAATATTTTTATATAACTTTTGATGTTTATTTTTCTTAATGGCTAATATAATTCTATTAGGCAAGGCATTAAAGTGTGTCGGTAAAATCGTTAATCAAGTGAGTTTCGCTTAAATAATTGTTAAACAAAATTGACCAGGATTGGTTAGAAATTTTTTCTCTTCCATTGTATAAAGGTTAACCACATTCGAGTATTTGATGATATTTGCAATTTAATTAAATTTGCTAATATCATCAAAATGATACAATCACTGTTTCTTCCGTACAGAAACCTGTCTTCATTTCATGGAATTGTCATAATGCATCATTCACTATTTCTTCTTTGTTTTGTTTTTGCAGTTGGAAATTATGTGGGAAAATAGGTAATTTCCCTACTGCCAGGACCACAATTACCAAAAAATGGTATCATTTCACCAAGAGAAAAGTAGTTTCAAATAAAAATGAACCACTTTCTGTATATTTAAAAATTAGTTTAGGAGTTACCACAGGAATAGTAGCCAAAATGTTTGGAGACCACACAGTATATTGTTTAGAGAAGGGAACACGTTTAGTTGGCAGTCAAAGTACAGTGAAGGAACCTCAATTTAACTGGAAGAAATTGTTCAAGTTATTAAGCCCTTATTGGCTAGAACTTGTTGGGGCTGTAGTGGTAAATCAATAATTTTAACACAATATTGGTCATCTTTATTAATGAAATTGCACTTACCATGTTAGGTTTTCAAATCTTTGTGATTTTCTTTACAGGCTGCTCTGGTGTGTGCATTACTAAATATTCATATTCCAAGGGCTTTAGGCAATATTGTCGATGTCCTTTCTAAGATTTCTGTAGAAAGTCAAGATTTTTTTGAAGAGATGAAAAAACCAACATTTAAGATGTTGATATATTATTCACTACAGTCGCTTTTCACTTTTTTTTATATAGCTTTATTGGCAAATGTTGGTGAAGGAATATCAAAGACAATGAAAATGGATATGTTTTCATCAGTTTTAAATCAAGATATAGCATTTTTTGATAAGAATAGAACAGGAGAGATTTTAAACAGGTCAGCAGGCTTGTAAAATAATACTGACATTCTCAAACAATCTTGTAATTTTGGGATTCTTATCAAGTTTGATGTATTATAGTTACATTTGTTTCTTAAAGCAAAGAATGGAAGCCTTTACAATATTGTCCTTTTTGATTACATGATTTTATAATTTTTTTTTTAAGGTTAACAGTAGACATTCAGGATTTTAAGAGTTCTTTTAAAATGGTTATTTCTCAGGGTCTCAAAAAACATAACACAGATAATTGGGTGTTCAGTATCACTCTTATTTATATCACCATCCATGACAGGAATAATGATGGTTGTGGTTCCAACAGTGATTATGTTAGGAACATTTGTAGGATCTCTTCTAAGGTAATCAATCATTACGTCATTTCAACAGCTAATTCCTACTTCGTCAACTGTATCCTACCAATCAAAAATATTTCAGACAGCTTTCTTTTGAAGCAAAAGCTCAGGCAGGCAAAGTTACCTTGGCTGCTGAAGAAGCAATCAGTAATATAAGAACTGTCAGATCATTTGCAATGGAAGAGTTGGAGAAGAAAATAGTTGATGAACAAGCAGAAATTGCCAAAAAGTTGAATGTAAAACTTGGATATGGAATTGCTTTGTTCCAGGTAATATTCTGTTTATCAAAACAAATAATCATGAATACTTTTTAATTTTAGTGTATATATCATTTTAATTTTTAAGCTCTTACTTAAAATCCTCTTAAAACTGGTTGCTGCATTTATGTTATGTGAGAAGAAAAGCTTTTTAAATTAATTTTTCAAGGAGAAAGTGAGCATCTATCTGTAGAAGTTGGAGTCAAAGGTTGCAGCTTTTGTTTTTAAGTGTTCCATTTCCTAATTGGCTATACCTTCTTCAGTGCCTTATTCATTCATTGTCTTGACTATGTGGTTTTTATCTATAGCTGTTGACAGTAGGTTAAACTTATTTAAAACTCTTTGTCTGACTTCAGTCCAGTAGCTCTTCAACAGTAATTCAAAAAGAAATGCCAGTAAACCTAATAAACACCCCGCGCCAAGGCACAGGAAAGCTGTTAATATTTTTTCCATATCAATAGACGGTGGTAATGTATCATCCATACCTTTCCCTTGTTTTAGAGTCTTTGTCAGTTTCTTTGAAAAATTCAATATTGATCCTCTTGTTATGTGCTTCTTATATAAATATACTATAAAACCATTTTCGTCTAATCTGTTTGAAATTTTCGTAAAACTCTCTGTGAAAGGCGAATTCTTCTTAAGTATAAAAGTCAGAAAATATGTCAGAACGCAAGTTTGTGGAATGTAAAGTTTATCACCCCAATCAGTATCGGCAAAAAAATAAGCAGATGTTTCTTTAAAGCCTAAGAAAGCAGAGTCTTTCTTTATAGTCATTCTATAGATCCAGTCGTCGTAGGACATTTTCCGATCGAGTAATTTTAGTCTTCTTTTGCTGACGTTATATCTTAACTTGAGGTAGGGTAAAGCATCGGTAATTATGTCTGCAACACCCATTATCTTCATATCAGAATTCAATATTTCAGTTGTAGTGCTTAACTGGTGAGGCAAATCAGGAACCAGCAACGTGCTTTGATATCCGCTTTGATATATAGCAGTCATGGTGACACAATACCAGAGCCATAGACCTCCTAAAAATCTTGAAGTCTTTTTAATTCGTGTTGTCGTTCCCAGAGCGTAGGGGAGAAGTTTGAAAAGTATAGTACCGTAGGATGATTTAGTGAAGAGTTTAAACGCTCCTGCCGTTACGAAAATCGTGAGAAAGAAGAGTAACCAAACAGGCTTTGGAAAAACCTTAAACCAATAAAACCTTATTTAGACTATACTTTGAAATTTTGTTGTATAAGAACAAAAATTTTGTCTAAAATCTCTTACTCTCAAAATAAAGCCAATTGATTGGAAATGATCATATTGCCTAGGAACAATCCAAACGGTACAGAAAGATTGGCCGTACATACAGTAATCCGTTTTAATCAAACCCTTCAAAGATACTGCCATTCCTCCACCTATTTCCGACCTTCTCTGTTACAAAAAAAATTTTATCTCAACGATTAAGACAAAAGCTTTGACGTTAATACAAATTAAAAAATCGAAAGCACTTACCACTAGGCGACTGTAACCGGTGGATTGTGTGTAGGGATTGATGTGAGTATCGAGGATTTTGTACTGGGGAATTCCATTCATTCTCTCAATAATTTCGTTCATTATTTCTATTTCCCAACCAGTCAGTTCCCCCAAAGCTGTATAATAAGCTGAGGGAATACTTTCTTTAAAAGTAATTTTAACCGGACATTTATGAAAGTTGAAACTTACTTTAGGGAATAATTTTTCCTTGCGAATGAAAATCCCGTTTGTGATACTGCATTCTGCCATCAACTTAGGGGTGCCTATATGCCCACAGTGAGTCGAACTATACGGGAAGTATGTATAAAAATGTAGAGTTTGATTGACGAGAATCGAAGCGACAACCCTTGTTAGTCTTCGCCTCCAAAATTGTTGAAATGTTTTGAAAACTTGATTGTAGTTTTTAACAATGCAAAAGAATTTGGTGCTCTGGGGGG
Source organism: Columbicola columbae (assembly GCA_016920875.1). Classification (NCBI taxonomy): domain Eukaryota; kingdom Metazoa; phylum Arthropoda; class Insecta; order Psocodea; family Philopteridae; genus Columbicola; species Columbicola columbae. Next base: position 16,825,652 of record JADMLL010000001.1, on the reverse strand, counting down.
GTTTTTGGGCCTCTAGAATATTATTCAACGGTAATTTGGTGAATATCTGTAGATTATTAAACGATAAATATTCTGAGTGTTGAAGTGATTTCGGGTCGCTGAATGAAGTATGTATAAAGTTGTGTTGAAGGTTTTGTATTAAATTGTAGTGATCTTTCCCGTCCGCCACGATCACATATGTGTTCCCATAAGAGTAAATCACTTCTTCGATTAAGGTTTTCAAGCATTTATCCCGTACTGCATCCTCGTATAATTTATAGTTCCTGATGGAATCCTTTGCTAAATATTTGGAGAAATTCTCAGAACCTTTTTGTAACTTCCTTTCATTCCTGATGTTCGTCTTAGTGTGTCCTGATAAATCTTCACAAGTTGTGGGTGATACTAGGAGAAATAATATGACTAACCTTTCACACAACTTCATGTTGAAGTAACAGTTTTGGAAGCGAAAAGTCTACTCAGTGTGTCTGGTAGAAATTCGATCACCCCCTCAAACACTTGAGTTTTTAATTAAATAAAAAGCTCTCGAGAGCAATCTCTCAACAGTGAAAATAATTTTTTTTAATTGATTACGAGTAGATTGAAAGAGGTCTAATTACTACTTCCATTTCTTAATGAAATTTTTCATTATGTTAATAGGCTGGAACAAATCTTTTTCTCAACGGAATGGTGTTAAGTACCATTTATTTAGGAGGTTACATGATGACCACTGGTAGTATATCTGCCGGAGATTTGATGGCCTTTCTCGTAGCTGTTCAAATGTTGCAACGTTCCTTCTCCCAAATTTCTCTTCTCTTTGGAACTTACATAAAAGGGACACATGCCGGTGCAAGGGTGTTCGAGGTTTGTATAAATGACATAAAGATTTAGTCAAGGTGTGATTGCGTTTTGATTGTTTAATTTATATTTTTATGTTTAGATGATTGATTTACCAGCGGGTGAGACTTTGAAGGACGGGAAAATTATTCCATACCATTCACTGATACCAGACGTCCAATTCAAGAACGTTGAGTTTGCTTATCCCAGCAGACCAACCCGGGTAGGAGAAATGGATTTTAGTATTATATTCTAACAAAACAGTTATACAAGGTTGCCTTTAATATTAAATCGTTTTGGAAATTAATTTTCCTTTTAAAAATCAAATTTTTGTAAACTGCTGAAATTTCTGCTCAAAAAATTTAAATGCGATGTCTTTCACGTCGTTTTTGAAAGATTGTGAAATTGATTAAATGACAGTTTTTAAATTTAAACTAGTCACTAATTTAATTAATTAATTTAGGATGTTTTGAAGAATATCACCCTGAGCATACCAGAAGGTAAAACCGTTGCAATCGTGGGCTCATCAGGCGGTGGAAAGTCTACAATGGCATGGCTTATGGAAAGGTTTTATGACGTTAAAGGAGGTTCCATTTCTATCGGCGGAGAGGATGTAAGAACTTTGGATGCGAATTGGCTGCGGAAGAACGTTATTGGATTTATCAGTCAAGAACCAGTATTATTCGCGACGACGATTTTAGAAAATATTCGTTATGGGAAGCCGAGCGCAACGGATCAAGAGGTATAATTGCGTGGTGGTTGATTATATAATTAATTTGAGTGTCATCTGGTAGTTGAGAGGGTTGATACTCGGTTAAGTGATTCAAGGATCAGTGGGCTCACTACCCGTATGATACGTTGATTTGGTCTCCGGATAGAAACACTGCTTGTCGTCACACCACCTACTTGATAGATGTCCGTAGTCAAGAAGTTTGTGAAGAATACTATTCAGTTTTTAAGGAAAGGATTTCATAAAATGCTGTGTATTGTTAATAATTTTTGTTACTTACAGGTGATAAAAGCTGCCAAACTTGCCAACGCTGATAGTTTCATAATGGAATTCCCTGAGGGCTATCAAACAATGGTGGGGGAAAGGGGTGTCTCTGTATCCGGAGGGCAGAAACAAAGAATCGCCATTGCGCGGGCACTTTTAAAAAATCCTTCAATCCTCATTCTGGACGAAGCTACAAGGTAAGTACCGATACAAATTCAAATTTATAATTTAAAATGTTTACTTAAACGTTGTTCTCTTTTCAGCGCTTTGGATGCCGAATCTGAAAGAGCCGTGCAAGAAGCTTTGGATAACATCACAAAAACAAGAACGACGATTATCATCGCTCATAGATTGAGTACGATTAGAAACGCTGATCTAATCGTTGTCTTACATAATGGGGTCATCATGGAGGTGCTGTGAAGATTATTGTTTAACATTTTACTCGACTTTTTATTATGGCGTGATCATTTTAATCAATTTTAATGTTTCTTTCTATATTTATAGATTGGTACTCATCAGCAACTTTTATCTAAGAAAGGAATGTACGCAGCTTTAGTTGCTCAGCAAGTACAAAATAATTAGGAATCGAGGGTTTTTTGAGTCTAATGCTTGACATATCAAAGATGTGGTTTGAAGAGGGAAGAGAAACAAAAGGAAGATATTGTTGCTTTTTAAGAAATTTATTTTTTAAATTGTTTTTCTTTTATGTTGATAAAGACACAAATAGTACTAAGAATATAGCTCTTTTTATTTATATGAAACTTTGTTTCGTAGTTTTTATATACCCAGTACCGTGCTGTCACATTTACTGAGAGAGACACTATGATTCCCTTCAAATTATTAAAAAACACTAAAGAGACATCGTTTGCTATTTAAAATATAAAACGACCACTAAGGATGTCTAGTGGAAGCTTTTGATATCTTGATGGCCAGCATTCTAATAGAAATCGTTACTTGATGTAAGTTATGATGTTTGTAATAATGTAAAGCTTCCGTGGATGATACAGTATGATTATACAGTTCTAAAATTCTGCTTCATTGGTCTTTAAGGATCTAGGAAAATCACTGACACTGTTTAGTAACTTATGGCATATAGTGAAACGTAAAAGTGAAGTAATATGAGAACTATTAAAACAATAACAAAATGTTTGACATTTAAAAGATTATATTTAAAAACATGTCTTAATATACAATAAAGTGAACGAGTCACTCGGGGGACTAGTTGCTTGTCTCTAGTAAAAGGATTTTTCTTCATAGATCCAAGAATTTTAAACCTAATATAGAAGTAACTTGAATAAATTTTAAATAGAAAAACGTAATTGAATCCAAAATCCATTTGCGTATAAATAAAAAGATTAGGTGATAACATTCAAACAGCTTGGAGGTGGTGATATACTTTGAGAAGTCGTAGAAACAACGTTTTATTGAACTCGAGCGGGAAAGTATAGCCTTTACTGAGGGAAACATGCAAGTCGAAATAAAACATGTACCGCAATTCACACAAACATCCACGCATTTCCCAATAAAAGCTACTTTTTTTCCACACAAACAAAAGCGACCTCGTTTAATTTTAACTGCTTATTTAATGCGAATTAAAGATTTTTTTCTTTGAATTAAAGAAGAACACAGATACGAATATATTAATGTTTATTGGTTTTTGGCACTGATTTTGCTGCCTTGGCACAAGATGAATTGAAATGTTTACAACGTTTAAAAGAAGACCCCGTTTATGCTTTGCCTTATCGAAAATTTTCCATTCCACCTTTTAATTCAGCCTCAATTTATTTACCCCCGGACTAAATTCAAATCAAGCCCCAATTGCCTTTCATTTCTTTCCCCTTCTCCGTTTCCAACTTTCAACCTGACAACATAGTATTCGCAGAAGTCATTTTGAATTTTTGAAAATAGAATCTATCTTTTGAACGGTCAGAGTTAATTTTTTTAATTATTAATACATAAAGAGAAATTAAGTGTTGATTAATTTTATACAGGGAAAGTAATACTGCAAATTCTCTAGTTTCTGTTGCTTTCTTTAGCATTAAAATCAAACTTGCTTGAAAAAAACTTTCAGTTTAATCACGTTGCATCTCGGTTCCATCGTTATCTTGAGGTTCTTCCTCATCCTTTTCATTCCCGTTCCATAACTCAGCGTCTTCATGCTGAAGATCTTCCTGAAAAATATAGAAATGATCGATTAATTTTATAACAGTTCACCTTTTTTAATTGTTTTTATTTTTGCATTCATTCGAAACTTACTTGATCTTCTACTAAGTCTAAACCATCTAAATTAGACACGTCGGCAGCGGTGTCTTCTAATCCAGTCACCATTCCTGCTTCTGCCTCTTCGCTTAGTGTTGCCGCTGTATAATTCACGGAAGGATTTTCCTCTGCCACCTCGTTAACCTGCTTACTCACATTTTCTGACTCTACCCCTGTAAATGGTTTATTAAAGATAGATTCGCCTGTCATTTCTAAATGTATGTTGTGTGACTATTAAGCGATTTCTTCCGCATTTACTAAACACTCAGTGTTGGTGTGACATTATTTTGCTAAATAGTTTCCTGGTATTTAAACTAACCTTGGTCGTGAGCATCTGATGATTCGATAGGTTCGTTGCGACCAGTTTCGTCGATTGAATCCTGTAAATATTTACTTAAATTAATAATTAACACAAAAACTAATTTATGTGACACACAAAGGAGCTTTTTACGCTGGAGTTACTCTTGCAGCAGTTTTTGCTTCAAGAGGTTTAGGTAAAAGCTTTTTGTTTAGAGTAAGTTTAAGCACATTTTCTTTCCTTCCAAACATAGAAGGTTTGTGAAGTCATTGTTTTAATTGCTAAAAGTATGAATCATTTGCTCAGAGTTAAATAAAGCTGACAGTAAAAGGCTTAATGAAAGTATTAGATAGTTATTGCAACATTTTGGATCACGTAATCTTACACTATCAACATCAAGGAGTGTAGAATCTATATTTCCAAAATTATCATCATCACTTTTCACATCAACCTGATTATCTGTTTGTGATAAAGTGTGATCATGATGAAAGCTCTCTTCGGGCGCAGTGGCGTCTAGGCTGATGAGAGACAAAGTCATCTTGCTGCTAAGTATCACAGGTGGTTCTGGCTCACCCATATCCTTTAGGGTTAGAGCTTGAGTTTTAGAGTCGGTTACCAAGAGCTGAGACTGTTGGGGCAACGATCCCTCCAAAAAGATATTTTGAGGTTCGGGGGTGTCTGGCGGCGGAATCGGTGTGGCTGATCTACTACACCCGCCAACCCCTAAATTGGGTATAGCAGGACCGCTCCACTTTTGTCCTCCTTCGCATTCTGCCATCATCTCCAAACCTACGACTTTAATCTTAGGTTTTCCCTTATTGGCCTCTGAGTTCTCCAACAAGTCACCATGATCACCTGCCCGACCATTTCTGAGCCTTAGGGGTTCTTTATTTGTTATATCTACCTGATCAGATGATTCTGAATCCGTTTCTTTTTCTTCACATAATTCCTCAAGAATCTTTTTATCCTGAAAACAAAAATATACTTTTGCTTAGATGTTTTAGAATTGCAAATTACAACAAACAAATCACATATCACAATGTTTTTAGATCTTTTTCTTTTCAAATCGATCTCTTCAGCATGTTTAAACTTGCTCATAAACTTCATACAAAAAATAAATCTCATTTCTCTGCTTTTACGATTTGGACAATCGTTTTTGTCCTTTCAAAAAGCAGATGACACATGCTATCTCTGTCTAACAGCCAACTATATGAGCATGCAACACTCGTGATCTACTATGAGTTTTGTTACAATTTTCCTTGGCAAAATTTTATTTTAATTCTCGTCTGAATATCGTTTCATGTTTTATGTTTCATTTCTATCACCACCTTAATTTGGGTTAACTGTGAAAATATCTATTTTAATATAAATTCTATTTTGTGTGATTGCTAAGATCTCTGCATTACATGCGTGATAATTTGAATCAAAACTATCTACACTAGTTTATAGCTAACAAACAAATCGTTTGCTGCTTTACCAAAACCTGACATTTTTATACGTTCATAACTAAGAGAAAACTAATCGATAAAATAAACTTATTAACAACAAATAACAAAATAAAAGTACATAAAAAAACACTGCTCAATAAAATGCTTTTTAACGGACAAACATTTGTATAAAAGGGAAACTCAGAGGCAGTACACAACCTAAAGTAAGAAATTACTGATTTGTTACAAAGCTGTTATGGTTTTAGCTATTGCGGTAAACGTTTGCATTATTTTAAAATAAACCATACATAAAATCAAATTATTAAATATTAACAAGTATTCAAATGTCATGCATTAGTTATATTAGAATTTATCACTTGACTACCTTGAGTTCTGTTTTGTACTGAGTCTGAGCCTCCCTTTCCCTGTTAAGCTGTTGGTCAACCTCGGCCAACAACCCCGTGATTGCAGTCGTTACTACAAAAAAAATAAAAAAATAAAAATGATCAAAATGGTGGTAATGTGAATGAAAAGGCAGTGAATTTTCCTTTCTGTTTACAACCATAAATTTAACAAACCAAAACAGCATCTAAATGTTAATGTCTTGTTGTCAATGCTGCCAATGCCTGGACCCCCCCAAATCGCAGCAATTCTTTTAGGAGTAGGATTATTTTTTATTAAAAAACCTTTTCGGTTAAATTCACTGCTTTTTAAAAATAAAACCGGAAATACAACAGGAGGAGGGTGTAGTGCAGTTCCAAAACCTTTTTTTTATGTGAAGCAATGATGTAAGCATGGCACGACATAACAAATGACCGACAAGGCACATGCTACGAGTAGATAAACCAAGAATGGGGTTCCCTAACCTTATGAGTGCCATTTTGCAGTATGCTTTTTAAATAGGAATCATTGAGTAATTCAGATGGGACTGTTTCCATTTGGGCAACGATGCGCTCCATTGCTCTTTCCGTTTCCTCGAGTCTTTTCTTCAACTCATCGATTTCAAGGTCTCCTGAAATTATTATTATTATTTTTCCCGTATCGTCAAAGACATTCGTAAAACAATGTGTTATACGAGGAACGGTCGGATAACTAGTTTCTTTATCTTGCTTATTGACTACAACAGAATGTTAATTGTGTTCACTTACTTGCCTCTCTTTCCTTCCAGCCTTGGCAAGTTTGAAAATAGTTAACAAATTGGATTTGGTTAGAGCGATTGATTAATTATATAAAAAGTTAAGCTTGGTATAATTATAATAATGAAAAAATTATATAATTATTACCTAAACGAGTGGTAGGAGGTTCCTTTGATAAGGATCTCTTAGTTTTGGAACTTTGCTTTCCAACCGCCCTCAACTCTTCTTCTTTGATTTGTGCAGCACATCCATTGCTAAAGTCTTCGGAGAACACTGCCCTTCGAAATTCAGGATCTGACTGAAAGTCCTTATAGCCCTCTGGTTCAGCTGTCTTTTTCATAAATACCTGGAAATTAATAATACATAAGTAACAGCTCCGATAAACAATAAAATGATTTGTTGGTTTTATTATTTTTACCTTCATTACGGTATATATAAAGAAAATGACTATGCCAATCGTATAGAGAGGCATAACGACACTCATGGTTCCACCAGTTTTAGGAGGAGGTACAACATGACCAGCACCTCCCATTGGAGGACGCATTCCTGGCATAGGTATCGGCTGAAATTAAAATGAAAAAGTTAAAACACAGCTCAAAACCTATCTCATCTACTACACTAAAAATTCTTGTCAATAATATGGCAAATCAACCAAAATTCTTTTCATATTTAGTTTGATGTTCTATGCATTTCCCACAGCAACAGAACAAATAATTAAATTTGTGCCTCGACTCCCAAACACGCTTCTCTTAGCTTAACCTTCTTATTCCTCTCCTGCCTTTCTTTCCTTATTCCATCTCTTCTGAGATAACTCCAGCCCTCCTTTGGCTCCCTTCAAATCATTCCTGGGGTAAGACACTGCTCCTGGTCTGCTCCCCAGACATAACCCCCACATCTCGCCTGAACAACTACTTGGTGTCTCATTCTTGGAGACAGGTGGTAGTTAGAAAGGGAAAAAAAATTGTGCCTAGACGAAACGCCCTCAATTTTCATTACATTGTCTTCTTTTTAATTACATATTTAAATATTCAAGAGGCTGAATTAATAATCATATTTAATGCTCTAAACGTGGATTTACACAGGCAAACATTGCGGTCATTATGGTTTCTTTTCCTGTTAAATTTTCAAGTTCATGTGAACTATAAAAATCAATATGCTTTCACGTCGTTTTGAAAATCAAAACAGAGACGCTGTAATCCTTCATGCAAAAGACGACACTGAATAATGTAAATATTATCAAATATTTATTTATAGAAATTGGCAATCCCTCGAGCAAACAGAGGTGTTGCCGCCTGTTTTGTTTAAAATTTTAAACATTTTTTTAATCTTTCATTAGGATGCTCGACTAATTTGTGTTTATTTTTATTAATTTCTTTTTTAAATAAATACAAAAATTAAAAGTTTCCATCAACACCAAGAAAATTTGCTGTAGAGTAAAAAAATCAAACTTTAAAAAAAAGGGAAAAGTAGTTAAAGTTAAAAAAGTCATAAGTCAAGAGAATGTCAAAGTTAATTTTACTTTTAAAAGTTATTTATATTCATGGCCTGGATATTAAAATAAAACGCTTTTTTTAATATTTGCATTAACAACATTGGATGCTGAGTAGAAATCGTAGTCATTATTTATTGTGATCCTGAACCTTAAACCTTTTCTTTCTGTATATGTTAGCTCTTTTACGAGATCATTCATTGATCCTCTCAGTTTTTCCCTCACTTCATAAAAAGGGTATACTTCCAAAGGTATTGATAATTTCAAAGCCAACCAGAAACTTTATAGGCCTCAAAAATAACAAAAAAAAATGTTTCAACTGAACTAACCCAAAACCCAAGGCACTGCAAAACTGTCTCTGAAAAGAATGAAGGAGGAAATGTACCAACAACAGAGATATAGGGAAGTGCAGTTGAGATGGTTCTCAAATGGCCGAAATGAGAAAGATTACTACAGGCACTCACGTAAAAACGAATAAATAGAATAACATCGTTTCTGAAGTAGTGTAGTTACAATTATTTTGTAATTATCTATCCAAATCGCTTATTAACTGATTAAATCGAAACTAATTAATTTACATGTTTTAGTTTCAACGAAACCAGTATCAGTGATTGTAATCCTCTTCCAGTGATTTTGGGTTGAATTACTAATCCACGTTGTGCTTACCCTGCCTGTCGATTCCTTATCCATTTTACTGGCTGACTGACTTTGAGGAATGGCTCTGCCTTTTTCTCTTAAAGCTGGATGGATCATTTCGGGACGAAAATGTAGCGGTCTCTCTTGACGTAAGTGCCCTTGAAAATTCAAATTTCTTAAAGTTAAACAAATGTTGATAAAATCTAAAAGGGAATTATAGTGATTTGGTTAATGGCTAAATATTTTTTTGTCTTTGTCCTTTAGTACAAAATACAAAATTTAGTTTACAACTCAAAGACAAAATGTTTCAAACTGTGTTTGAGTTCTACCTCCACTCTGGAACTAAAATAAAACGCCACTGATTAGTAGTTGATAAATCAGGAAAATTTTAAAAGTGACATCTTTTCCCAACAAGACACCAAGTTACACTCAGTTACACCCAAAACAAAGTTGCATTTAGTTTTTCGAGTTAGTACCTCTCCGTAAAAGCCACACAATTTTTTTGCTAAGTTATATTAATATAAAGTTAGGTATGGGGGCTTGTGTTGGTCGAAAAATAGCTGAGAGAATTGTGAATCACACACCAAGATCTACAAGAGAGTAAAAGCATATAGGAACCACAGGAGAAGATGGTGAAAACAAAAAAAATCGAACGGACAGTTGAAACAGATCGAAACAAACGTCCTTAGGCGGGTGAAATGATGAAAAAAATTTGAGAATCAAAGAATTTTCATAAAACACACCAAGAGCTTTTGCCTTCGTGATCAAAAAGCGTCATAATTTTTATGGGAATGAATTGAACACATCCAAAACTAAAGATTTTAAAATTTTCTTAATCTGATGATTAGCGTAAACCTCATGTTCAGAAATAATCTTTGATTACACCTACGCTTGAAGGTTTTTTTCTTTAGAAAAAATAATCAAAGAGTGCGATTGACAAAATTAGTTCTAACCAAAACTTCAAAGTTAACGAAATCAAATGAAATGTTAAAATGTTAATTGATTCGTGCTGTTAATAAAATTAAAGAAAAAAAAATTCTCAAAATCGGCAAACGTCACGCGTTATCTTACTTGAAGTTGAGGGTCCCCATATTCTCATTCTTCGTGGGCCTCCCAATAATCCAGGGTTAATACCAAAATGATGTCTTAAGCAAACGGATATATTAAAAGACCTAATTTCATCTAACATGTGCTTATACGAATGACCTAATTTTTCTTTTTTGCTTAAAAATTCGGCAATGTCAATGCCGCACATTTTCATAACTTCGCTTCTACAAGTGTTGATCACTTCTTTCGAAAGTTTCCCTTGCTGCAACCCTTGAAATAATTTCGGGTTGAAATCTTCTTGACGGTTTAATATCGTGCCACACATTTCAGTCATTATTTTAATGGCATTGATATCAGTCTCAAATATGACATCGCAGCATCCTGCAAAATTAAGTTTTTGTATGAAACAGAGGAACCGTCAAAAGCTCACCACACCAGACTGCCCCGTCAATATTGACAATATTTTCTGATTTTTTAGTCACAAAACAGATTTTACTTTAGAAAGAAATAGTGGTTTTACAGTTAGTGTACATATTTGTGCCATGAAAGTGACTAAAACTACCCATAATAAAAGTTTTAAGATTTTTGAGATTAGTTTATATTTGTCTTTTTATTTATTTCATCAAAAGATTTATCTCTTGGCAAGGTACTCATTGAAGGTCTTTATGGTCTGGTACTCTAATATGCCAGCCTTTGTATAAAACTTTCAATTAGTACCAATCTAAATACAAAGCATTGATATTATTTTTAAATACTTCTCAGTCATTTTACATGTCCCTCACTTTAATCTTTGTCAAATATTATTGATCCCTAAAACCTTTTTGTTTTTAGGCACAGATCACCTCTTTCATTGCTGTTTTTAATAATACAAAGACAAAATAAACTTTAGGTACCATTCAAAACAAATTTAACACTTATAAACACATGAATAATCTCATTTTTGAAGTCAGTAAAGCTTTATTTATTTATTTTTTCTAATTAAGACTTAAAGGGAAACCCTGTTTGATTTACGGGTCGATTTCAAGAATTTTACAAGACAGCCCGACGCCCAAAATTTTTTTTCTTCACTTACCGTCTCCGTTGTCATGATCCATTCTTTTATTTGAAAATGACATAACCATTGGGTAAAGTATCCTCGGCCATAGCATGGCAAAGCAAGCCACAACTATGGATAATATAACCACCGTTTTGCCCGTGCCGAATTCTACGTTCGCCATTTTCGTTTGTTCGCATAATGATTATCGGTTCGACTGAGGAAAAATTTTGATTTGAGATTGCGCTGAAAATTTCACTCCTGCGTCTTCTACTTCTTTACTCTTGGCATGCGTCTTAAGAGCTTTAAAATTTCATTAATAAAAATAAACCTATGTTTTTATACACTCCAATTTATAAATCGATTGTTGACTAACCCATAAAACTCAATGGAAGACTAATTTAACTATTAGTAACTAGATAATTATATTAGTTGCTAGAGCTTGTAGTTAACTATATTACCGAAGTTTCTTTCTCCACAAAATAGACCCTTGTAACTTGCCGGTTGTCGTTAAAGAGTTGAAAGAGAACATGACATTTCATTTAGGAAGGTCGTACAAATTTTTCTCCAACCTGTACTTGAACCTTGATCATTGTTAATTTTCCGTCAATTAATTAGTGGGTTTTGGCTTTGCTAGTTATCCAGGTACTTCGTTTCTGTAAAAAATCAACCGAATTAAATAAACATGTCCGGCTCTTCAAAAGACCGTTTTAGATACATCAATTACTCAGGAAATCGGAAAGTCAGTCTTTCATTTCTATATTTAATAACTACTTGAAAATAATCATGATTTTTTAATTATCATAAATTTCGTAATTTAAATCTTGATAAATAATTTTTAAAGTTGTCTCTAAGCTGAACTTCTTAAATTCTCATCAGGCTTATCAGTTAGGAAACCATCCATATTCGTTTTCAGATGTTGGCCATCCTGGTGGAGAACAACAATGTCGTCGATAACAAAGATATTAATTTACATATAATATTAAATTTTGTATTAAGTTTAATAGAATTTATCGGACAATAGTTTATTAAAAATATGTAGAGCGTTAGGTCGTTTAGTTCTCGATTGTGGAAGACTTCAGTTTTTAAAATGTCGCAACCGGATCCGTTTAGTTACGTGCAACGTTCATTTCCACCAACGGTGGGCTGTTTGAGCAGCTCCTCAGTCGAGCAGATATGTCAAAAGAACAATCTTTCGTTTGTAGAAATGCTTCGACCCTTTTGCTCGGTAAATTTAGATCAACGGCTCAAAGATCCTTCTGGAAATGATCACTTAATAAAAAAACTACAGTTGTGTATTCAGGACGTCAATGAAAGGCCTCCTCAACCATCTTTAGCTAAGAAATTTTTAAATGAATCCGTCAGTAACGTTTCCTGTGATAGTACTAAAGCAGTGGTTTTTGGCAATTTAAATTTAGAAGTACCTACTGAGTATCCATGGTTTCAGTCATGGTGCAATACTTTTTTACAAGTGCAATTCCCCTCTGATCATGAATTCACCAAGCATTTGTTAGGATGTTTGTTGGTCACATCATCGATTGATCCACCAGAAACTCTTCAGTTATTGTTACAATCTCTTCAACAAATGCAGGCGATTGCACCTGCAAGACTGCCTAAATGGTTTTCATCATCAATATTTAAGTTTTATATTTTAATTCATGATTCTAAGGATGGAGATAAGGCGAAGGCCCTGAGTTTTTTTGATTCTTTGAAAACTGCCTATGGCCCTGAACATTGTTTTTTTTTAGAGGTAAGTCATTTCATTTTAAAAACTTTATAAAATTTAACAAAATTGATTTTGATGTACTGAGAAAGAGAGCTTTTAATGGTTCAAATTATGTATTGTTCATTATTGTTCTTGCAAATTTAAATTGCATTCTTTCAGATTAATTCTCAACTCCAGGATGTGAACTCATCTTTACCAGATTACTGGGCTAATTATATATCAAAAAAAAATTTTGAATCAGATGGAAGTGATCAGGAAGTAGTCCAAGAACTCCTGCTGAAATAGGTGGGATAGCAGGAATGCCTAATTCAGTTGCAACAGAAATGGAAGTTTCAGTTAAATCAAGAAGTTCCCCAGAAATGGCTCAAGAAGCAGGAGAGCCTCAAGTCTCAGTTGTTATTCATCCTTTAAGTCCTGAAATCGAAGTCAATCAATTCAATCCCATTCTTGGTGGGTTGTTATTACAAATTTTAAATTTTAAATTGTGATGATTATGAATTTAATACCCTTTACCTTATGGATATATTTTAAAGAAGTGTTTAAATTACTGTGGAGGTACCTGAAACAAAATTTCTGTTTTCTTTTTCAGCTGATAATTTACAAACAGGTGATTTGCCTAAAGTTGTTAATGCCAATGTATGGAATAATCTGCATAATAATCTTCAGTTAGGTTCTTGCTTAACCCCTGCAGATGTGGAAAGTATTAAATCTTTAGTAAAGCAATTGGCACTTCAAGTTCTCATTCCACATGTTGAGAAATTAATTTTCCAACTGACTGATATGGTGAGTTGTGTACATCAATGGTCAAACTCAACATTGATCAAAATATGGAAGTTTTTCTTTAATATTCATTTTGAAATTTAATTGCTTTCCAGGCCTCTAACAAAAAAGGTATGAGCAGATCTTTATTGAGTGCTACAAAAAGATTATTTGGTACCAACAAGCCAGGTGCAGTAGGTTCTGCTGTGATGAACTCTGTTATATATGCATATGATGCTCCAGAATTACATCATCGAAGACTGGGAGATCTCTACTTTATGTTTACTAATTATTCACTTGCTTTTCAGGTGAGTAATTTAAATGATATTATTAAAAATAAAAGATAATCTAGGTTTTTAGTCAGGGATTGAGTTTTAAGCTACCAATTTATGAAAGCAGTTTTATTCAGTTGAAGTTTCCCTATGAAGTAATATTAATTTTGTCCTTGTTCATTTGAAGGCGTACCACTCAGCGAAGCGTGACTTTGGAGCTGATCAGGCTTGGATGTATTATGCGGGCGCTCTTGAAATGGCTGCACTTTCTGCTTTCATGCAGGGAGAAATAACCAAAAAAGCTTTGGATTATATGGAAGAGGCTATTTCAACATATTTGAACTCTTGTCGACTACCTCAATTTGCTACCAGGGCAACATTACTCAGTACTCAGTTTTTAAGAGGTATTAAAAACTTTCATTCTTGACTGTTTTACAGGATATAAATTACAGTTAAAAAATGTGTTATTGGATTGACATTGAAAGTTTTATGGTGCAAAAATCAATAAAAATTTGAATTTATTATTCACTAGCACAGCTGAGGTTGCTGGGAATATCATTTTTGTTCTTAGCAAAGTCTCTTAAAATTACTGGAAACTAGAACAACTCAAATTCAGGGACTTTCAGTCCTGTTGTTTGGTGTCATTTGTAATTTTGTCAGTTTTCAGATGTTAGATAATCTTTTTTTGATTTAAAAACGTGAATGAATTAAAATCAATTTATCTTTAACCTGACATAATGTTACAGAACGGCACATGTACGGAGAAGCAGCGAAGCAGCTTATCCGAATGACGAGTGAAGATTCTGATCTTCGAAGTGCTCTTTTACTGGAACAAGCATCCTACTGCTTTCTGTATTCTACAAAACCAACCATGTTCAGGAAATATGCTTTTCATATGGTATTAGCTGGTCATCGATTTTCAAAAGGCGGACAAAAGAAGCATGCCCTCAGATGTTACAAACAAGCCTTTCAAGTATGTGGATAAACTTGTTTATAAACTTGGAAAGTAGTTTATTAAAGAGATGCAAATGACAAAGAATTATTTTTCAGGTGTATAAAGGCAAGGGTTGGAGCCTAGCTGAAGATCATATTCATTTTACAGTGGGAAGGTTGGCAGGACATTTGAAATTGTTAAGTGAAGGTTCTTCCTCTTTAGCTTCTCTATTGTCATCTGGTAGCAAACAAACTCCAGCACAGCAAGAAACTTATTTAAAAGAATACCTTCAGATTCTTCAGGTGAAGATTAAACATTTAATTGTTAGTAGTAATAAAAATTTGTAGGAATCAATAATTGTTTGGTGATAATTTCCTAGGAAGCGAATGCGGAAGAATCGAAAAAAAGTCTCACTATTCTACCATTACCCATAATCGAAGATAATAGTGTTCTTGTCTTAGTATCTTCTTCGACGTCTACTTTGATTCGAGCTTTCGAACCAGATTCACCTGCCGATAGTGTTCGATGGTCGCGTATGGAAGAATTAGCTCTTACTGAAGCCCAGGGTGCTCCCATGATATTTCGACCCACGATTCATCTGTTTTCAAAAAAGACGGTTAACACAAGTCATCCGATAGTAGTCGTTAATGGTATGGCGTAAGGATTTTTATCGATTCATTTTTCAAATGAGAACTCGAATTAGTTTAATAAGTTCGAATTGTGTTTTTGTAGAGCCAATGTATATTCAAATATCGTTAAGAAATCCGCTGCAAATTAGTTTACCACTGGTTAATGCTCGTTTACTCTGGAATTTTACAAGCGTCGATGGTCAAACAACTTGCAATGAGTATCCAACTTCACTTTCAGAATCCTTGGTTAAAACAAATGTCTTGGAGTGCGTTTATCTGGAACCAAGTCATACACAACAGGTTCGAGAGTTTAACAGGTTGATTCAAGCTTAAGTTGTTCGTGAGACAAGCTTTTTAAGAGTTATTTTTGAATTTTTCAGGTGACTTTAAGTTTAGTCCCCCTCTGTCCGGGACAAATAGATGTTTTAGGAATGCTTTATTCTTTATCGTATCCACTGTCGACTACAGTCCCTCTAAATAACTCTCAACAGTCGAAACAAACCGAGGTTTCAGGGAAGCAGATTTTCGTAGTTCGGGGACCAAAATTAAAAGGAAGGAAAGAAGGGAACGAAGTAGCTTTTGAAAAGGATAAAAGATTAGAGATAAAAGTCATTCAGTCTGCTCCACTTTTAAAGGTATCGATTTAATAATTCGATTTTCTTTAATTTTTATTATACCTCTCGATGATCAAATAGGATGCAAGAACGACACTGTTTTGCCAGTGACTTAAAACTCCCCAAATTTTCTTTTTAGGTGGATATGGAAACAAGAATAAATGAGATTATGCTTTGTGGCGAAATTCAAGAAGCTCGAATTAAATTGCTTAACACTGGAAACTCTAGCTTAAAAAATTTATTCATGGTCACTAGCTCACCTAATCTGATTTCTTTGTTGTCGTCATATATTGAAAATGATAAAACAATTAATGAGCCTGCCATCGATGACTCTTTAAATGAATATCATTCGTCTCGAGATAGAAATGCCTTATACAGAGTTAGTATTAACGTACGATGGCTGTAATTCTGATTTCGTTACTTTTGATCAGATAAAATTACGTTGATTTGTATCTTTTAGGTGATTAAAATCAACTTAGAGAATGCTGGGATTTTAAAAGCCGGTGAGGAACTGATTCTCCCTATATGGGTGCGAGCACCAGACAAGAAAGGTCCGGCCCACGTAGATATGTTATTTTATTATGAAAATATGGAAAGCAATTCAGGACTAGGGTAAGGAATTTCAACTAAGATCGGTAAATTTTTAACTCATTTATTGGGTAGATTGTACATATAGATTCTTGTCTTTTCAGGCACAGAGTTAGTCGATGCTCGTTCGTAACGACCATATATGGGTCTCTTCAATTGAAAGCCTCTGCTTCCAGAAGCACACTATGCGAGGATCGAGATACACTCAATGTTAATTTAACCGTTCAAAATTTAAATCAAAACAATGATCCGTTAGTCACAGTGCTGTCTTTGGTTCAAGTGTCTTTGGCTAGTAACCAGTGGAAGTTGCAAGAGAAAGCAATTTTTTCGCCAGGTAAACAGAGATATTGTTTTAATTATACCACAACTTCCGGTAAGGAATATTGCACGAAAATCGTGTTTGGTTTTTAAAATGATTCTTGAATTTGTTTCAGAATTAAATTTAAAAAGTCAAGAGCGACATTACCTTCTCATTAGGGCGGATCGAATTTCAGAAAAAGAAGCTTTGGTTTCGGATGTCTGCTTTGAAGATAAACCCGTTCCATCGGGAGGTGTACAGCCTTACTTGGATTTTTACAAATGGGACGTTTACGATGAGAAACAGGACAATGCAGCGAGCCTTTTTAATTTAGCTCTGTATCTTAGATGGAATGTACGTTCGACTGTAAAAGTAATTTTGTTTACTTGTTATTACCTCGTGTATAAAAAGTAAAAATAATTTTTTGTTATTTATTTTAAGGCAAAAATTATAGCTAATAATGAGTCGAGGACCGTTGTCGGTCAGAGTCTTGTTATTTTAAATCAGTTGGGAATGCCCAAAGTTTGGCCAAGGGAGCAGAAAAACGAATTACTGCCAACAGAAACTGCCGAAACGCTGAAAATATTTGGACCGGAAAGAAAATTTCCATTAAATAGTAAAACGAGGAAGTCAATTCATTTAGAAAATGCTTTATCTTATAATCTGGTTCATGAGCATAACATAACGCACTCATTTCACGAAAGCAGGTGAGTAAAATTGGTTCTTACCAACTTTTCTTATGTTGATTGAGAGATTTAGAAGTGGTCATACACATTTCACACTTTTTTCTTAAAGAATTTGCCGAGTGGACATGAAACTAGTACTGAGAAACTGCATCGATTTCCCCATTCGAGTAGTCATCAATTCGCCTGATTCAAAATTCTGTCGACCTACTGCTTCCAAAACTCAGCTATACACTCCTCATTCTTCGTCTACATTCAGTTGGACCAGTCGATCAAACGCTCTGTTAAGGCTTGATGGTCACGAACGTGCTAAAGTGGTCCTTTCTGCCGTCTTCACCGCTCCTGGAACCTATGATTTAGGGTCTAGGCTCACAGTCGCTGCAGCTGCGGACGGAGACACCGATTACGTGAATCAAGTCTGCCGGATCCAGTCTGCCATTATTATTTTAGGAAAGCAATTAAATGATAGCTAACAATTGTTTATACAGTAAACCTTTTTTTTGTATTTTCATATATGTAACTAAAAATATGAAATCATAAATAATTCTTTATTTGTCTCAAGTATTATTCTTTTGTGAGGTTAGAATGACAATACTTTGGGAAAACTATATGTAATAGTTAAATACAATTCTAATTGCATTCCGTGAAGTGATGCAGGTCTAGGATCTAGTCTAGTCTTTGCGCATTGGTTATGACTTTTTTAAGACCCCCAAAAACAATTTTTTTTTCGATTTTTATTTATCTCTAATTTCTGTTAATGATCACTTTTGGTTTTTGTTTTATCAAAATCATTATACTTGTTACTCAAAACACGCTATAATAAATATTGTTATTGTATTTATCATAAAATAATGTTTGAGAAATTTGAAAACCGAAAATGTGATTTAGCGGGTGAAAAAATGTTGAGAGGCAAGTACTCGGTCGTGCCTTAGAATTTATTTAGTTGGAATTTCGAGTGAATCATTCTTTGGCTAATAAATATGAAGAAATAAGGAAAAATTGTGGTTTGAATGTTTTATGTTTGGGGCCTTAAAAC
The DNA here is from genome assembly GCA_016920875.1 of Columbicola columbae. NCBI lineage: Eukaryota > Metazoa > Arthropoda > Insecta > Psocodea > Philopteridae > Columbicola > Columbicola columbae. The sequence continues at coordinate 16,806,981 of JADMLL010000001.1, read as the reverse complement.
TACAACCTGCGAACATAGCCAAATATTCTGGCTATGTATTAAAAGTTTTAATGTAAGCCAATCAAATTAGATGTTTTTATTGGGAGGACACATCAAGAAACCCAATAACTGACATACTTAATGATAAATATGTAGCTGTAAGCAATCATTGACAAGTTCGCAATAAAGTTTATTAACGGAAATTATTAAAAGTAAGTTGTACGGCTCTTCAGTTATTTTGGATGAATAAATATTTGGCCTGGAGGAGTGCCGGGAGGAAAGCGGCCCTGTGGCCGTCCGGGGCAGGGGTGGCTCAGGGGGGTGAAGGCCTTGGCCGAATCCCTCTTGATAACCCCGGGTTCTCTGACCTCAATAGCGGAGGATCGTGCCAGTTGGAAGTCCTTAGTTGCTTCCCTCGCCCCGCGACCTTAACGGATGAGCGGGTCTATCGAAAAGAAAAGAAAAGAAATATTTGGCCTTAGAAATTTAGCAAAAGAGTCAGTGTGGCTCTTAGACCCAACGGTTTGGAGACTTCGTTTAGAATTAAGCAGTAATTAAAGAATAACTTCACTGACTGTACTCTGCAGAACAAGGTTCAGTTTTTTGCAAACACATCGATCTTAAGTGAGTAAAACTATTGTTTTTACAATAACGTATCCATCCTTGTTTATTCAGCATTGAAACAGTTGCAAAAATTTCAGGCTTCAGAAAGTTTTGCATCTAAAAAAATTTCTGTGACACAAGCCACATCATTAAAATGTTAAATTCCAAGTGATTTTATTCATAAGTTATTGCTTCACAAAAGCAAGGAAATCAACAGGTTTAGAATTGCTCATCACTGTTTTATTATCAAACAGTTTTCTTTTACATTTTGGCTACTGGCTTCAAACCAAGAATGTAAAAACACTTTTCCATAACCAAAGCTGTGACTTCACACAGGAGAAGTCTACCCATGTGAATCTTGACAATTTCTCCTAAAAAATAAAAGAAATAGTTGAAAAGATCAATAGTTCCAAAAATTCTCCCTTAAAAAACATATTTAAGTTTTGTCCATGATTTGACTTAAGATAGTAAATAAAAAAATGAATTTACCTGCACTATTTTTCTCAATACAATAACAAGAGTCGTAAAATTCCGTGAAAGCGCAAGCCACATCATACACAAATTCGCATAAATGATGAAGACACAAATCCTTTGTTATGGTGAGTAGTACATCGGGAAATTTGAGTATCATCTACACAGAAATCAATATAAATTAATTAATGTTATAACGAAAGCAAGAACAGTGTACTTATCAGGATGAGATCAGAGAATTTTCAATTTCCATTTGTCTTTTCATTTTTCTTACCTTTCCTAAATTCCATTCTTTCTCATGTTCAAGCGATATATCGGTAGTTTCACTGGCTTCTTTCAGTTTTTCCGGAGAAACTCCCGCGTTTCTCGCTATTGATTTGATTCTAGTCAGAGCGTAAAGAAGGTAGACGGCTGTATTACCCTTATCGTCAAGCATCTACCGAAATAAATTCAAACGCTGCAGTATTATGATGAATTTTTTGGTTGTTAATTAGAATATATTCTTGGTTAATAAATTACCTTCTCGAAGGAGAAAACATATTCATGATTTCTATTATGTGACAGATCCGCATACTTGATGCAACCATAAGCCACGGATTCCTGAGCTGCTTTTAACTCTTCCGGAGTTAAAACTTTATCGCGTTCTTTTCCTTTTAATTTGTCTAAAGCTCGCTTCAAACCTTCATCCATTAAGTCAATTAATCTTATAGTATCCCCTGTAAGTAACCAAAGTTTTAGTTCAGTTAGTACCAGGAAGGGTAGAACTATAAAAGATCAATGCTTATATATTGCTTTACCTGATCGAGTTTTAAATTTTTTTTTGTCTTCTCCTAAAACTACTCCAAATCCGACAAAATCAATTCGAACTTTCTCCGGATTTAAAATCCCACATTTGATAGCACACTTTTGAAGAACGTCAAAATGTGTCGATTGCCCTGCGTCGGTGATATAAATAATCCAATCAGCACGCTCTTCTTCTATTCTGTATTTAATAGTAGCCATGTCAGATGTGTCGTATGTAAATCCTAAAACAAAAATTTTTTCATTTATTTGTAAAAGAAGATTTAAAAGTAAACTCTACAAGAACTCTATCTTACCTCCATCGGACTTGACGATTGTAAATGGAATACTAGAAGGATCGCCCCACATAATCTTCCTTCCTTCATCTTCAACCAAAAATCCTCTTGCTTCTAGATCTTTCACTATACTTTCCATTCTTGACTGATAAAATGATTCTCCTTTTTCGGTTAATGTAACTTCTAAGCGATCATAAATTTTCTGAAACTCTGAAGAAGAAGAAAATAAATAAAAACTACAAAACAATGTATTTTGAACAATGAACACTTTGTGACTTAAAACTAAAAACAGGATTGGTTACCTTTTCGAGACACATCACAAATCATATTCCAAGCCTTCAGATACTCTGGCTGGTGACTTTGAAGTTTAACTACACATTCGTAGGCTCTTTTCTTAAATTCTTCATCCTCATCAAAACGTTTCTTTGATTCTTTGTAAAAAGCTTGTAAATCTTGAATTGGAGGTGATTTTGTTAAGTAATCAGGAAATTTGTCTTTTAAGTGTGCAATTAACATTCCAAACTGAGTTCCCCAATCACCAACATGATTTACACGAACTACGTCGTGGCCAAGATATTCTAGAAGACGGCTTATGCTTTCACCAATTATTGTCGACCTGAAAATAATTTTAACAAGTAATATAACTACTAAGCTGTTTTTGACTTTGTACTGTACAAGTCATTTTATACTTTTTAACAAACACTCCTTGAATAAATTTAACACAGTGAGGTTTGAAAGAAAAGAGAATACTGCTTGGCTTTATCCTCAAAAATTAATAAGAAGAATGGATTCAGTTAAATTTTTCTCCAATTGTTTTTAAACTAATTAATGAAGATTGAAAATTATATAGAAACTAAAAACAATACCTTAAATGTCCAACATGCATCTCTTTGGCAATATTCGGAGATGAAAAATCCACAACTACTCTACGTTTGCTCATGATTTTTGGAGGCAGTACTCCATGCTTTAAGATTAATTTCAAGTTACGAAGACCCTCAGATCGACTCAAGGTAATGTTGATAAACCCAGCACCTGCTATTTCAAGTTTTTCTATTAAAGGATGAGGTGACACTGCAGACTTTATCTTCTCAGCCACTTCCCTAGGATTTGATTTCAAACCTGAAAATCAAATTCAAATTTTTATGTACAATCAAAATGTTTCAAAAAAGAGGAATTTTTATAATGAGTGATTATATCACCTTGTCCTTTTAAAATTTGTGTTATAGGCATGGCTGAATTACACTGATAATCTCCAAATTTTGGATTTGAAGAGGCGCAATGACAACAGGAGGTTCTTTTAGCTCAGAATAAACTTTTTCAATTGCATCTTTAAAAATTTTAGATAAGACACTTAATATGCTGTAAACTGAAGTATCATTTAAAAAATCACTCATCTCAGTATTTCTTTCTATTTTCTGAACAGGTCCATTAGATTTTATATTGTCCACAGCCTGTAAATACATATCACATATTTATTAAGCATTTAAAAAAATAAAATAAAAAACAAATCTTAAATTCGGTACCCACCTTTTTTAAAATATTGAGACGATACTTCAATTTTTTATTTTCATTCATAGCCCCTGTAAAATTGGAATCCCCTCCTTCTTCATCCTCCAAATAACTAATTTTTTGTTTCAACTCATTTATTTGTTTGACAAGTGTGTGAATTTCATTTTCCTAGAACCAAAATTATCAATGCTTTATTACAAAAGGTCAAAGTTGTTTGAAAGGTGAGGCTTTATGAGGTTTCTAAGACATTTTCTTAAATATTCTCAAAAGCCTCGCAAAAATGTGATGGTTCATATTTCTTGAATCTCTACTTCTGTTGATAGAGACTTCAACATATGCATCTATAAATTCAAATAAACTAGAAAAAAATTTAGAAATTGCTAACATGCTTTAACTAATTTACCAAGTAAATTTGTAATAAATTGTGATTTATTTCTTTTAATTAATATACTCACAGCGGTTTCGATCCGCTTTAGATTTTCGTTGATGTTTTGTGACATTTCATTTAAAGTTTTAGTCAAATTTAAAGGAAAACAAAAAATTAATGCAAAAATACTTTAAAACGATTTCCGTTTATGTAGACAACGATAACGTGTCATTAGTACCACAGACGTCCATCTTTAAAACTTGAGGTTTGTACTTCCGACATCGAGATATGAAAATCCCGGGTTTCGAGATTTTAAATTCGTTAAAAAATTCTATTTTATTAATTATAAATTTTTAATTAATTTCGTGTCGGTGAACTTTTTTCGAGTATACTTTTTTTGGAGACATCATTGAACTAAAGTTTGGATTTATCGTATTCTAATTTTGCGTCAATGGGTCACAATGATTTTTCTTCCATTTTCAAGCCATGACAAAGCCGTTAAATTAATTGTGTTTTTATTACAAAAATAGTTTTCTGTGCAACGTGATGATGATTTTTCCAAGAGGAAGTTTTTTTAATTCTTTTTATCATGTTCTCAGCAATTCCAATGTAGGGTGAGTAAATCTTTCTTTTTATTCTAGGTCAGAAACAAATTTGGTTTTCGTTTTCAATATGGCTCCCTCCCAGGAGAAGTAAAAATGCCTAAATTTCTTCTAACCAGAAATTCTTCCTATTACGTTTCCTTATATTTTATGGTATGTTATAAGTTTGTCTAAACTTTTAAAAGCTTGAGTAACCATTCAGATCAATACCTACAAGAATTACTTTTATTAGAATACCTTCTAAAAATTTAAGTCAAATGGTTTGGATGATTAGCATAATTTAGTCAAATGATTTTAAGCGAGTAGTTATATTTTAGCTTAAAGAAGAATCCTTAAGTTTGTTTTAAACCTTCAGAACTCGGTTGATTTTCTCCATTTGAAAATTTGTTTAAATAGTCACAAGTCAAATTCTAGTAATAAGTTGTTGGTAAATCCATTAGGACTTTTGTTAATGTTTCTAAAACTAAAGTTCTACTAATTTTTCACGGTTTATGTAAATCCTGAGAATAAAATAAACATTACAACTTGTTTGATTGAATTTGAACATGCGCTTTATAGGAAGCCGAACGATGAAAACCTCGTGGCGTTCAACAAACTCCAGTTTTTCGTCGCTGAATCGAACAGGCGGACCTTTCCGTCGTTACGTTTTTGTAGTCAAAACTATTCTGTGTTTGAATGCGTTCGCGAACTAATGTGCTTGTCGAAAAATAAGAAAAAAAGATTTTTAGGATTCCGGTATTGCTTATAAGAGACATTTAATGAGAATAAATAATGGTTGAGTTTCTTTTTTTTATAAATTAAAAAAAAAAGAAGTGGAATGGAGTGCTTTTCAATTTTTTGTGATTTACGATTTTTAGATAACAATCTGATACGCTCTCCCAAATTTTTGCAAAACAATTTGAGTGTAGATCTTTTTAAAAAAAATTTAAATCACTTTTTTCTCATTTTAAATTCAATCAAACTTCATTTTTTTTACATGACATGTCTAACGCTTTTCTTAATTTAGTGTTATAATAGTTATAATGTTTTAGAGTTTATATTTATTTCCTTTTATGTTGGTGTTTTTCATTATAATATTCGTTTTGATATAGTGAATAGTTTCAATTTCAAGTGAACGAAAATATTTCAGGGAATTCATTATTTACACTAGAGGTCGGCAACCGGGCCCTCTTACAAGTTATTGTGCGACCCGCCAACCAATATAAATTCTCTAAAAGCACACAAAACCTTTTGAGGGTCCCAAAATTATTCTTTTATACTATTTGTATTTTATTAAAATAAATAACAATACTTAACCTACATTATGTGCGGTCCGCTTAATTTATTTTTTACAAACGGACCGCTACCAAGAAGGTTGCCAAGTCCTGGTCTATATAAACATAGCCCGGCTTTTTGTTATTTGGAAATTATTTAGGGTTACATAGAATAGCCTACAGAGCAAAATACCTTAACATAATTGTAAAAATTTATTTATTTATTTATTGAGATGTCATACTGTACTATTAATGATTTAAATAAGTGTATTACAAAATCTTAACGTTAATTTTTGAAATATATCGATCTTTTAAATCCTTGGTACTCAAGCTTTTTTTCTTCCTGGGCCAAATTTTCATTGTGACCATTACGACTGGGCCACACGATTTACCAAAAAAAAAAGCTTTTAGGGATACGGATTTAAACATGTCATACAAGCCACCCTCAGGGCATCATCTATATGTAAATCTGTCAGTCTGTTTCTGTATGTATTTTTTTGTATATTGCCTCAGAAATATATGTTGAGGCAAACAATGTCAGCAGTTTCTGGGCACAGGTCCGAACATTTTCGGACTAGTCAGACACTGTGTTCCAGAATTCAGACTTAACAATGAGCAATCGACTTTTCACAAATTTTCACTCAGTCGGTTTCCACTGGCCCAGTAGAGCTTGGTGAGCCGCAGTTTGAGTACCAAGGTTTTAAATGATATAGTGAACGAGACTGCAACTGCCACTAGAGTACATTTTGAAATAGTCACAAAATATGTCTTCAACCAAAGATGCTTAAAGACTTGAGCAAAACGTCTAGAAGAGAGAAGTGAAATTTATTTTCTCGAAACAAAAAATTTGAAGTGGTTATTTCGTCTTCCAACAAAATAACCATGATAGTATTAGATAGAATTCCAATTTGTATCATCATAAAAAAAAAGGAATCTTAGTACAATATGATTTACCGAAACCAGTAATTTAAAGCAAACAGACGTTTTAAAAGATATATTTAATGACAATTTGTTGGAATAAAATTGAGGCTTAGATCCTCTGAAAAATGTTTGAGTTCATTTAACGAAAGAGAAAATAATGATCGAATTGTGAGAAAAGCTCGCCTTAAATAAAGCTTCAAAAATTTGGACGTTACCTAAGAGGGTAATTATACTCAAAAGTGTATTAAAAACTGTCTACAAAAGAAAAGGGAAAGGATGAAAATACTTTTTGAAGATGCTCAAGTGGGGTAATTTAAGATCAAACCAGTAATAATTGGGTTGTTTGCTAAATAAAGGCATACAATAAGCACAAAAGGTCGAAATAAACTCGAATTAGTGAGAGATGGGGGAATTGCTGAAAAATTAACAATTTTGATGCGGAATAAGAGAAAACAAAAATTGTTCTTTTGTGTTAAGGGGTTTAAATATTTTTTAAAACAAAATTGTGGACAGTAAGGGTCGAGGGTATGATAGTTAAAGTGGATTATAGTCCATCCAAAATAAATCCACCGAAAAAATCTATTTCTTGTTTTAAAATGAATAGGTTTTGTAAATCACACACATTTCATCACACATTCATGGAAACAAGTCATGAGAAAAGTCAAATATTGAATTTGTCAAGGTTCACGAATCAAATCATTGGATTTCTAACCAGTGATGTGTGTGAAACTTCACTAAAAGTATCAAAGTTTACTCTGAAAGGAAAAGGAAAAGTAACACCATTAAAAGAAATATCTAGCCTTTGAAGAGAAAAAAAAATTATTTTAAAAAGAAATCTGAAAGGGATTTTTGAGAAATTAATTTAGTAAGAAGTAGAAGAGGCGCTTTGTCAGGTTTTTATCACGTGGTTCCACATCAAACATGTTCACGTAATTCTCAGTGATACCTCTTTTTCTATACAATTTCATTTCACGGATGACACCGTGTGTAGCGGTTTTACGATTTTCTTATTCAAAAAAATTTCTTATTGATTCTCTTTTTCGGCCTGAATCACTCATTTGAAGAGTGAGAATAAAACTTTGAAAGCATATGATAGTAAAAGGCAAGACGTAATCAAAGAAAGCAGACAGAAAACCAGAGAAAGGGGAATAAAATTAGAGAATCAAGAGATCAAGGGGAAAAGTGCATGAAAGAAAATCACGATAGGAGAAAAGAGAATCGCATAAAAAGAAAATAAAACCTGTCGTCGTATAGGAAAAATGGACTTTCCCCAATGCATTCATTGCACAAGAATCTACGGAAGTTGATAAAAGCTCTTCCTCTAAAAACTTTTACCCGGAATTGAAATTGGAAAGCGTTAAATAAATTGAGTAAAACCTTATCCCTAGTGTCCGAAGAGTGAAAAACCAGAGAAAACATTAAATGCGGAAAAACCACAAAACAAGTCAGCCACCACGCTGAGAAAAGTTTGAGGTTTTCCAAGCGGGAATCGATTTTAAATTCAACATTTTCTGCCATATTTTCTGTTGACTTCCCGACTCCTATTTTATAACCAATATAGACTGTCTCAGGTTCTCATGTTTCTTTGCCCTCTGTAACCACCTTCCGGGAAATCCAAGACGGCGTTGAGTTTCTTGGTTGACCTTCTGGATAAGGTTTCTGTCGGTCTGTATTTGAAGGAATAATAACCGTTCTTCCAGTTCTTTCGTGACGTCACTTTTCATTTTATCAACAACTTCCTGGTTTTCACCACAGAAAAATAGTCATAAACAAAAAATTTGTTGCTTTCCGTAAGCAAGAGTGGAGTTTATCAAATTAAGCCAAAAGGGAATTTGCGTTAGGAAGTCCTATTAATTAACATAAAATAAAATTAATAACATGTATACCATCACCTCAGTTGTGAGAGGAGGAAAGAGGAGGAGGTGGGGGAGGAAAACTAAAGTTTCCGGCATAATTCAAAAGTGGTAACATTCGTCCAAACTTTTCTCTCATCCATTTAAATTCTGACGTTTTGAATGAATTTTAATTTTCACGTTTTCAAAGCAGGTTCTCTCTTTGATTCATTCGTGAAAACTTAGCCGTTATCGAAAAATTCTTCAAAGCTCGATATTTCTTTCCTCCTCTTCGTCGGTCCCGCCCGCAGGTCAGAAATGAAATTAAGAAAAAGGTTTTTTTTTTCTTTCAGTTTTCGATTCACTTCTACTCCGACAAGAAAAGCGGATTTTATTTGGGAAATTTAATTTTCTTTTTTTTTCCTTCTTTATTTCGTTGCTTAACGAATGCAGAGCCGAATGAAGTTTTAGAAAACTTTGGAACTGGGCCCTGAACTTAATTATTTAAAATGGTGAGAGTGAAATGTTTTAGGCGCGGCTTTGGTATACGGAAAAGAGGGGATTTGTGTAACGAAGACGTGGAGAAAGAAGATTAAATGGTATTTTAGCGAGATGAATGAACTGTTCTTACATTGATATGGCGGAGGGGAGGGGGATGAAAAGATATTGTGAAAATATAATTAATTATGTCACCTGTCATTGAAAAATTATGTTCCTATAGAAAAATCATAATTAAATGATCCATCGCTTTTGATTACTGATTAATGTTTTCGTTCTTATTTCGCGACAGATACATTCCACCCGTTTGTTGTGCTTACATTCTGATAAATTGAGTCATGATTCGAAGCTTTTAATCCTAAAAAATTTTTTTGAAATCACTTTAAAAGGAAATTTAAGGTATTTAAAAGATGGTCACCTGTTATAAGTTGTTGTAATGGGATACATTTTTTGTGAATCTTTTGAAATACGAAGTTTTTGGCAGTAACCGTATTAGCTTTCATTTGTTTTGATTTCCATTAAACAAAAATTGGATTTGTTTACCAAATTCTAATTTATTGTTGAAATCTAAAATAAGCCGTGAACAGAGTAAAAAGAAAAATTCTTCAAAGGTTATTGGGTTACGCGTTATCAGTGACACTTCAGATGTTTTTCATTGGCTCAAACCAGTGATAATGAAAACAGGGAATCCATTTTCAGCCATCCCGTCTACACTTCAAGCAAACTGATTTCATTGTATCGGTAACATAATAAAATGGAAGAAAGTAACGTAATGAAAGAGACAAAGGAAGCGCCGGCAACGGAAAGTGAAACGCCGAGAATCAAAAGTTTTTTATTACGCGGAATTCAGGGACGGATTGTATACATTTGTTTGTTGTTCTTATTCTTGACGGAATTGGTTTTATCGTATTTCCTTTACGAATACATATCATTTGTCGAGAAAAGGTGCGTGGAAATCGATGCCGAGGTCTCGCCGACCAAGGCGACGAGAAGAAAGCGATCTCTCGTCTTGGAAGACAACGCCGTGACAACTTCGGACGATGCCACCGTCGAATTTTTCAATCCGAAACTCAAACACGAATTGGATGACAAAGATATTAGCAGACACGGTGGTAATAAGTATAGAAACAATGGAATAAGTGGTGCTGGTGGTGGTGGTGGGGGTGTCGGTGGTGGTGATGGTGGCGGGCCTTCGACTCCCAGTGATGGTGAAAACGCAAACAATCCCTGGGTGTGGCTGACATCGTACTCTAGAATACCGGTAAGATTTAATTTATTTTATAAATTTCTACGTTTAAATTTGCGGTATGGTTTGTATTATTTATTTAACTTCCCTTTGTAATTTGGGAAATGAACCCCCCCCGTTCCACTCTCCCATTATCATTAACACTACTATTTTAAATAAGCACATTGTGCAAGAAATATGGTTGTAAACAGTAGCAAATCTTTCTATAATTTAAGTAAAATTTCTTAAAACGAGTTTGACTTTTATTCCTGTGAGCTTTCTAAACAAAGGTTATTACCAACCTAAAAACGGAAAATAGATAAAATACATAAGAACCTTCATAATTCATGTCAGTCGGGGAGGAAAACTTTATAATTCTTTTAAATTTCAAAGTTTTTATTATGTTTAATAATAAATTAAACTTTTACTATTAAAGATTTTGTAAGCCATTATTTAAATTATGATTTATAAATTTATTTTTTTTCTTCAAAGAAACAGAACTTTATTTCCACACGTTTTGAAAAACGATGGTAAAAATTTGAAGAAAAAAAAGTTTTAACAATACAATTTTTTCCCCAAAAATCCATATTCCCTTTTCCTTCTTCTCCCTTTTTCCATTTCCTCTCCTTCAAAGAAAATGACCTTTAAATAATTTTATACGAAAGGGAAAGTATGCTGTCGTATTCCTTTCACTCTTCTTCCATCGAAGGATTCCATTTCCGTTGACTTTGTTTACTTTTTTTTGTCACTCGATTCTATCCGTCAGCTTTAGCACAGACAGATTTAAACGGGGTTCGGGTTGTCCTTTTTCAAGACAAATTTTCCAACATCTTGAGAAAGCTGGAGTCCGTGTAAATTGTTGTAGTTAGAGACAAATTATTTCCTCTCTTAAAACAGGGAAATGGGTTTATTTAATCAATACTTTCAAATAAATTTTACATTATCTCCCTAATCGTTCATTGAGGAGTATAAACATTTAGCTGAAATGATTCGTAATTAGATGAGATGATTAGATTAGTTACAATTTTAAATTAAGATTTGGTCGACAGCAATAAAACTGGTTATGTATAGCTTAGAGGTCGGAAAATTGCGGCTCTCTTACTCCTTGGCTGTGGCTCTTCCACAAAATGTTTAGTACCCACCCGTAGTGTTATTTATTAACTAAATATTATCTTTATCTAAGTATTATACTAAACTTTATTTGATGTGGCGTTAGTTAAGACATAGTACTTATCGAAGGCAAAGTACACTCTTTAGTGTACTTTTAAGCCTAATTATCGTTAAAAATGTTTTTACTAAAGCAAAGCTTGCAAAAATGGCTCCTATAAGTTATGAAAGTATATATATAAGTATTTATGTGAAAAAAAGGTCGACGGATATAATATTTGTTATAAACAACTCTTGTGGCTCATGGGTAGGTCGCCTCCCGGATAAAAGCAAATTCCTACTTTACCAAGTCCTATAGCCGGTGTGGTCTTATGGGGCACAAGTGTGGGCTTGCTCCTCGAAAACTAATATCGCCATGGTTCAGCGTATTCAAAACAAAATACTCCGTAACATCGTGTACGCGCCATGGTATGTTAGAAACGACAGCCTTCATAGGAACCTCAAAATGCCTGAGGTAGGAAAGTGACAGTAACCGCCAAGTACATGAGTACAAGCACCTTTAGTCAGACACGAGTCTTGAAGGAAGGTTCAAGTCTCATCTATTTATTTTTGATGTTTTTTCGTGGTCGAATGCAATTATATAAATTTAAGTTGCTTAATGGAAACAATTTCCAGGTGCAATAAAAAATATATACAATAGGGTATATAAGTATAAAATGACTAAATTTTTGTTTTATATGGTTTATATTTGGCTCTTTTGGGTGACGAGTTTGCCGGGTACTGGTATAGTTTATTAGGAAGAACAACAAAAGGTTATGCTCGTCCGGTCATAAAGCCTCACACTTAAGGCACTTAGATAACAACAGAACTAAGTTAAGCGAAGCCTAGTTTGTTTTGAAACAATATTTTTCAACATAATAAACAAATAAAAAATTTAACAGTTTTTTGTTTCACCAAAGGGAAAATAAGTAAACAAAAAAAGAAAAAGTAAACAACGATTTCTTCATATTCAATGGCACAAACATTCTTATTCGAAAGCACTTTTTAGAATTTAGAAATAAGGAAAGCAAAAAACCGGACAGTCTGAGAGTTTGCTTTAAATGTCTCTAAAAGTTATATCGTTAAATCTAATTAATGGTGAAAATTTTATTTCTTAAAAAAAAGAATCTCTTATTTTTTCATGAGATTTATGAGACCAGATCAATTGGCCGTAAACTATTTAATACTTTACAAGTCATTTAATTCGTTTAATCTCTTGTAATAATATTGGGAAAGGAAAAAACAAAAGTTTTTAGTTTTTGTTTGCACTTGGAAGAAAAAAATTGTTTTGAAGATGATAAACAAAAACTGCTTTCAAGAATTTTTGAAGGATTATGTCTGAAAAATAGATTTTTTTATTGTTGGTTGGTTTTTTATGTTTAAGTTTTAAAAGTTTGAAACTAAAACGATCCAGACCACTCGACCCCACAGCAAGGTGTCTTTATCCCATCCCTTCCATAATCTTATTATTTATTTATTTTTCTATTTTCGTTATCCTTTGAGTTCTTTTATTTTACTTTCTTTATCCTATTCCCATTATATTTGTTATTGGTATTATTCCAAACATCGATGTCACCTTCTCCCGGTTCTTCTGTATGGTTGCGAAGGATGGACGCTAACGAGGGCCCTTGAGAGAAGAATTTAAGCCTTTGAGATGGGACTTTACCGCCGCATGCTTATAATAGCCTGGACGAGACTAATGACAAACGCGGAAGTGCTAACCCGTATGGGCAAAGAAGGAGTTGCTGTACGAAGTTAAGTACCGGAAACTGCAATACTTCGGACACATACTGTGAAATGACAAATACAAACTACTCCAGCTCATCATGGATAGGAAAATAGAGGAAAGCGACGTCCCGGAAGACGGAAAACTTCGTGGCTCAAGAACCTAAGAGTTTGGTTCGGCATGACATCCGCCGCCCTATTTCGAGCGGCAGCATCCAAGATCGCCATAGTCCTGTTGATCGTCAATCTTCGACGCGGAGATGGCACATGATGATGATGATGACGATTAGTATTATTGTTGCTATTATCATTATCATTGTATTATTACTATTCTCTCTTCTCAAAATTATTTTGTGGTGAAATTATTTTAATAAATCTCTAAATTTAAGTTGGTTGAAGTTTAAAAACATTTCAGTAAAAAATTTATTTTGTTAAACTTACAATTAGGGTTAAATATTAATAAATTGAGCACACCCTGAGCACCGAACCATTTTGAAATTCCCTCTCGATTTCGACTTGTTTTCTAATCTTTCTCTCTCAAAGAAATTAACAATAAAATCGCTCTTAATTTAAAAGCTAAAGGTTTGACTTGATATTAAACCGTCTGATTGTTTAATCAATGGTGTTCTCACTAGGGACAATTTTCTGTAGGGCATTCCTGCTTCCTTATTTAGTCTTATCTATAGCTGTGCCACTTTGTCGTGTAGCGAGGGTCTACTTCGATGAAATATAGCTTCTCCAGATAGATACTTCTTTTCTTCCCTGTCTTCTCACTCCATACTCAATTCCCCAAGGTGTGTCTTTCACAACATTTATCTTTTAACCCATTTTGCAATCAGACAGTAAAATTTTTCCCTTTATTTTTTCACAGACTATTTTTTCCCCATTTAATACGTTGCGACAAAGAGGAGGAAAAGGTAAAGCGAAAATGGTGCGAGCAAACGGAACCTCGTAAGCTGCAGATTATTAAACAAATTCCAAATATTTATATCAAACCATGAAATATTGCTGATTCGAGAGAATAAAATTTTACGCATAAAAAAAAAATTTCATATAAAATTCTAGTCTAATCGCAGTGGGGGTTTTCCTTTACTCGCAGCTTTAAGAGCTTGAAAGCCAGAAAGATTTTTTTATTCTCGGTTATAAAGACGACTAAAAAGATTGAAAACTTTTCCTTTCCGAAAAAAAAGAGTGAAGGAAATTTATTTCTGTCTGTTGCTGTTGCCGCCTTTCCACTCTGATTTATCAGACTTTTAGCGAATCACCTGAGAATGATCAAAACTTTGAAGTTGGGATAAGGAATCGTGACTGGCAAATAGAAAAGTATGATTCCTGTTGAAAGCAGATGTTTCTTTTGTGATTGAGAGAAACCGAAAGTTTCCTCTCTTTCACCCCCATCTCCCTTACCTTAGAAAGCTCCATTTCCGTCCGAGTTAAATAACAGATTTATCAATCATGTCAATTTCAAATTTACAATTAGTATCTTGAATCAACTTAAGCAGAAATATTTTATAAAATTTTTCATCTGTTAATTATTCAGTAATTATTAATACTAATCATTATTAAAAAATCTTTAATAACGTTTTAAAGATAAAATTTTTTATTATTATTAAAAGGCTCCCATTTATGTTATTTATTAAAAGTGAAAATTAAACTTTTAACTACAAAGCTTCCAGCCTTATTAAAATGCGTTAATGACACTCATTGTCAAACGCTCTCCTTTCTTTGCTATTTAATTTGCCGTAAAATAAAAATTAAAAAATAAAATGAGTTATTTCAGTGAAATATTTTTGCTGCGGAGGAAGAGAGAGAATATTTGAGGAAATTTGAAACTTTAATAGTGAAACTTTTCGTACTGGGCTCGAAATAATGAATTTGAGTTAGATGTAGCTTTAATTTGGCGAGATCAAACTTAAATGCTTTTGAACCGTCATTAACCGGGGAAGGAAAAGCTTTTCCAATAAAATCAGTTCGTTTTTAATGTTTGAATGGTGCAAGCCGGATATGAATCCTTTGTCTCCGATTTCTCATTTCTTGGTCGAAAGCCGACATTTCGTTTCAACGTTCTGGGACTATTGACATAACATCAAGTTTAGGATGTGATGTGTAAATTTATTAGTGGAATATATGACCTTGGTTATATTTTTAATTGTTGACGTCTCCTCTTTTTGGTTTCAAGAAACTATCTGATTATTGTTTTACGTTTTCTGTATGTTTTCCATTACTACAATAACTTCTGTCTGATAGTAGTTTTCCCAATCTGATTGGTAAAGAATTGTTGAAGATTAAAATTCTATGTAACACTTGAACAGTTCTTATGATTTCTGACAATTTTTGATGATGACATCTTGTGTTACCAAAAAAATTGGTAATATTGTGGGTTGGTAATTTTTTTTCCGTTCCGGCTATCTTTTTGCCTCCTTCAATACTCCGTCATCTTGTTGTAAACTCTTTTCCTCTTCTCGGACCACGCTTTACCTATTTTCAGTCTGGTTTTTGGTAGGAACTCCTATCGCTCTAGTTTTTCCTTCATCCTGTCACGGTTTTTAAGGTCTTGTTGGGTGATTCCCAGTTCTTTAAATTCTTTTTCCGTCCCTAGAACCACGCCGGTCTTGTCATTTTCTTCAGGAAGTACTCATCATCATCATCTCCTCGTCGAAGATTGACGATCAACAGGGCTATGGCGAGCTTGGATGCTGCCGTTCGGAATAGGCGGAGGATGTCATGCCAAACCAAACTCTTAGGTTCTTGAGCCACGAAGTTTTCCGTCTTCCGGGGCGTCGCTTTCCCTGTATTTTCCTCTCCATGATGAGCTGGAGTAGTTTGTATTTGTCATTTCACAGTATGTGTCCGAAGTATTGCAGTTTCCGGCGCTTAACTTCATACAGCAACTCCTTCTCTTTGCCCATACGGGTTAGCACTTCCGCGTTTGTCATTAGTCTCGTCCAGGCCAGGAAAGACCAGAAGATCCTATTTTTCAGTCTTCCTGGGTCCCTTCTATATGTCCGTAGAAGGTTATTCTTCCACACATTGCCAAATTAATAATGGAGTTTCTTATAATCCGAACAATTTTGGCTTCTATCTTTTTTTAACTATTTATTTTTCAAGCATGTTTTCTTTATCACAAGTTTAGACAACGAAATAAAGTCAATAAAAAATTTCAATTTTTCTTTTTCAAAAAAAAAGTGCAGTCGAGGGTTTCGAGAAAAAAAAAGTCGATAAATCTTTTTTTTTGTTGCCGGTTTACGTTACGGCCTTCTCCATAAATTCATGAGCCAGAAGAAGGAAATCTCAGTCCGAGTTCAGATATAAAACGGTGATCTTATACTTCTAAGAAATCAGTAGAATAAAATGAATTTCATGCTCATTAAATTTCTAATTTATGTTGTAAATATTACCGATTTTATTGAGTTAAAGCAAGAAGATGAGGTGAAAAATTATTTCCTCGCGTAACTTTAAGTCGTAAATAAGTAATTTATTGCGAGTCGTTTCCCTGCGTCAAGTGGGTGTGAATAAAAATCCAAATTCTCTTTAAATTTTATTAAATTTTCGTCTGTTTCGTTTCTTCCGAATACGCATCGAAACATTTTATTTTGGAATTTGAATTTTTGACAACAAGTGGGCTAGGTACACACCGATATGACTTTAGCATCTGGAATTTCACAAAAATAAAATTTATAGCCCATGAGTGTAATGAAAACTTAGAATCCTCTTTTCTTTTTTAATTTTCACATCTGTCAGGTTTTGCTCACGTTTTTCGTTCTTCTTCATATTCTTCACATATTTTGAGATGTGGTTTCGCCAGAACTGTTTCTTAGATTGTTCCCACGAGACATCATACCGCACGAACTTCCTTTTTCTCGTTACTATTATTTTTTTCATTACGCTTTCAGTGTTATTGGTTTTTTCTTGACCTATTTTCTCACCCTGTGCTGCCATTCTCATCTTTTTTTTCACTTCAAGTGTGACAACCTTTT
The DNA here is from genome assembly GCA_016920875.1 of Columbicola columbae. Classification (NCBI taxonomy): domain Eukaryota; kingdom Metazoa; phylum Arthropoda; class Insecta; order Psocodea; family Philopteridae; genus Columbicola; species Columbicola columbae. The sequence continues at coordinate 16,789,797 of JADMLL010000001.1, read as the reverse complement.
TCCCTTCATTTTTTATCTAAATTTCCTTTTTTTTTGTTTTGCGGCTAAAAGCCACAGTCGAATAAAAAATTTTTAGTGTTCCCGCAAAAGTCAGCTGTTCAAGATGCTAAAGCGAGTGAAATATAATTTTTAATGATTTATTTCTTGTGGTTGAGTTGAGAAGAAAACTGCACGTTTTTCCCCCTGAATTTTCAACCCCGAAAATTGTCTTCTTGTATGTCGTAGAATTTTATAGCACTAGAAATAATTTTGGTTAAGTGACTGAACTTAGACTGGTTTTATCGTGGGATAATAATTTTTACATAACCTTAGTTTTATTTAGTAATAATAGTAGTCTATTCATAGTAGCTATTATGCTTTTGATATTCAAGCTCTACTACTCTTCTACTCTAACTGAAGAGACGGGAAAAGCTCTTGACAGATGACTCGTATATGCATATTCCCAATGGAAAGTCTGTCTTTCTATATACATGATAGCTTCCATTCGTCGCATAATATAGTCAGATCAAAGGTCATGTTTTTAAAATAGCAACCTTTCCCATGAGTGATTCACACCAAAATACTGCATGACGCTTCCACTCATTTTATCATCTAGATCAGAGGTTCCCAAAGTTTATGTGATGTAGACTCTTTGCCATGTTTTCGGTTTTGGGTAGACCCCCAGCCTACCTGATATTGATTTTTGTAAATTTCTCACTGTAGTGAAGGAAATTTTTTGCTTCATAGGTACTTTTATAAATAATGCATATTTCTTTATATTATAAGATAGTATAATGTAAGTAAAAAGTACTATCAATGTATGTTGAGATCCACCATATCGTACACCTCCATTTTCATTTCATGGACCCCTAAATTTTTTTTTGCTGACGTAGATCCCTAGCAGGTTCTCATAGACCCCTGGGGGTCGATATACACCACTTTGGGAATCACTGATCTGGACAATCATAGTCAGTGTAACTGTATTGTCTAAAATTTCACTTGTAAGTAATATCTAATATTAATTTTATTTGTTTTCAATTACAAAGACAAAAACGGGTTGAGTTTCTTTCATGTTTCATTTAAGTGACTACAGGGGCCTGGTAGGCGAGAGGTTAGAGCACTCGCCTATCACTCAAAGGCCGTGGTTCAAATTCCACCTGGGTGCAAAATTCCCAGCCAGTTTTTCTCCCGCTCTCCCTTACCTAAAAATGTTTTCCTTCAATTTACCCACAATCCTTTCCACAAAATTCCCTCTAAGGCTCACAACCTTGGTAGTAATGTTCAGTCAGCGAGAAAACCTTCAACGAAAGGTAGCTAACTCATAATAAAACATATTTTCAACTCATGTAATAACTTGCTTCAACACATAGGAGTGAAAATGAGTCGAAACCATGGTCCCTAGTTTGCCGAAACGAGGAAAAAAAAACTTTAACTGACTACATACAACTATCCGTCATTACAAGAACAACAACACTGTTCATTACATTGTTCTATGATGTCAGTTATCGACATCACAGCGCTCATCATACCTTTGTGCGCCCCTTACGCTCACTGGCCCTCATTTTGTAAATAAATTCAACCATTCATTATTATTCTCGAACAGGCTCTCTATAAGCAAATGTCATTATAAAATAAATAATATGATTGCATTATTTTTGACGATTGAATGCATCAAATAACGAGCAAAACGATGCTTCATCAAAGATACTCATTCATTCGGGTAAAAATACTCAAAGCAGAGAAATCGTTTGAGGGTTAAAGTTGTCAATTTGTACGTGAACGTGTCACCTTTCATGAACTTTATTTATCGAAATTCACATGTCACAGGTCTCTTATAATGAGCTAGCAAATAACTAACGAATAAAGCGTAAATTCACACGTAGATGAGCATTGAAAATCCCTCTGTTTTAAGACAATGACAAATGAAACCATGAATGTTTTATATTCGGTGAAGGGATGAAGACGAGACTTTACTCTCTGATACTCGATAGTCGCAAAATCTAGAGAAAATCCCATTTTGCTACTAAATAAACAGGATAGGAACGGATAAATTAGAGCAGGAGTAAGGGCTTTGAATAATAAGTTAATTCTCAGGTTTATTGTTTGTTTAATCCTTTTCTGATGTAAATGTAAAAGGTGTACATGTGTACTACATAGCATTATAAAAAGAAAACTAGAGTGAATTCGTTATCTAGTGACTAGATAATGAATACATTTATAGGAATGAGCTTTTCGTACAAAGTATCAATGGGAATTTATATCAAAGTTTTTTTTATGCGGTCAGGTCAGTCTCGGCCTTTAATTCTTAAAATCTAATAAAATGTTTGGCATTTTCAAAAAATATACAAAAAGAAAGCTTTTTGGCATTGAATTCACTACCTCAGTTCAAATTTGAATTCGAATTGAATGTTTTTGAATGGAAAATGAACTTTTTAAAATGGTTGTTAAGAAAAATCAGGGTTTGAAAGAAATCGTGAGGCTTTTTACACCTTTGATAGAAATTCAATTTCTTATGGGTAATACCTGTCACCTAGTTCTTTCTTTATTTTGGTCTTTTCAAAACGTGGAATTCAGTTAATTCAATTCTTTAGTGAACCTTTTTTTATTATTATTGAGATGAACTTCTTTGTTCGGACTTATAATAACAACTTCTTACTTCGATCTTTGATATAACTTGAATAATAAGTGAAATGGTGAAAGTTTGACCATTTATTGCTCACCAAACAAATACACAAACCTGTTGTCCAAATTTTTTTAGTGCCACACCCGAGTCTATCTATGTCCTTGGTACTCAAGCTTCTTCCTTCCCGGGCCAAATTTTTACTGTGACCATTGCGACTGGGCCACACGACTTACCAAAAGTTTTTACAAGTCCGGATTCGACGCGTACAGGCCTTCTACAGGGCATTATCTGCACGTACATCTGTCAGCCTGTTTCTGTATATTGTTTCATAAAGATATGTAGAGGCAAACAATTTTAGCAGTTTCCGAGCACAGGCCCGAACATTTTCGTACTGGTCAGGCACTACAGCTCAGACTTAACAATGAGCAATCGACCTTTTTCACTCAATCGGCCACTCAGTAGAGCTTGGTGGGCCGCAGTTTGAGTACCAGAGATCTATGTCGTTCGAAATTATTTGAATATAAGCTTAGTGTCTTTCAATTAAAACAATTTTATTATAGATTGGTGGCACCCTTTTTTACATTTCGTTGATCAGCCGACCAGCAAAATGAACATAACATGAGGTAATGTCTCTAAAATATTTTAATAAATTAGGGGCTCACAGTAGCAAATTTATTAATTAAAGTAAATTAGTACTGAAGTAACATCGAGTAATCCGTCATTAAATATAAATAAATAAAAAGTAAACGGGCATAAACGTCAGTTGAATTATTCACTGTGCGTGTCTAGATAAACTGAGTACGAACAAAGCTGTAAAACTTCACAAACTCATCCTATTAAATCTATCAATTGAAAGAAAATTTGCCTGGATGAGAGAAGCAGACGACGAAAGTCTCTTTGAAATCTGGGATTTCCTTTAGGGTAAAGCTCAGTTATTTAAGAGAGAGAGAGAGAAAAAAGTTATAGCGGGAACGAAAAGCCTTATCATTATAGAAAATTTTAAAGATATTTTCAGATTTAAAGCTTTCTAACTTGAAATTTTCTTTTTTTCCAAGAGGTAATAAAGTCCACCGACTGCTCTTTTTGTCTCTCTTTCACTTTCCTTTCTCTTGCCCCCTTTTTTGTTATTGTTCCCTTCACTCTGAAATACGTATTTTAAGTGTTCTCTTCACGGTGCTTTTATTTCATTTGTTTTTCTATGGAATTTCTCATTGTTAGAACTGAAAGGGGAAAGTTCTTTGTGACTTTTTCTTTTTATAACAGCCTTCAATAAAATCCTCGCAGAGAAGCATTTATGGTTTCTTGGGATCGCTCGATTTTCTCTAAAGAAAACTTCTCCACTACCTACTGACCACTTTTATTCTAGGAGAGTAAATTAACTCTTTGTGGTCTTTATATTATTTCGGTATTTATTTCATAACACCAGTTTTCAGTTTTATTTCTCTACGCTGTTGAAGCTTTTATTGGTTAACAGAAATCATTTTAGTTTTGATTTAAGGTTGATTTTACATTTAAATAGTAAAATCACGGTTGTCTTTGTTTGATTTCCTTCCTAAACAGATCTTTGAATCATGGGATTGTTTTAGAACGTTGCCGCTCCTGGCAGAGTTTCTTAGCTGTCATTGTGTTTTAAAGAAACTATTGATATAAGAGATTAAGATAAAGAAGCATTTTCTCCAGTTTCTATCTCATTTTTCTCCCATTTTTAAAATTAGTTTTTCTCCACTTGTGATGTGTCGCTCTCAGCTTTATTTTGTTAAAAAAGAAAAATTTAAAGTAGAGAACTATTAATACAAAAGCAGAATCAAAAGAAAAGAGGTCAAGTGATGTGGAAAAGGGAGAAAACCGAGAGTTGAAAGTACGGAAAAGGACAAAAGCACAAGAAGACAAAGAGAAGAATTAAGAGTATTTTTAGCAAGAGTTTAGCAAGAAAATTAAAAAGATTGAATGAAAAGAAGAATGAGAAGAAAAAAACGGTTTAGAGAAAGTCAGTCAACCAAATCAGTTATGAGTTGTAACAATGAAAAGGCATCCGGAGAAAGAAAAAAAGGAAAGAAAACAATTTAAGGATTTCCAGTACAGTGGAACCTCTCATAACGAGTTTAATTCGTTCCGGAGTTTTACTCGTTATGCGAAACAATTTTTTTCCATATAAATCAATGTAAAACAGAATAATGCGTTCCAAACCGAACAACAATTATGTTTAGCATTTATTAAATGAAAAAATACATACAAATTATTGTCAAATATGAGATTAATAATATTTTCTTAGTTATGTACCTTATTTCTTTTTACTATAATGAAGTCCAGAGTCATTTGTCTTTGCCGGCGCTTCAAAATTTGATAAAAATATGACACCACATTATCATTGAACAATTTCATGGTGCATGTCTACTGTCTTATTTAGGATGATGCTTCTCAATGTACACCAACAACCCTTTCCATTTTGCTTTCAGCATTTCTCTTATTTCGCAAGATTGTTTCTTTGTGAATTAATTTCTCACATTAAAAACTGTGTTCTAATTCCAAAAGTTTGAACAGAATTCGAGATGGAAGGGATGGTTTGGAAAGAAAGGAAGAGAAAAGAAAGGGAATAGCTAGGAAGTTTAAAAATTTGAAAACGAGTGAAAGTGGAAATGAAAGAATTTTGGGTGGTAGTGGAGAAAATGAGACAGGCAGTGAAAGATTTAACTTTGAATCTGCCCTGGTTTAGGGTTCGAAATCTTTTTCCCTAACGATTGGGAGATTCTTCATGTACGTGTCGGTCATTTTGTAAAAAATTGCTCGTTATGAGAAACATTTTTTTGCAATTGATGTTGCTATGCGAATTTCTCGCTATGAGAACAACTCGTTATGAGAGGTTTCACTGTATATGCGTGCGTGTAACTTCAACCGACTTCAACTAAACTGTATACAGATGTGATTTTCCTATCTGATTCTGAAGAGTCTTCAATTTGACTTGATTGACTAGATAATTATAAAGAAATTTGATTGATAAAATTATGAATCAGGATATTTTTTATGATTATAGATTTATTATATTATGATTATAGATTTCACTTCATTTGCAGCGGCAGTGGTCATGAAATGAGAACAATAGGAAATGAACAGGGGTGTCAAACTCAAAAGTTAACTTGGCCCAAATAAACAATGTTTAACTTTAATTTAGCCGCAAAAAAAATGCTTAGCTTTAGGTGGTATAAAAATGTATTAGAAATATAAAAAATTTAATTGAATTTCATTTTAGACGGTTTTGTAGAAAAAAATTAATTGAATCTTTGTTTCTGACATATTAATATTTCACGTCAATTTTGTGGTAACTAGAAATCGACAACTGATTTTGAGAAACTGTTTTCCCTCATTCATTTACCTCTCTCTAATTTCTAAAATCCTTTCCCCGGTCTATTTTTGTTTACCATTCAATACTTTATTAGAGAAAATCTTTTTTAGAGTTTAAATGAGACTTTTTATTTACCTTTTTCGCTCTTTTCAAACCGAGGCTCTAAGAACGGTGACAAATTTCTTGTGAGGTATGGTTGTGATGCTTGGCGTCGTTTAGTCAAATTAATTTCAAAGGGAGTGAAGGTTAATTAATTACTTTCAAATAAACAGCCGATTTTAATAATTAATACATAACTCTCTCTCTCGCTCTTTCATATATTGGACAACACTGTTTGATTCTAATACAGTAGAATCTCGCTTAACGAGTGATGTTTCGTATATCATATGAGTAGAGAGATCTTTAACGCTGTGATGGAGCTTTTCGTCTACATCATTCATTCATTCATTTCACCGTTTTCATTGCTACATCAGTCTGTCTAGAACAGGGGTGGGCAATAGTTTCAATCAACGGGTCAATCTAACTTTTTAAATTTGGCCGGCCGCACATAAAATAGGAACTAAAGTAGGAAGGCCGCACAAATTTTGCAAAACATGAATTACACGGCTAGTTTAGCTTCTTCTGTAGACTATGCACCTATTATTCTACTAACTAAAGTCCACTTTAAACTTCTCGAGCGTCAAAACGTAATTGTAGTGGGCCATGTATTGATTCTATCCATGTCGATAAACCCTCGGCGACCAGGATTAAATACTTTCCCGGTCCGGAGTTGGCCCGCGGGACGTACTTTGCCCATCACTACGAGACGATCTTAGTGTTTATTAATACTTATTAATAACCTATGTATTTCTCTTTGAGTAAATGCTATACAAAGTTTTTTGAGTACTTTTCTGATGGTTTCAAATTTTGACAAATTTACATCAATTTATAAAGCAATTTGACTCCCTCTAAGGTTGTTTCGCACTACGAGTGAGACTACGGGACGAATCATTCTCCTTATGCAAGATTCCACTTCATAAAAATTCCAAAATTGGAACAAGACGGTTACATAGAATGCAGTTCCATGTATTTGTGGTATGTTGTCAATACTCATTCACCACTCACAAAATGGTTCCCCAGAAAACCCCAAAATCTCACGTTAAAACTTTAAAACAGACTTAAAAGTTCAAGCACCCCAAAAATTAGTATCAAAATAAAAATTTCGACGAGTGTTTGTACGGATGAGACAATATACAGAGGTGGGAGTAAACGAAATCAATAAAATTTGAAGTAGAGAATTGGAATAATATAAGAAAAAGAAAAAAATGTTCTCGCTACTTAGTGTTCGCTTTTCAATAAGGAAATTGAAAAAAATGATTTTTGATTAGGGGAAGAAAAACCGCAGGAAAATTGAGTGGATTCAAAAATAAAGAAAAATGATTTAGAAGCTTGTGTAGCAAAAAAGAAAACTCAGAAGACATTGTAAAGAAAAAAACTTGGCAGACGGAAACACAGACTTCATTAAAAAAAAGTTTTCTGTAAAAACCAAAATTTAGGTATCTCCTAACTCGATGCTCTGTTTTTTGCTGTTGTTTTTTTTAACCAGTGAAAAAACAGACTATTAATCATTTATCGAAAGATGAAAAAAAAACGTCACAGCAGAAAATAAATGATAATAAATATAATTGATAAATGACGAAAATGTAAATAAATAAATAAATAAAAATATATTAATATTATATAAGCTTTCTATATTTGATATAGATTTAGATGATGAATGCGAGGTCTGAAACGTTTCGAAAAGATTTTTTTTTCGATTCAAGATAGAATTTATCTCGTTAAGTCGGGGAAAGGGAGCGTGTTGAAATAATTTCATTTTTGTCGCGTAAATTTAGGCGAAACAAAATTTAAGTAACTTAACATCGGGGGAGGAAAATTTTTATTTTATATTTTTCTATGCGTATAGTTTATAATTTCATTTTTCGGATGTCACTCATGACAAATTGCTGATTTGCCTCCCAACATATTTCTAAATTGTGTGTCGTGCGGCTTTTGAAATCACGAAAATTCCTTTTTATTTTTTTTAAACATGATTTATGGCCGTGAAATAAACCGGAGGCGGTTTTATATTCCTCTACACGTCGTAGTGCGGATTTTCCTCCTCCGGTGCGCTTCGCTTTTCTTTTTTTCTGTTCCCCACCGACTGAGTATAAACTTGGCAGCGATTTTTTAGCTTACTTCGCGTGATAATTTCGCGGAAAATATCTACCACGATCCATTTGTAACAATAGTGAAAAATGAAGACGGGAAATTTTGTGAAACGTGCTCAGTTTTGATTTCTGTCTGGTCAGGTTTGCTTGCCTTTTACTCCGCCGTTACATTATACACATCGCAGCTTTTTCGATGACTATCGTCTAGGCGTACTGATGAGACAAAGTACACGAATTCGACAACAAAAATAAAATTTTATCTACAAAAAATAGAGCAGTCGTTCTGATAGCCGTTCGAATTACTTCTCCGATTCGTTGTACGGCACTGACTCCCAGTTCTTCACGTGTTCCATTATTTATATACTTAGTGTAGACCAGAGATTCCCTGTGTGTCGTAGACCCTTCGCCATGTTTTTTGGTTTTGGGTAGACTCCCTACTTATCTGATATCAATTTTGTTAATTTCTTACTGTGGTGAAGAATTTTACTTCATAGGTATTTTTATAAATAATGTGTATGTCTTTATATTATAAGATAGTATAATGTAAGTAAGTAGGTACGATCAGTGTATGTCGAGATCCACTATCGTGGACCTCTAAATTTGGTTTTCGCAGACGTAAACCTCTTGCAGGTTGTCATATACCCCTGGGGGTCGCCATAGACCACTGTGGCAATCACTGGTGTAGATTCTTTCATGCAAGTTTATACATGGTGTCCGTGTTGTCCCTTTGAACTATATCAGACAAAATAAAGTGGGATGGTCGCCATAATTTGAGTTTTGAGAATTGTTATGTCTTAATAATAATAATTAATAAAGATGGTTACTATAAAAAAATATAATAATATATAATATATTGTGGTTTTAATCCCGTTTGACCCATATCAGACAAAATAAAGAGGAAAATTCGAACTCACGACTATAACGTCCAAGTTAGGAAGTTTAACCACTACATTAAGCCTCCCGCAAAGAGTATAATAATAATATCTGTTAAAATATAAGAAGAATTTGATGTATTATCCTTGTGCATTACCTGATAGGATGCACAGAAAATTTAAACTCACAGTTCAAAGTGAACTTTAACCACTTTTAATCCCCGGTTTTAATTAATTTCTGTTGGGTATAACAGGATGCGGGAGGAGGATTCGAACTCATGACCATTTGTGTCTAAGTCACGTACTTAACCACTGCACTACTCCTTCCACTTTTCTTTTTCAAATTTCTGATACTGTTTTCATAATTTTTTAATGAACTTCTTTCATTCAACTTTAGTCATCAAAACGTTTTACGCATTGAAAGATATTCGGTCTAGAAGATTACTGACTTTCGTCTACTCACTTGTTTATATAGTACATGCGGGAATAAGGAAGATAATGAAAACGAAAACTCCGTGTAAAGGGTAATTTACAAATATGACAAATGAACGCTCTTGGGTCGAATCATCAAAGCTGAGGAGGGCCTTTTTGAATATTTTCTCTTCCCAATGATACACGATGTTTGTTGTATAAAATTTACATAGGGGTAAAATTTAATTAATTTACATAACGAAAGTTCTATCATCCGAGTCTTTGTTTCGTCTCGTCTGTCTTTTTTCCCTCTTTCTTCATCTAAATTCTAACTTTTGAATCGTCAACAATTCATCGTCGCATTCCTTTTGTTCATTAATTATTTTATTCGAATTCCTTTTTCCTTTTATTACCGGTTTACGACTTTCGGACTGTTTTCGCACACTGAGAAATTAGTCTCGAGAGCTATGCGAGGGAATAAAACTGGACGAGAAGGAATCTCAAGACTTTTCTGAAGAAGTGGGCTTGAGGGGAAAGAACAATATCAAAAAATTTATTTAATTAAGAAGGGATGGATGGTCTGTATGTTGACTTATTGATTATTGAAGGAATTTTGGGTTGTTAGAAATCTAACCAGAAGAAATGAATGGAGTGCTTTTAAGACCCATCTTCATCGTTTTTCTTTCTTTTAATAAAATTCTGGTGAAACCGAAAGAAGGTTGATGTAATTGTTTTTTGTGGAGTGTCATCACATGGTGAAGAGTTTGATTAGTCGGCTATTGATTCTACAGTAGCCTATGTCTATCTATCAACTTCTGAAACATAGATCCCAGTTTCACATTAAAGCACAGCAGCGCACCTACAATATATTGTTCACTATTAGAGATATAACACCCAAAATTTGAACTCGATAACACTTGGGTTGTTATAATTATTATCATAATACACGGGGTAAGGAAGGAAGCACTAAAGTATGATTTTCTTTTAGAACATCATTCCTTACGGAAAAACCATTTTTCATTGTGACGTCGGTACAAAATCGCTTCGAAAATCGCTAGAAAAACGTCTGGGATTACGTAAAAATTTTTTTTCTTCGTACCAAGGAAAATTCTCTCAAAGCTACTTCTTGTGGTTCTCAGCATCTTAGGGAAAGTCATTTTTCAAATGTATCTTGAAGACGTCACTGACTTTCAGTGACTTCCAAGTTCTTAGCCCTTCACACCGACAGTCTTTTACGGTTTACGATTTTTTTCTTTCAACTTTCATTTGTTTTTCGCCATTTTCCCTTTTTATAACTCTTCTGATTTTTTCTTTTCTCTCTTCTCCTAATTTTGATTTTGTTCTTTTTTTTTGCTTTTATTTTTGGGCTTCGAGGAAATGTTTCAACAGCTGTCATGGGGTTTGAGAATATCGTGTGAAGACTTTGTTGGATTCAAATATGTTTTGAGAAAAGTTCTTAACAGCCCTTTGGTGACAACCACAGCTTTAGCACAAAGATTTTTTAATACTTCTCTTTCGGTATATAAAAAAATATTTTTTGGTCGTTTCTCCTCAGCTGAACTTTGAGATTCCTAAAACTTTATATCAGAGCTTAGATTCAATTTGAAACTTATCGCAGAGTTAGTTTCTTTCCCAGATTTTTCTATTGCGTGGGACTTTTCTAAAAATTTTTGATTGGTCTGACTTTCGAAAAACTAAAAACTTAAATTAAGTTGCCCTTTATTTTTTTACTTCCGATTTTCTTTTTGTTCCACTTTTAACTTTTTAATTTATTTTATTTTTTACCCTTTTAATAAATTTCTCGTTTGACTTGGTCGTGGTTTGGGCCAGAGATTTTGACTTCAACTGAAAGTTTCAAAACTAATAATTATTTTAACTTTTTTTTTTTAATTTAATAAAATATATAATTCGAATATCAATAAACTAAGGAGATTGTGTGATAAATTTGTGCTTTACATCTCGCTGACCTGTAGCGATTAATCTCGGTTGTTGGCCACCAACTCGCCAAAGTAATGATTGATTGCTCGGTACCCAAGTTTCGGAGATAAGGGGAGTTCGAACGAAAATATAATCAAAACTTATATACTGTTACTAATATGAGAATATATTTGTACTAAATTGTTCAAACTTGTAGCCATTATTCCTTGTAAAGTGATTCATTCAACTCAAGGCCTCTTGTTATAAGAAAAAAGGGAAAATAACACAAAAGGCCGCCTGAATAAACCACTTCAGATACCTGAAACTATTCTTTTAATTGTAAAATGACCCATCCGGACAAAGGCTTAGGAATTGTAAGGAAATGTTTCATTGATCAATGACCCGCCCGGATGGGTCATTCAATGGAATAACGGTTTGTCAAACCTATTTGGGGGTTTGAATACTGGCTGAAATCATTTTATAAACTATTCAAAATTCAGGAATCAGTGGTTTGTTTGTTTTTAACAACCTTACCACACTTCTTTACCATTAGAGTTTATTTAAAGCATCAGAGGAGTTGTCCATTGAGAGACTTCCTCAAACATATTAGCAATCGCCACAGGGAGAATCAATCCTGAAGCGTCAGTTTTCTTCGTTCGGAAGTCCGAACATAAACTAATAAAAGTTATTATTAAACTAGACTAATTACTCTGACACAAGTTATTAATTGATATATTTATTTTTACGATACGAAGTATTAATTATTATTATTACGTGTTTATTTGTTACCAAAGAAAAATAACAATTCAAGAAAAGAAGCAACACCAAAAGAAACGAACGCGAGCGTACTCGGACTGGAACTGAGGAACCCGATCGACCTCGCTTTTCTGCAGGTTTGCTGCCGTCCCAACAACCTTGCCTTAATTTTTTATTACACCGTATTTTATAATCGTTACAAACTACCACATCACTGAATACTTGACGGTCTTGTCGGGGTGTTGAAGGGCCCAAATGAGGGCGTCAAGTTGTGGCGAGCACTGTGCCGTAAATGAGACAACTCAAAACATAAATATAATATAATATAATTTTTCTTTACAAGCGGAAAGAGAGGAAACCCATCGTCGAAGCATTCTTTTAAAGACATAAGGAAAATGAGTTTGAAAGAGAACGATGAGGAAAGACTCAAGACACTGGAATGTTTCAAAACCATTCACGTACGAGTTGACAAAAGTGACTAAAACAGGTGTAAAGAATATTGTTTCTTCCCATTGTAGAAACGCCGACTATTATCTACACAGATTTAAAAAGAATAAGTGACAGATACTGAAGAAAAACATCACAAATATTTTTTTTCTCGCGTCAATTTTATCTTCTTACTCCGGTTTTAGGTTTATTCCGGAGAGGAAGAAAAAATCGATTCAGACTCAAGATTTGAACCGACTGAAGGGCTTTGATAAATGCTGACACTTTATTTTGCTTCACTACGCCATGAGATTCGCATGGTTTAAGCCTTCTTTGGGATTTATAGAAATTGACAAATACATAATGAAAAAACCTCTGTCCTGGTAAAAGGCTGTCAGATTAATTGCCTTCCCTCTCTAACTTCCTTCTTCCTTTAATAGGCTCGGCCTTTTTTTGACAAATCCCTTTTATGGCCCATGTTTCTAATGGCTTAATAAAAGCTGTGAACACACATTTTTTTTATTTCCTTTCATTTGATTTCATTGATTTGATATTATGTACCGAAAGCTGATAAAAGGATGTTACTTTGTTTATGGAAAATTTGAAATTAATTTCGAGCACATAATTACAATCAAAATGGAGAGAGTAAACACCACGAAACGCCGTATAAAAAAAAAGATTGCTGACACCCTGGGGCGTACAAATATTAGACGACTGGGACGACAGACCCACTCTACGGCTTCATTTCCCAAATGGCGCATTTGTATTGGGTTATAATAGCTCATATAAAATGAAAATTTTCTTCTCGAGTTTTAGGTCTCCCTTTAAGTCAGCGTTTGGTTCCACCCGCACGGGATTATCAGTCAATGTATACAGAGCGAAAGTAAAGTAGCTTAAAGTAAACAGAAATGAAGAGAGTGAAAGACATTGAAGTGCCAATAACAAAATGTCGGCTTTATGAAAGGAATGACAAATTCACAATGATGGTAGTTGATTATGTGGTTGAAAATTACAAAATCACGTTTCTGTCGAAAGCAAGGGGAAAAAAATTTTCCTTTTTTTTCCTGTCGGAAACCTTTATAGAGCAAAATGAGAGGAAAATCGATTCGTCTAATTTCAAAAGATGCATTAAGGATGTAAAAAGGGGGATAATTTTTTCAAAAATATTTTTGTTTACCACTTTCTTCTTATCAATACTGATGGTTTACCATAAAATAAACCCCTAAAGAGGGGGTGGGGGTGGAATAATTCGAATTGAGAAAAACCAATTTAACGAGCTCTTGAGCTTGTTATTTTGAAACCAGCGAAAAATATGTTTATAAAGTTAGTCTCGGAATATGATCGGAGTCAACGCTGAACAATATGTAATATAATAATGCCTTAATTAATTTCACGATACAATAATATCGTCGTCTGCTTTTCTTATCAGTTCATTCGCAGAACATCGATTCTGGAAGTCACTCGTCGTGAGATTCATCTGCGATTTGTTTATCAAGTTACAAACACAATGTTAATGTTTAATCGAAAATAACGCCTTAGCGAGTTAATTCCGCGCTTCATTTCAGCAACTTTCAACTAACTTCTTCGTTCCACTTTGAATCCACTTTCATTTAGAAGTTGAAATTACCTGACTTTCAGTTTCCTTATTATTAAAGAGATTATACATTGGGAAAATGAACAGCCACCCAAAATACTGATTTATGAGCAAGACAAATTCGACTTTGAAGTTTTCCAAATTTATTGTTTTCTATAGTGACTGTTTCAGCGGGTTTCTTAAATATTAATTACATTCGTAATGTAGTCGGGATTTGTTTTTAATTTTTAAATAACCCAGAGTCGACATTTGTGGGTGAGAATTTTGGAGATCAATCGAAAGTGAATCAAAACAAGTGGAGTGATTTATGGTTTCGTTATGATTTGTAACTGGAGTTGGCATTACATCGAGGCGAACATTAATTCCAAATGCAACTTGAAAGGTATGAGAATGTGTTCGGAGTTGTTTCCTCGTTACACAAGTTGATATGTCTAAACGTACATATTCATGCAAAAAAAATTGTTTTGTTTAAAATTAATTGTAGTAGATATGCCGTTTTGGCATTGAGACAAATGGTCACCAGGGAGAGGTGACGATGAGCCATCCTGGTCCAACGCTGTGGCGCCTGGGATGAGGCAGACAGTTGGTTTTTAGGTATTGACGAGTGCGGTCGAAATTAAAATAAAGTTTTATGTATCTTTAGTCTAATTTTTTGAGTCCTGACATACCACATAATTATGTTTACTCTAATAAAATATTCTGTCGAAAATTTAAAACGAAATTTGAGTGTAACGATTCAAACCAATCAACGTCGTATTTGGAGGGTCACCTATACAAACTACAGTATGGCTTTGTGACCAAAAATAATTTTTGTTTTTATTGCCAGATTGATTGAAATATTATGTAAAAAGCTGAATAAAATAAAAATAAAAGTATACAAAGCTCCAACAGAAGCGTCACGCCGTTGAGTATTTCCTTTGGAAAAATAAAATAAAATCTCAACTCTCACGGAAATTTTATTATTTATTCTTTTCGATACCCGAAAAAATTACCAGAAAATTTATTTCGACCCAAAACTTGTAATAGGTTTTGTCTCGCGACCAGAGAATAATAAATGAAAATTGTGTAGTCTAAGCACGCGAATTATTTTCCACAGTTTGAACCTTTTTTTATTAATATTAAACAAAAAAAAATTATGCAGACCTAAAAAATAATTTAAATTACAAAAAAATAAATTACATCAATTTTTATTTAACACTCTATTAACGAAATTTTATGTAAGAAATTATTTAATCTTTTTGTCTTTTAGTTTTGTTGTTTTAAAGCCGAATAAAGCGTTTGGTATGATTTTTATTTTCAGATTTATGAAAAGTTTGTTTTTAAATATTTGGGCTGTTATTGTACACAACTAACCTAATTATGCTGATAAGAGCTATCCACCATTTTATTCAAGTTACTGCAACCTGTAACACGGTAGAAGTCGTTTAATTAGAAATTAACTTTGTACTCCTGAATTCTCTGTTGTATTACTCGTAATCATATTACTCCTAATTCGAAGTGTTGTTAAGAATCGTTAAATATTGGTTAAAAGAGGCCGACGACCTCGAGGAGAGAGGCCATCACGATGATACACGAAAATCCGGGAAATTTTAAGAAAATATTTCGTGGTCGGGGTGCAAACAAATAAACTAGCCCTGAGGGTGTAAAATAGTATGGTTACGTAGTGAGTTAATTGGTAGACCTTCTCTGCGGGTCGGTCAATACATTACTTGTTTTACAAACCAAATTGACGTTTTCGTTCTCATTATGTTGTCTCCCTTTGTCCCCGCCTAAGCCTTTAGGACGCACATTAAACACTAAAACCATTTGCTTAAAAAATGACCGCTATTTGTAAAGTGAATGAGGAAGGGAAGAATTGTTGCAGGTAGACAGAATCTGGAATTTAATTTTCAAATAAAATATTTATATAGTATTTTATAATATATCTCTCTATACTTTTCTTTTGTTCGTGTAATCGATACAGTCATCCAGAATTCAAATTCTTTGGTTGTTTGAATTTTTTTGGGAACCAGCGGGAACAAGTTCCACCGGAGAAAACGAAATTAAACTAAACCGAGGAAGAAAGACTGAGAAATAGGTTCTTCTTGTACTTCGAAAAATGAACCGGCGTGGTTCTTAGAGATGGAAAAAAGATATTAAGAAACAGCAAACTACAAGACCCAAAACAGCGTGACAAACTGAAACAGAAATTAGATGAACAAGGATACCTGCCTAAAACCAGGCTGAAGACGGTTAAAGCGAGGTCCGAGGAAAGGAAAAGAGCCGACAGCGGAAAATTGAAAGAAAGAGACAGGAAGAGGAAAAATTTAGAAGAAACAAAGTGAATTAAAGGTGAAAGTGGTCCTTAGTTCTAAGGTGACGAAAAAAAATGACAAAAAAACTGGTAAACTAAAAATCAAAAGAACCGGTTATAAAAATTTGAGAAAATTATCAATTTTGGAAGTGGGAAGTTCTAAAGGAAATTTGTAAAATCCAGAAATGGAGAGAATCGGGGAAAAATTAAATTTTATACAAAGAGTCTCTCGACAAAACAATAATTGACTATTGAAAATTTATAACAAAGAAAATTTGATTTATTTTGTATTGCACTTTATAAAATTTGAAAATTTCTCCAAAATCAGAAATTAGAACGAAATAAAAGAAACAGAGACGAAGGGGAGAAGGAAACATTTAAACGACCGACAATTTCAAAAGATGATTATATTAAAACACTCAGGAATAATTAGAACTTGGCAACAGCATTATGGTCACTCGTGACAGAGGCTTTTCCAACCTTGAAGAAAATTTTACTATGTCGAATGTCTCTCTTTGTGTTTTGATCTTCATTTGGAAGACGGAGGAACTGTAGAGATGCTGTTGGTACCGTTCGTTGTCTTCGTTTGTTTCTAGGGCTCGTTGACAGATGTTCTGGAAGATCTGCCACTTCTTCAATGAGTCCCATAAGCCTTGTGTGATTCTATCTATGTCCAAAAGTAGAAAGGTTGTCTAAAGTTATACTTGGTCAAAAGGTCAGACTGGGCCCTGCGTTAATGTGTGTTCTGCGGTGTCTTCTTCATTTTTGAGTCTCTTCGTTGTATTCGATGTGGGAATGTTTTGGAACATCCATGTCCAGTTAATATTTGCGTTCTGTGGGATGTTAAGTTTCCATGATTCTCAGGTTCTACTGAGTTCACCTGTGGTGGTGATGAAGGTGAGGATGGGCTGAAAACAAGCAACTCCTACGGATACTTTATTGAATCAAATTGAAAAGTATTTACAAAACAGTTATTCAGAATGACTCAACCGGCTTTCTACGGTGCCAATTTACCCTCTTAGGTTTCGTTCAGATGGACCACCTTACAGTAAAGTCTTAACTCTTACATTAAATTCGGATATCAAAAATGAATGAATTCAGATTCAAATGCTATCAAATCGGTCGCAGGTATGAGCAGTTAGATAAATGAAGACACCACAAGTTAGAAAATAATTTTCTAGGTGTTTAATGATAACATTAAAAACATTCCGCAATTAAAATCTAACCCAAAGGCAAATTTATCTTTTACAGATCTTCGAAGCATTATTTATGTAAAAATTAGGGGTTTCTAAAATCCATAACGGTGTTACTGTATTATCCCAAAACTTTTATAAAACGCTCAGCAAGCTTAGATTCTATTTTTTTAACATCATATTTTTCCCTTCGTATTATTAAATTTCTTTAATATAATAAAATGAACCGAAATAGAGAGAGAGAAAGTGGAGGAATTGAACCTCCTACCACGTCAATAAGTAAACCTTTTGGGAAAAGAAGTGAAAAAAAAAACAATTTTTTTTTAACTTGCTTTGTTCTAAGAGAAACCTAATACGCTTTTCAATTTTCTGTTTTTTTCTTTCATTCTTTTTATATAGAAAGAAAAATCTCTTTAATTGAAAAAATAACCCGTATCATATTTATGGTTGAAATTTTCGGATTATGGGCTGGCGACAAAATAAAACAAAATGAAACCGAAGGAAATAACTCGTCGCAGGATTCGGAATCGCCAAAATTTAGACACGATTCAACTTGCTTCCGACAGGCTTTGTGACACGCCGAATTGTAATAGCCCGATAAGGGTAGCTTTCACCAATGATGTAAATATTCAAGTGACAAGGAAGCGAAAGCAATAAATGTTTTGGTAGGTTTTCTACACCGAAGGTCGGCGGTACAATAGCCTTACTCAATCCGGGTGATGACCCAAGTTCTAACTTCATACGGACAACGACATGGAACAGTAGGTCTTTGGGTGAAGGTTGCTGCCGCGAAATAATAGAGGGTAGCTTCACTCGTGTCAATATAAATACACCCCGAACTCGGATGGTTAAGTTAGTTGGAAGGTAGCCCAGTCCGAGTTAGTGTGAATCCCAGTTAGTAGTCTGAAGTGAATCCGTTAATTGAATCCAAGTTAGCTCAGGGCAGAAGGTTGGTAATCCGAAATAAACGAATCCGCATATTGACGAATCAAAGACACTCGAATAGTAGTCGTCATCTACAATACGCATCTATTTCAAATTAATGTCAGAACTGATAGAACTGAGATCATCCATCCATTCATCATCCACTACATAAAATCAGTAGATGAAGTGGCATCCATCCTTCTATCTTCTACTACATAAAACCAGTCGCATAAGTGGAATTCATTTAGGATCTTCCATCTATCTACCTCTGCCGGTAATCCATCGAAGTTTCTAGAAAGAGCGACCGTATAAACAGAGTTCGGAACTGATTATGTCAGTCACTTCGGCACCTATATTCGACATCAACTCAAAGGGATTCAAAACGGTAGCGAAAATTTTATTTCTAATAGTAAACATTTTTATTCTTAGTTAAGAATTTGAGTGTGTTTTCATTCAACAAATAACAGCCTAATTTCGACATTATGCTTATTATTAAACTATCGGATTTACCTTTACCAAATGTTGATTCAGTTTTCAATTTGGAGATCATCAACATCGTAAAACTGGTGAGGATTGTGTTCAATTTTAAGCGCTATGTCCTAACGACCTGAAATCTTGTTGATGGAATTCCGCCCTTTTGAATCCTTTCAAATATTTCCAATAATCTTTCACTCGATTTGGTCTTTGGCCCTTTTCTTTGACGACTAGCATTTACCTCCTCACCATTTTTTTATCTGACAAAATGTCTCAAAACCTTTACTTTGAATTACACCTTTTTCCAAGATACCTTTTTTTGACTTTTGATCAATTTGTGTTCATGTCCTGATCACGTACGACACGTTTCGTATACGTGCTCTGACCGCATGTAAGAATGTGTTGACACCTTTGATTTTCTGCTTGTAACAAACACCCTTAACCAAACATTAGATGGAGGTCACTGAAAAGTATTTACTTCCATCATGTTCTATATAGCAGTTTATACTTTATCTTTATCTATAGGTTTTGAAAGTCTGACAACATAAAAATCTATGCTGTAGGAGATTATGTAAGGAATTTCTGAGCCGACTGTAAAGGAAGTAATCTTCTGGAGATCTGATAAGTTCTTTGACGGAAGCTTTTCCCGCGTGCTAACTCTCTCTCAGCCAGACATTAAGTAGTTGGCATGGCTTTAAAGGGGTTTTATATCTTGGCAACAGACCAGTGCTTAAAGGCCAGGAATTGGATATTGATGGTAGTTATAATCAAAACCTTGATAAAATATAGAAAGGTGCATTGTTTCTATACTAACTTTTAAACAAAAACAACGATAAAATAAAAGTATAAAAGTGTAGTAGTATGATACTGAAGAAAACCTTAATTAAATTATTGGAGGCAAGGGTTTGCGTCAGAAGAGTCTCAAATCATTGACCTTTAAATCGATAACAGAGCACTTAACCTCTCAACTGTCTACCAGATGTTTGAAAGATTTCACTTGAAAGTGAGGAGTTAATAGTTGTCCAGAAAAACAGTGAACCGAGAACAAAGACAAAATCACTATAAATATAAAATTCAAGAATTGAAAGTTAAAGAAGAAAGGTGGAAGGGAAAAAGGAAAATGAAAGTAAATGGAAAAGTTTAAAAAAAGTTTTGAAACAAAGGAAGACAGAAGAAAGCGGAGAATATGTCATAAATTAAAAATATCTTTTCTCCAGTATTTTTTTCGTCAAGTTTTGTATATTTTTTTGTACGGTTTACCTAAAAATTTATATAAATATAAATAAGAAAAATTATTTTAAAGTTATACTTTAGAGTAGTGATTTCCAATCGACCCCCAGAGGTCTATGACAGCCTGCATAGGGTTTACGTCTACTAAACCAAAATTTAGGAATCCATGAAATGAAAATGAGGGTCCACGATGGTGGATGTCAGTATACACTGATAATACCTATTTACTTATACTGTAATATTTTATAATATAAAGACGTATAAGTAAAAAATTTACTTGACTACAGTGAGAAATTTACAAAAATCAGTAAAACGGATCTACGACACAAAAAAGATTGGGAACCTCTGCTTTAGGCTTTACAACCTGGTGTAGCGTTTAGTTTTCCGGTTGGACTAATTGTAAGAAGTCTAGTAGATATCTCATTATAATATGAATGACAATTTTGTGATGTGTTGGAATGAGGTGTGATTGAGACATCCTGTTTACAGCGATAGTCTATTGTCTGAGTTGGTAAATGAAGTTTGAAGTTAGTTCTTGATATTTGATGAGTGAAGTTTGTAGTTAGTCTTATAGACATAAAATTAAGTTTATGATAGTTGTTAGTTCAGTTCTTATCTATAAGTCTTTCACGGCCATCAGGTTCACAACAAAAGTAGTAATGTGCGCGTTAGTAACAAAATTTACTACGCGTCACTAAGTAATTAAAAAGAAGGCTTAAAAATTTTAATGAATTAATTTAAATTTTTAAATTGATTGGAAATTAATTAAAAGCTTGGTCTTGTGAAAAGCATTTTTATGAATATTTCTCTTTCCTTTAAAAAGATTTTTCTTTTCGCTTTTTTGTTGAAGGTTAATCTTTAGAAAAAAAAAAACATTTTCCAAAACCTTTGAGCAACACTTTGATTCAGCTAACAAAGAAATTGGCTGTAAGCTGTTAAAAAGGCAGAGAGGGAGGAGGAGAAAAAACGACAGAAAGAAATTTTTAATTTTTCAAAGCCTCAACCCAGGATTTTCAGTGAATTTGTTATGAAGTTTTCAAGGGGTGAAAGAGATCGGTGGTGAGTTTTCTTCCAGGAGCTCACTCGAGATGAAAAAAAAATTTCGTTACCCCGGCAACAGAGAATCGCAAACTGACCACCCCTCCGTCATTTAGCGTCAAGAAAGGGGATGAATTACCTGTCAATAGGACGAACCCAAATTACCTAACCTTTTTGTTGGAATTTTTAAAGGGATCCTGTCAGTGTTTTTGATAAAATTTGTGAAAAGTTCTCGTCCTGCACGAAAAGGGTTCATACTTTTGAGAAAAAGATCGAGTTTAATGTTGCTTACCAATTATTTTGGGGTTTTTTAAAAATTGAATTTCCCTTAGAAAAAAATATTATATTTTCAATATTTGAAACTCTTGTTTTGTTTTACTATAATATATTTCTCGTTTTTTATTCCCTTTGAAAGATGAGTATAGTAAGACATGAAATTAGAAACTCATTTTTCTTTTTTTATATCTTTTACCTCAAATCTTGCTTCAATTTTGTTGTTCTGACTAGTAAAGATGAGTTTGAAATCAATTTTAATATTTGTCAAAATCAAACCCTATTCCTTTGTTTTGTTTTCTCTTAGAAAAAGTTTTGTTTGCTTCTTGTTTTTAATTTTATGTTTTGTATTGTATATAAATTGACTTAACATGTTTTTTTTATACTTGTTTCCTTTGTAAACAAAAGTTTTTCCCTTTCTGCTAATTTTTATGGCATCGTTCCAACTTTTATTTGGCATTCCTTTCACTTTCAGTTGTTGAAAAAGGTTCAGTTTTTAATATGCGCTTTTATATCATAAAGATAAAAATTTATTGAGAAGTCATTGAAATACTAATTAGTTTGTGATCTGCGGGTTGTGTTGTGTACCAACGATGTCCTGTGGTTTTGTGTAATCATGTTGAGTTCCGTTTCGTTAACCTCAGTGCTATTTTTATTACTATTACGACTGTTTGTTTATGATTTAATTAAGGTGAACGTCTTTTAGGGTGTATTATTCGGTCGCTAATTACTAGGAATACACAATTGCGTAGGAAAGGTGCTTAACTAACTCTAATATATCCTAGTGGATAGCTCACTCCCACTGTTTTCATTGTGTTGGAATAAACAGCAACAGATTACTAGGCTAAAACTCGGTATATTCTTCAGAATTCATGGATACGACTACTCGCCATAACAATATCAATCGAACTGTTCTACCTGTCACCCAATGACATCGCAGCACCCACGACAACTTGGTACATCGATACATATGAGTAGGCTGTTTTAAAATACTTAATACTTCGAAAATAGTATTGACAAATGTGAACTCTCCTTGAATTCTCTGTTTTATAGCAATACAGCCTTCTCGTAGTATGTTTAACTTACAGTCACAACTCCAGCCCTGAGGTTAATATTACGAAATCACAACAGTAGTCAGATGAATAAATTACGACATTTTATTTGTAATTATTTTTCGTACCGAAGAGTCACATAGGG
The DNA here is from genome assembly GCA_016920875.1 of Columbicola columbae. Taxonomy (NCBI): domain Eukaryota; kingdom Metazoa; phylum Arthropoda; class Insecta; order Psocodea; family Philopteridae; genus Columbicola; species Columbicola columbae. The sequence continues at coordinate 16,767,068 of JADMLL010000001.1, read as the reverse complement.
CTGCAACAAAGGATTTCCATCTGTCCTTGTTAAACGACAGGCACTATGCTTGAAACCATAGGTGGCTCTAATCTAGAGAGTTCGGCTGCTATTTGTTCTTCACGAACCCCTGAGTCTTTTCTACGGCGTTGACTAGGAGAGTTCTATTCAAGGGCTTGACGACATTATCGTATATTATTGAATTTTTTTATTGTAAATATATGTACAGTATATTTTAAATAAAACGTGTGGCAACAAATATCGCACATTGGAGTAGTGTGGCGACCAAACGGCGTGTAATGGTACGGCGCGAAATAAGTCGACACAGGATTCGGATTCGGAGAAATCGAGACACGATTCGACTTGTCCGGGACAGTAGCCGAGACACAATGAATCCTCCATGTAGGCCATCAGATCAGATCAGAAACCTCAGATCTGATTTCGTCAGTCACTTTGGCACCAACATTTGCAATAACTCAAAGCGATTCTGTGCGGTCTCACGAACTTTAATTCTTTGTAAATATTTTTTGTCAGTATGTATTATATTCTTAGTTTGGTACTCGAGTGTATTTTATTATTCAACAAACCAGCGCCTAAAATCGACATTTGTAATACCGACAAGTTTTGTTTTGGGAAACTAAATTGATCTATTTACTACAGTTAGTTGAGATGTTCAAACTGAAGTAAATAAAAATGTGCAAAAATGAAGTTGATTGTTATATTATATTATATTATATTTGCTACCAGCCCCAAAAGATCACGAATCCGGCAATTTAAACCTTAATTGTGAACTCAATGAAAAAATTCTTGGTGAACAAATCCACTAAGGAAAACATTTTTAAGAAAAGTTTTTTCTGTTGTAAAATCAAGTGAAAAAGAAGAAAATGAAAAGAAAATAGGTTTATTTTACAAACAAGTAAGGAACAATCGTTTTCTGCTTTTCTAACTCCATTCAATGTGAAATTCTTGTTTTAGGCTTCAAAAATTTTTCTTCTCACAAAAGCACCGAAAATCCGCAAAATTTAAGAGAAATTAGAAAGGCGTAATTCGTTTTTGAGAAAACGAATTACCACGTATTGATTGACGGACTTATCGGGCAATATAAAAGCTTTTTTCAATTTCTTTTGGATGTTTTTATTGAATGGTGTTCGCTAGGAGTAAATTCAACTTTTGGTTTAATTTATCTTTTTGTATTCTCATCTTTTTTCTCTTCATAAAAACAAACTTTTTTTGCCTGATAAAGGGCGGATAATTTTCCTCGGGAAATACTATTGGTGTGTTTAGTCCTTATTGCTCTTTAGGTCGTTAAACCATAAAACCTCTTAATAATGACATGTAAGACGATTTAAAATTTTCTTTTAAAAAAGATAAGGGTTTTGTCATTTTAATAAACTGTCAACTCTCGTTTCACGGTTTAGATAGAGAACCACAAAAAATGACGTGATAAACTGAAAATGGTGTTTAAAAAAAATCCACGTAATCGGGGGTTCTTTTAAAGACTGCTGACCAAAAGTAAGAGTTTCAATTAGTTAACAATTAAAAAGAAAAATTAAATTTCCAGTTAAATTATTCTAAATATTATTAATTTTTGTATGTCCTGTACACGAGCTTAATTTCTTTTTCTAAATCTTAAACTTAGCGCAATATACAAAAAGCCTGAAGTTGAGTGGTTGAAGGGCTTAGTTAGCGATGTAAATGTTAAGGGTTCAAACCTTTTCACATCCTGTTACACCTAGAAATGAAATCTTTAGACACGGGGTTTGCTTCCTTTTCAAAGTGACGAAAAGGAATCACTCCATTGTGAGCACTGCTCAGCGCGAAAAGACGACGCCCAACACACCTTAACAGTCTAGACCGACGATAGAGGAGCCCCTGAGAGACGAATTCAGTTCGAATCTTGGTCTTTTCAACATGGTGGATAAACCTCGAGCTTGGACATTAAAAGGACAAACTGAGCTGCTAAAAGGAAATTAGCTCCTTCTGCCTCATCCATACACATGTCTCGGCCTTGCCGAGCCCCTCAAGAATCTCAGTTGGAAGAAATGCTACCACGGTGATAACATCAATGGGCATTCGGGGAGGAAGAAAAAAATAAAGGTGGAACCAACAAAAATTATCACCAATTTTCTTATTAATTATTAAAATTCGATTTATATTTAGAAAAAATTTCTAAATTTGTATTACAGTAGGAGTATAACCTTAATTTTGTATCAAAAATCAAAAAAAAATTTTTTGGAGAATTCGAATGATGAATTCACTCGAAACCACAAAAATGCTTTATGCAACAACACAATTTCCTAGAAAAATATATTTTCGTTCAGAAATGGCAACCCCATTTCTATATTTAGATGAAAAAATATAAAATTTAATTTATTTCTCAGCTAAAGAACCATACACCAGTAGCTTGTAGTTCATGGGAAAGCTCCTTTTCTTGTGTGGTGTGTCAGGACTCAAAAAATAAGACCAATAATACATAAAAAAGTAAACTAATGCCACTTTATTATTTTGGCAGCACTCGTCACAACCTAAATACCCACTGTCTCCTCCGTCCCAGGCGCCACAGCGTTAGGCGAGGATGGCTTATCGTCACCTCTCGATGGTGACCATCTGTCTAAATACTAAAACGGCATATCTACTACACTTCTATTTCCTTTCCTTAAATATATAATACATATTAAAAACATGATAAGTTATTGTATTATTTTGTACATTTATTTATATCTTGTAAATATGAGTTTATTTGAAAAGTTAAAATCTAATAATGGCGGTATGCAGATTTCACTTTCCAAATCAATAAATTCCACTTTCTAAGTTTCTCATTTTTTGTCAACTATTTGTTGTAGGGGGTTAATCGATTTGGCAAGTCATCCGTGTCAGATAATAATACAGTAGAACCTCTCGTAACAAGTTTAATTCGTTCCGGAGTTTTACTCGTAATGCGAAAAATCCGTTATGCGGAACAATTTTTTCCATATAAATCAATTTAAAACAGAAAATGCGTTCCAGGCTGAAATAAGCACTAAAAAAAGTTATGAGAGGTTCCACTGTATATCCTAGAATGTGTTGAGAGATCTTGACGATGTGAAACCGCTGAAGAAGCAAAAATGTCTTGTATAAATTAAAATATATAAAATTTCGCAGAAATCCTAATCCCATCTCCAATGGCATAGAGAAAGGGAATAATCGCAATAATTACTCGGTCACAACAGGGATTCGTATAAAACTGAAATCATAACTTAAAATTTTTTTTTTTACCACAAAAGGTAAAATAATTTTTGCTTGAATATATAAATAAAAACGCGAAATGTTAATAGATTCAAAAGTGTCAACCTTTTAAGCTTTTGGGGAAAGGAAAAAAAATGGGATTTTCAACCGTAAAAATAAATGACTGGGCAAGAAACTGTATTTTTTAAAAATTTCTCTTTTTTTACCTGTAGAGTTTTAAATTACTTTATTTAATAATTTTTTCTATTGTCTTTTTCTTTAATTTTAAAAATTTCAGAGGCGAAATGGTATTAAATTCGAAGCTCGCTGCTTATACTCAGAGATTTTTGGGGGAGATGAGAAGCTTGCTGGCTAAGTCAAATATTTGTTGCGTTACCACATGTGTGGTGTCATCTGGATAATTTGACTGTATCATTGATAATTTTAGACTTCCTCCCTTGGCTCTGTCTGTTGTATTTATACCGAAGATGTGCGTGACAGAATCAATGAATGGGAACAGCCCTAAAGGACCTATCGATAGTTAATTTCCGATGATCCGGAGCTTGTTTATAATTCCATTTGCACCTTATGGTCTTAGACCTGCACAATTGATAAGGGATGATACCATTTAATGAAGAAAGAAATGATTACTGACCGGATGAACGGAAATATCACCATTAGGGCACCTATCGTATCCTGCACTTATTTGAGCAACAAGAATGTGATGGAACACATCATATTTTAAGATGAGTTTTAAGATTTTCGCGGATGTTATTAGTAACGTTAGTAAGTAACTTTTGGAATATCAGTCATTCGAACCCAGACGTTCACATCTAAAGGCATCTTCAATAAGATAAGCCACAAAGAGTGCAATTCGGCGAACCAAGTGGTGGTGAGCATAGTGACGTCAATGAATGACTAACAGGGTGAAGAGATTTGTCGTGGTGATGACAGCGAGTAGTCTTTCGCATGAGTTTATAGGAGTATATCTTGAGTTTACGGTAATAACTGTGACCAGGATCAGTTTGAATAGATCTCGGTAGTATTTCGGTTGGACTACGGAGAACATGGGGACTTCTTGGGGCAAAGGCTGCCCAACCTACAGACTACGAACTCAAGTGTTATCAGTGATTAAACTGAGAATAGTTCTGGAATTTTGTGAACAGATTTTACTCTACAAATTAAATTTTAAAACAATTTTATAAGGAAAATATAAACATATACATAAAAGAAAAGATAAAATCTCATTTCATTGAATTTATTTATATTCAACGCCATTAATGATAACAGGAGTAGATGATGAACACCAAAGGCGATGCTTAGTCTAAATTTCAACTATAGTAGACGCAGATTAGTCTATCTGCAATTCTATGTGGACCGAGCCAAGCTTATCCTTTCTATTGTGGATTATATTTTTCGCCCAAGCTTTGCATTCTATGTTAATGACAACTCCGGCTGAAATCAATACAAAAAACTAATTAAAGCTTGAAAACAATTTACCAAATTTAACACCGATTTGAAATACTTCTTCCGAACAGTTGATTATTCATTGTTCTGACGAGGGTAACATTTTCTGTTATAAAAGCTTCCCGTCGTCATGGCCAGACTTTTTTTTATTTTATTTTTGTCATGTCGTGACGGTTAAATTTTTTTCTTCATTTCTAAAAATCATTTTCGAACTTTTTTTTAGCTATTTCTAGTGACAGACGCAATGTTTTTGACATAATATAGAATGTAAATAAAATTAGACGATTAAACTAGGTTTTGGCTTTTGATTCGAATTCCTTCTCCAGTTATTTTATAAATAAAGTATTTTAATTAAAGTTTCTGAGGAATCAAATTCAATAATGTGCCAGAATGAGTATAATTTAAAATTTCTTTCTGATCCTATTCATGGGCCGAGGGGTTAATTGCTCGGCTACAGACTGAAGGGTGTGTGGTGAGATTTGAGGCTTTCGTGGTTGCTATCATTACTGTTACTAATTTTAAACTTTTGGCTATTAAGGCCAAATTTCTGGAAAAATAAAAACCTCACACATCCATTCCTCCGTCTTTTAAACCCGTGCCTAACTGTCTCGGTCAGTAAACTCTAGTTTCTTAACCTTTAAGACCTGATTTTGTTTCACTGATGATGCCTTCAGCTTTGAAAGAGATAATAGATATTTTCTACTTTTCCAAAAATTTGACGGGGTGTAAGAGTCGAAAGCTTAACATTACTAACAGTAATGAAGGGTGTATGGTTTGACATCGAAATGAAGTCGTAGGTTTACTTCCGCCCGTGAGACAAAAATTGTGCTTCATCCAATGCTAATTTTGGGTAAATAGTAGTCACAACTACTAGTATTACTGTAGGTGTAATGATGACTACTATTTACTCCCTAACAGCCGATAATTTTAAACTTTTGGCTATTAAGGCATAATTATGAAAAAATAAAAGCCTCATACATCCATTTCTTTGTCTTTTGAAGGCTTGCCTCAGCTGGTACTTAACCGAGAGATAGAAAAGTAATCCACTGATTAACCATTTAGGCCAGCGATGAGCAACATCTTTATCAACAAGCATCTATTAATTTGAATTTATTTTATCAATCACCTCCCATCAGTATATTGTTATAAAATTATATTAGTATAAAATGGTAGTCCATACTAAACCGAAACTATTCTTTGTCACAAGTTACTGACTTCTCCGCGACTTGTTCAAACATGCAACACGAACGAGCTCGTAATGTGCTTGTTTGTGTTGTCCATAGTCAGACTGGTAAGCTGTTAACTAGCAATTTGAGCAATTCTTGTCCTTCTTGAAAGGCGTGAGTGCAATATTATTGTCAAAAAGGTAATATTGGAGTTTTTTTACATTCAAAATTAGGTTTTCCTAAAAATTTGTGTAGTCCTCTTAAACAATTTTAAATTCTAAATTGACCCGTTGATTCAAAACGTTGCTCACCCTGACTTAGGCCAATAAGAGGAAAATGATCCAAACTATGGATGAGTTTAGACACCCAAAAACTTCTTCAAACAAAATTATCGTGAACCATTAAAGCTAAACCCTTACAAAGGTAATTAAAGTCTTCTGACAATTTTTGTGTTTCGTTAGGAAAACTTAAAATGAATCATAAATATTATGTTCTTCTTTAGAAACGATTTTCTTGAAGAAAAAAATGAACAATAAAAAAATAATGAAAAAGAAAAATAGAAAAATACAATAGAAAATTCGACTGGAAGGTTCTTCCTGGAGAAAAAAATTGTTTTCTTATGTAAATCGTCTTCATTTTTATTTCGACATTTTTATTACTTAATATTGTCATAAATCTAAACAAAGTTTTCATTTTTGTTTGAAAACATGAACGAAAATTAACTTCCTGTTTATATTTGTAAACATGTGGACTATATAAGATTATTCTGGAAACGAAAAATCGGTCAGATTTAAGACTCCATCGAGCTGAATTTTCAATTTCTGTTCCTCTTTCGTATTCCGTCTCTCTGTCCTTTCACTGCATATGTCATTTAATAGCTTTCCCCCTTCCTCTAGTCCTTTATGGGTCACCTTAAAAGTCGGAAAATTTTCTCGTTTGTTTTTGGAAAAGGTTTCCCCTTCAAATTTCTTTGAGTGCAAAGCTTTAGAGGAATTTCAATTTTTTTCAGAAAATTCAAAACTCAACGGGGTGTACTTCTCCCCAACAGAAAAATCAACCGGATGTGAGAGTAAAGGAGATGAAAATTGTTTTATGGAAAATAAAATGAACAAATTGAACCTCCATTTTGTTTTCTTAATAAAAATTATTCAGTCAATGGGGCGTTAAATCTAAAATTTATAAAAAAAGCTTTTTGATGGAGCTACTAGCCAATTTATTTATTTTTATTAAGACTCGTTTTTTGTTGGTGTATTGTGTGTTTCTCATTTGATTTATTAAATGTTTGTCGTCGCTTGTTAATTATGATAGAAGGAGAGATTTTTCATCGCTCAAATATTTTTTCTTCCCCCTTTGGTAATTAATAGGAAGTTTGAAATTAAAAAATAATGAGGTGCTTGAGCTTGTCAGTGAAACTAAGACAAAAAATTAATTAAAAAGAAGGTTCAAAGGTCGTTTCGAGGAAAAAAAGGAGGTCAGGAAGACTTCGAGGCAAGGGCTTTAAAAAAATGAAAACCCTTATCTTTGTACTTTTAGAGGAATAATCTTTAGAAGAAAAATTCTGTGTCTGTATCAACCCCCAAAGGTTTTTCGTGTTTTTAAAGTTTGCATAAAATAATTAACATATCCCGTTTTCTTTGAAATATATATCGCTTTTGCTGAAAAAGCTTTTAAGTTAGAAATGTGAGAAATAAAAATTCTTTTTGACATAAAAATCTCTGGCAGGTTTAGAAAATATTTAAGCCCATTTCAAACAGAACAGGGAGGCTTTATTGTTTTCATTTTTGTACGGGTTGTTCATGGCTCTCGGATGAGAAGTATTTCCTGTCGGTACTCTTAGAGGTCTTATCCTTTTCTTGCCGGACTACAGGTGGAGGAGGTCACGATTGAATAATTCATCAAGAGCGGAAATGACTTTTTGAAATGTTTCTATCTCTTTAGTGAAAATCACACCTACTTTTGGGACGCTCCAAATGAATAGCCAAGAGCGGACTAAGATATCCTTCGTTGTTTTCAAAAGGATAAAAATATCCAGGAAATCCTCGGTTTCTCGGTATGTAATGAATCGGACCGATGTTTTCCCTGTCCAGTGGATTTTCCCCTTGACAGCTCACCCAAATCGTGTTTAACTGAAACAAATAATTTTCTCTTCAGTCTCATGCTTTAACTGACTTTTTGTTTGAAAATCACCTTTATTTTTACCTTTAAATTTCAAGTGGGAATTTACAGGAAGAAGGAAAACTTTGAGATTCAAATTAATTATGGATAAGAATGAAAATAGTTGGAAAATTTTGACTACCTGATGTAATTTAGGAACTCATACTTTCGGAATGTATTACGTGAATCTAATACAATACTGTATATATGTAACGGTAAAAGTGATAAATTGGATGACCTTAAATTACTTGTAGTGGTCGGTGAAGTGTGAGGATAGATTGCAAACCAAACACTACCTCTGATTCATCCGTGACAGTGTTTATACCCCAAAAGGGATTTGACAACCGTTATCTTTAGAATGACCCACCGGGTGGCCTATTGTGCCAATTAAATATTTTTCTTAAAAATTCCTGAGCCTTTGTCCGGATGGATCATTTCATAACTAATACAATACTTTCAGGTACAGGTACAGCATTCATCCCGGCCGCCTATTGTTCTATTTTACCTTTTCTTTAAAATCTCTTGGCCTTGAACCGGATGAATCATCTCACAATTAAACAATGAAATTCCACCAACATGGTAGCAAGTCTAAACAGCCACTAAATTTGATAAATTTGACAAATATTACTAAATATTTATCACATGGTGAAGTCAGTCAAGCAGCTGTGCTTAAACTAGTGAATAAACCTCTGCAGCGGCGAAACCAACCAAGAAACCAACAATCTGAGCAAAATCTGACTAAACTTCCCATTATGAGTTGGCTGTTTCACAAATTAGCCAGTAAATTTGATAAATACTTGATAATTTGTCACATTTACCAAGTTTAGTTGGTGGTTATGAATTATTGCCGGATATTCGCCTGATTTATCACTTTTATTGTAACGTATATAGGTACTACCGAATAGTTACTGAGCACTAAAAATATTAATTAGTTGTAAAATTATTAATAAACAAAAGATAAAATTACAAATGTGTATGAGAATGCTGTCTATAACAATTCTAAACAGTGAGAATACTAAGGCGAGTTTGGGGTTAGATATTCGACCTTTCTAAATCGTTTAAATCCTTTTACAGCTTTGCTAACTTGAACCTCAAAATGTTAGTTCGCTTTTTATTAGCTTAATCTTGAAAAGAACTATTAGGTAGGTTTATAATTTAGTCTCTAGAAAGATTTTTGACTCACTAAAGACCTCCAATCCTTTAACTTTAGACACAAGACAACGAATACCGTCAAACACTCGGAACAATTTCCGATGTCGCTATCTAACTATAAATTAAAATATTTTTTACTTGAAAAACGGGAAACAAATCCAGAGACGATTTATCAACCAAAGTATAATCATATGTTGTCTGCCCACATCAATATTTCACGACAATAATAATAGTAAATTATAAAGGATTCGGAATTAGTTCACATCAAAATAACTTCTTCCACAAAATGTTTGTCACAAAGTCAATATACGAAAGGAATATGACTCTTTGGCATCTCACACACATCTTCAAAATTTATGTCCTACCTTGACATATAATTTATTTACTTTTGTTAACTAAACGTTTTATAAATAAAGTCCTATTAAATTATAACAAAGCAATTCTTTTACTTTATAGTCAATGATTTATTCGTCCCCATTGTTGCATTTCATGTTGTTATGGTTATGATAGGAAAGTTTTGTCTAAAGTCTAAACATTTGATTTTAATACTTGTTTTGTTGTTGTTATTATTTTTATTTGAAAACTTGGAAAAGGATCATATTCTCATATTGTAAATAGATTTTTATATCTGCAAAAGAACTTATAAATGTACGCTGTAGTCAATAAACTGGGAAGATCGTAAAGTAAAAAAACAAGAGTTTAAAAAATAAAATTTTTTATATGTTGCCGATTTCATTAAATTTTGTTTTATACTGTTCTTATGTAATGTCTGACCGTTTTATATAAATACTTATAGACACGTGTCATAGGGTTGATTCGGAAAATAAGATTTGATAAGCATTTTGCCTGTGTCACGAAAATTTTTCTCTACTACCTCTGGGTTTTTGCAACACACTTAGCATTTCAGGAACCAGCACCCAGGTTACAGTATGCAACCTGACAGAAAAAATTTGTTTTGATATACACTGATAGCTTAAACTTGATACTATGGTTTCAAATTTGAAATGCGGATTGGGAAGAAATTTTCATCACAGAAAATAATGTGGCTTAAAATTTTGGTCCTCACACCTCATCCAGCTCTGATAGTAATTTACTTGAATATGTTGGCGCTTCTAACAAAGGCGATCGAAACGAGATAACATTCATTTTATCCTTTGTCGGATTTAAATAAAAATTAATCCGACTAACATTGCATATGTATATATACACTCACCGATTTGGGATCCATTGCCTTTTGTGCTGCAATATGTTCTTGGAGATCTGCTGGCATTGATTCTGGCAAGTCTTTGGTGTCATTATAGTATTCCGGCCTCCATCCGTAAATCTGTAATAAACCAGTCATCCTTCATCATTTCATCTTTAAAAAAAAACGCCAAAGCTTTTTTCCTCGTCGCTTAAGTCCCATCGTTTCACCCTTTCAATTTTAATAAAAATTTTTGATGTAGAACTGACGTTGTGAAGGATCAGCAGAGACTCTATAAAAATTTCTGTTGCTCGAATATCAGATAAAAGAAAATTATGAACTAAAAAAACTAAAAGTTTTGATAAATCGTAGCAACACAAAAAACTGAAAGAAATACTTTTTAACAAGACTCTCAGACACATGCATGCCCTTCTTTTCCTTTTTCTCTTTTTTGTCAGCGTTCAATTTAAACTTTATATTAGTTTGATAGATTTTCAGTTATCATAATTTCTTTTTTCTCTTGAAGGTCTAAATCAAAAGAAAAGTGGACAGTAAATAAAGTTGAAGTTTTTTTTTGAGTATTAAGAAGTTTGAGTTAAAAGAAAGAAAGGAAGGAAGGAAGGAAGGAAAACTTTTGAAAGTTTAAATGAAGTGACGCGAAGATTTAAAGACATAACTCTTGAGTTGCTGAAGAAATTTTAAATTTGTTTAAAGGGCAGTAAAATTATTAGTTGTCTGACACCTTGTTTTCTGTTTTTTGTGGCTTTATTAAATGTATTTTTCTAAGTGATATATTGAATTGAAATCCGAAACCAATCAACTGGTTTAAAAAGACAAAGAGGACCTAAAACAAGTAGAAATCAGTATAGAAAATATAAATGAAAGGGACCAATATGAGGACACAATCATGAAGGTTGTTACGAAGTGAAAAGGAAAAATAAAATTTGACTCAATTTAGTTGCGCCTAAATTACGATCCTGGCAGGGTTCGACAGGACGAAAAACTGACCGGAGTGGTACAAAATTACTGGGTAATTGCACCTGAGCTTCGCATTTGGCTTGTGCAATTTTAAGGTTTTTCCGTCTTGCTTCCGTGACATTGTTTAGTTATAGTCAGATGTTTTTGGTCTTCGGATGTCTTTTGTGCGTTCTATAGTCTTTTGGTAGTCCTTGAAATATCAAAAGTATATGTCAAGATTTTTCATCTTCATTATTGTAAAACTGAAATAGTGTAGTTTATTAGTTTAGTAGCCATTGTAAATTATCAGTAATTGATAAATATAAGCAGTTTAGCAGTTTACAAGCCAAAAATTAGTTGTAATTTGTTTTTGGACTGAAACACGTTACTTCCATTGGTTTTGAATTCAAAATCTATGAAAATCTGTAAGAAAGGCGAAATTGGCATTCAAAGAACGGACAAAACGGAGAAAATATGGACAGAAGAGGAAACAAGAACACAGTAAAAGAGTGAAGAGATCTTGAGAAGAGAGAGGAAAAACAAAAAGTGTTAATCATGGGCGATTCAAGTTAAACACTGTCCTACGGACAAAAATGTATAATAATAATAATAATAATAATAATTTGATGTTTGAAAGCTTACTAATTTGAATTTGAAAAAAATCTAAAAAATACGGCGCCTGATTGTGGGAAAAAAATTTAATCCTCAAGAAAAGAGTTTAAGCAGAAAAACTGGGAAGAAACAAACAAAAGATTTTGTGTGTCGGTAAGTCGGTGAAAACACGAATACAAAAAGAACAGCAGAAGTATTTGCTGAACTGAAAAACGAAATGATCCTTGTTCGCATAAGTGATCTGAGAAAAATGTTTTTCATATACCACCGTTAAGGAGAATGACAAACTAGAAAAGAATCCAAAAATCCGAGTTTTCAAGAAAAACAAAATAAAATCCAACAGCGAGAGGAAGATAGATATTAGACAAAAAATTCAAAAACAAACTCAATAAATTCTACTATGAGCGGAATTTAAAAATTTTTTTAAACCGAAAACAAATTTTCAAAAATTAATCAAATCTAGAAAACATCTCGGAATAAAAACTTGCCTCAGGAGACCTAGGAAGCAGAAAATGTAGAAAGCATTACCCGAATGAGAAAAAGGTTATAGGATTCTTAGGAGTGAAAAAATGAAAATTTGAGATAAAAAAACTACCCTAACGAGACAGCTGCAGCTGCCTCAAGGCATAGCAGTCTTGACTTCAATGATCATTCTAAATCAACTTAAATTCAGGTTTGAGAAATTTAGTATGAGTGCAGTTTCGTTAAAATAAAATTTAAATCGAGTTCTTCCAATAAGTTTCTTTTCAAAATGTGTGGTTTGGTAGTTTTGAAACGTATTGTTTATACTGTTACTCTATCTCAGAGGTCCACCTTGCTACGTTTGTCGGTTTTGGGTAGACCCCATACTTACCTGATATTGATTTCTGTAAATTTCTCACTGTAGTGAAATAAATTTTACTTGTTTTATAAATAATATATATGTCTTTATATTATAAGATAGTATAATGTAAGTTAATAGGTACCACCAGTGTATGTTGAGATCCACCATCGTGGACTCCCATTTTCATTTCATGGACCCTTAAATTATTTTTCGCAGACGTAGATCCCTTGTAGGTTGTCATAGACCCTTGGGGGTCGATATAGACCACCTTGAGAATCACTGCTCTATCTTACAAAATCGTAAATAATTATATACACCCTTGTGTGTAGACCAGAGGTCGGCAAAGTGTGGCTCTTTTCCTCCTGCTATGGCTCTTTAACGAAATGTTTAGTGCAGGCTCAGAATTTAAGATCTTTAAATCTTTACCATTTCCAAATGTTATGTGATCGTTGAGTAACAAGACCAAGACCCTTGGAGAGGACAAAGCCCAGTTCTATTTTCCGAAATTTCAAATTGGCAAATTGTTTCTCTGAAATGTTTTCAAAGAGGAAATCACCAAAGTGTGACCATCCCCCTTTTAGTCAGGTACACCTTTAGTATAGATACTAACACCGAATCCGATAGAAGAAAGTATTCAGAATTCATATTAAATATCGACACCAACGGCTTCTTGCCATAGCGTTAGAAGGTTTACTCTCAAGCGAAATCTACGACATTGTAAACTTAATTAAGTCGGACGTACTTAACTAAAACCACGACACAAAAATGTTTCTACCATAGGAAAGCTCGAGTTTAAAAAAATGGTTCTTCGAATAAATTTCAATTAGGTATAGTTTATACTTGGCTACTTTTGGACGACGAGTTTGGTATAGAATAATATAGACAGTAAAACATGCGTAAACAAAATATACTCTTTTCTTAAGAGGACAAGAAACTTAATCTTTCATAAACAATTCAATTAAAACTAAAAAGGAAAAAAAAGGATTACTGGTCTAGAACTTAGATAACAATGAAAAACAAAATTGTTTTTCTAAATCAGTTATGGCAAGCCTCCAAAATATTAAAAATCTTTTCTTCTTTGTTTCAATAAATGTTTCCTTTAGAAAGAAACTTTGTTTATATATAATATTTATAAAAAAAAGGAGGAAAAAGAGAAAGACTGAAAATTTTTGTCTCTTTCTCTCTGCTTTGCAACATGAGCCAACGTTTACTTCCGGTAAAATTAAATTAAAGCTTTTTCAAAAGATAAAAACAAAAAATCTCAAAGTAAACTTAAAACGTTATTATTTTCTGAGTAATCTTCCAACTAGATGACAGATGTTTTCCTTTCTAATATTTATGAAAACAAAAATTGATTCTAATTTGTTTGCCGAGCGTTTATAATTTGAAAAGTTATCACCTGAAATTACGTTGAAAAATAAAAAGGTGTCAATTAAGTTCAAGTTAAAAATTGAAGAAGAAAATATTTTTAATAGAAGCCGTGTAATTTTTCTTCTTTTGTTTTAAAGGAAATTTTATTTCGTTATTAAGTGAAAGATTTGTTGAAATGTAAATAACAACATGATAAACGTCTGAGGAGAATATTAAGATATTCTTTCTTTTGAAATCCTAACACGCATTAGCACTTTTCTTTTTCCCTCAACATCCATTCAAATATCTGTAACGCATGCTCGTGTTATGAACTCCTCGAACAAAGAAATTTTTATTATAAATACCACAGAAAAGGACGAAATGAACGAAGTGTCAGATGCAAAGCTAATTGAACAATGCAAGACCCTGATGCCAACTGAAAAACTGATTAAACTTTAACCGAGATAATATTATCTGGGTTCATGTCAGAGCTTTTTTGAACTTGAGTACCGAAGGAAACATTTGAATTTAATGTTGGTTGAAAGGAAATGTGCAAATAAAATTGTGACTTTTAACTGATACATCCACGTACGGGAAGTATTTTCAAACAGCTTGAAGGTAGAAAGCTCAAAAGTCCGAATGTTATTTTCTCTCCTCATTCCCCTTCCTTCTCCTCTTCAACTTTTCCTTCTCCGTTCTTTATTACCCATTTAAAAAGGAGAATTTGATTATTGTTTAATCTTCTGACGTTTTACTTCGCCTTGACGTTGTAAAAAAATTTTATCTTCAACCCAAAAAATACTAAACAATATTTTTGTATACGAAAGAGTAGTTCCAAAACAAAATAGTTTATACTAAACACGTTAAGACCTAGGTTTTTACACCGAATCATATTATAACTGCCACTTTGGCAGCTGTGGACATCGTCAGCGTAGACACTGAACTGGAGAAAGAGAGGAAGCGACTACTCAGAAGTAGGTAGGAAAGAAATGGGATCAGTGGACGAGGAAGGTTGCGTGGAAATAGGAGAGTATGTTTTCCGCGGATTATCAGTGGAAACTTCCAACATTCTTTCTCCTTTTGTTTTCCTCTACCCTTCCATACCTGCCCAATTTCCACTCAACCTTCGTCCACTGGCCCCATTCTTTTCCAATCTGCTTTTGAGTAGTCGCTTCACCTCTTTCTCCAGTTCAATGTCTACCCTGACGGTGTCCACAGCTCGCAGCTCTAAACTTGTTTAGTTTTAAATTTGACTGCAGCGGAAGCCTAACTTCAGTGAAATACTTTATATTTTGGTAATGGTAGATAGCTGACTAATTGACTTGATTTCGAAATTGTTTTTTTCTAGCAAATTGATGCATAAATTTTTCATTTTGAACAAAATCATATACACCGTTTTTGTAGTTAGAAGCGTTGGACACGTATAACAAAAAACGTTTTGAATTTTACAACAATCAATCATTTCAAAAATCTTAGTTAAATACTCTCTGCTTTTAATATGAGACCGTGGTGATTCGAAGAGAAGGGTAATAATACATTAAATCAATTTATCATGTACAGTAGCTCCACCATAATTAATCTACCCGCAGTAAATCAATATTAAACAATTATTATCCTAATATTAATCACTTCCTCACTAATTTTCTCACATAACCTAACTCACGAAAACTCAAAAGACTAATAAATTCAAACGAAGCCACCGCATCCTCAAATATACCTGGCTATGCGCGCATAACTAGTAGTTTCATCTTTAGTTCGTTTTTACATTCAGTACCATTTGTATTGTTACCATAGTCAGTTGTGTTGATGTGTAGTTTTTAACTATGAAGCAGACCACCGTCATGGTGTAAAATAATTTTTTTGTAGTGTTAGAGAAAGATTAAAAATTTTTGTAATTAAAAAGAAAAGACCAGAGGAGATGGTTGGGAAAAAAATTCAAAAGGAAAAATTACGTCGAGATAAATTATAAAAATGAATTAGAAGACTCACCTCACAGCTCCTAGAGACACAAATCTAAGGTTTGTCATATTGGTTGAGAAAAATTACTAAGTTGAAGACATTTTTTAAAAATTTATTTTGACTTATCTCAGGGTGGGGATGATCAAGTGACGACAGTCTAACTTTTATTCAAGTGCTCAGGTTTCGTATCATTGCTAATTCTGTTAGAAGTTTTATATCAACTTCTAGAGATTAAAAACCCTCATCGCTCATTCATGTACTGTCAGCTTATTCTTCTACGTTTAAAAAGTTATGAACACAATTTACTATCCGACATTATCTCAAATCATTTTTGTTGTTAATTCAGCAAATTAATAACGTGTTTGTCAGAGATTGGGAAAGGTTGTTCTTAGATTGACCGACAACAGCAAAAGTGTTTATAAAAATTACAACAACTAAAATATATTTCTTGCTGACAGTCGACATTTATTATAGGAAATTATCGTGTGCGAAAGTCTCAGATAACTACAATTCAATTTCGTTCAATCTTAATATTGCTCTAGCCTGCAGGATTTTGATTCCCAGTTTTTCTAAGCAAAAAAATTGACTTAAGAAACATCAGGGGTAAAAATTGACCTAGAGAAAGTTTTTTTTACAGGCACATAAATTAGTGACAACATCCTAATGACTTCCTGATTTCTTAGTACAAAAACAAGATGCGAAAGAAGTAACTTTGTCTAAACTAAATTAAAAATGAAAGAGTTTAGCGTTTAAATTGAAAGAAGTTAATGATTCAGTAATGAAGGTTCTGTTTTCGAATTCGGTTTTCCTTTCAACCCATTTGCGTTTATTTTCTTAGAGGTGGATCTACTTCAATTTTGCTTAAATGTCATCATTTGTTTTCTTTGTATTATCATCCTTTATGCCTTATTTAAGCTATAACAAGATTAATATTAAAAAACGAAAGAAATTATTAAATTACTTACTTTGTTGAGTTTAAGAAATATACATGGGCCGGATTTATGATAGTTGAAAGAATTTTCTTGCGTACATGGGTGCCAATTTTTGACATCGACGTCACAAACCTGGCCCATGTTTGGGGGCCTATCATAATCACAGTTGTATATGTTCTGTCCTCTACCAGGTGTAAGTCCTGGGCGTCTGTATACTGAAAAAATGAAAGACTTGTTAAATAAGTGTTGGATAACAAATACAGTGGAGCCTCTCATAGCGAGAAATTCGCATAACGAGCAACATGAATTCCAAAAAAATGTCTCTCATAACGATCAATTTTTCAATGAGCGACATGTACATGGGGGATCTCCCGATCGGTAGAGAAAAAGATTTTCGAACTCCAAACCACTGCAGATTCAAAGTTAAATCTTTCTGTACCTGTCTTATTTTCTTCACTACCACCCAATGCTGTGAAATAAGAGAAAGGCTGAAAGCAAAGTGGAAAGTGTTGCTGGTGTACATTGAGAAGCTTCGTCCTAAATAAGACAGTAGCCATACGCCATGAAATTCTTCAATGATAATGCGGTCTCACATTTTTATCAAATTTTGAAGCATCTCAAAGACAAATCTCTGTAGGCTGCTTTTGCAGTAAAAAGAAATTAAATACATAACTAAGAAAATATGATTAATTTCATATGAAACGCATTATCCTGTTTTACATTGATTTACATGGAAAAAATTGTTTCGCATAACGAGTAAAACTCCGGAACGAATTAAACTCGTTATGACAGGTTCCACTGTAACTCTTTTATAGCTCATTGTCCGATTGCACAGTTAAGTTCGTGACCTAGATTTGTGTTAAGTAAAAAAAACTGTTTCGTACAACTTTTATATATATATAGTATATGTGGATATGTTTGCACTCATTACTTACCATTCAGGGGTGTTTTCAATTCGAGTTTCGTTAGGTTTAGTGAATGATAGTGTTTTGTATTTTGCGTTTTGAAAAGCGCTTATTGTTACCTTTCATGACCGAGTTACATTTTGTTATTTATTTATTTTTTGCAAACAAATTATTAATCTGAAACTATGTAAGCTAACAAAACCAAGTTGAGGAAAGGAAATTTATTTTTTGAATGGTGAAATGCCAACGGCGAACTAATGGTCCCACTCTCACGAGCCACCCTATATATAAATTAAAGGAAATACTTACGGTAATAAAATTAAAATTGTCGCTAGGTGTGCATTACTTATGAAATAAATCGGTCCTCATAGCTTAAAACTATATGCATGACACCATATAAACATATCAGAGCCTAAACCTTTTTGTATTTAGTTTGTTGTGTCACATAACAGTAAGTTTTAATAAAAATATATATACCGTAGAGTGGTTGAGTGACCTGAATTAGATCTGAGCGGGAAATTGGCAAAAATTTTTCAATTACTAAATTGACTCCACTTATGAAGGATGAAAACTGAAGAGTTGGAACGAAGAAAAGCAAAGCCCAAAATTAATGAGCATATAACAACATCTTCACTAAGCTCTTCTAAATGAATGTTCGACCGTAAATCTGGAAAAGGGCCGCGATGTCATTTAAGCGAAGTCCCTCGTGAACCCGAATTATTATTTTATCACTCCTATCGTTTCCCGATGAGTTACAGGAATTATTTCGATGGTATTTCTCCTTCGTACACTAGGGACTAACAACTCTGAGAACAAATTTTAGGCAATTGAAATAATGAAGAAGTATTATAGATAAACTTTTGATACGGGAGGAGATAGTCTATAAAAATAAAGTAAAAGCACAAAGCGAATTTGTCACGTAATAAAAATGTTGGAAACAGTTTCTTTCTTCTTATCAAAAATCTTTTTCTTGTGTGTATAAAATTAACGAAGGACAACAATGTTTCTTCGTTACGATTTTATCACAGAAAGCACTAAAAAGTTCGTAGGACTCATGATAGCGTTATGGAAATGTTTCCCTTGCGTAGTATAATGGGAAGTATATAAAAGTGAAAAATATACAAAAGAAATTTTCGGGGAAAGGAGGGAAAGATATGAAGGTGAGAATATTACTTTGCGCCTGCAACGAGGGACTAGCTTTTGTTATGTTTAAAAAAAGGGAAAAATTCCTGAAAGGAAGACACGAAACTTTTCCCAATTTTTGTAAAGTTTTCTGAATTTGCTGCGTTAAAAAAATTTTTAAAGTTTTTTTTTGTTGTAAAAAATGAGCTATAAGCAAAAATTTTTATCAGACGTACCATTTTTAAAAAATAGATGGAAATTGAGAAGACGTGATTTTTGTACGACGTTTGGTTTTTCTTTCGGTTTCAATTCCTCCCCCAAAAAAAAATTTTAAAGATAAACTGTTTGTCTGCAGATGTTTGATTCTGTTTCTAAAAGCTCTTCTTTCGAAAAGTTTTGATCAACTATGATGATAGATAGTAGAGGGTGTATTCAGTACTGTGCACTATCATAGACGGGTATTCATGTAACCTTAAAGTATGCGATTAATCATAAACTCTAATTTACAGGACAGCCTTAAAAATTGACTTTGCAATTATTTTGCAAAAGTGGAATTTGAGTCTCAAATTATGCCCCATTTTATTGCTATGGGTTTTAAAATATAATTTTGGGATCTTGTTATGGTCTCGATTTTTCCAAAAAGGGACGCTTTGTACATAATTTAGCTTAAATACTTATTAAAATGAAATTATATTTGTCTTTAATGAATTTACAGAACATACTGTATCTGCTTCTTTACCATTATTTCTGGTTTCCATTTAGCCTGAAAAGAGGATGTACATAGTCCCTTGGTACTCAAGCTTTTTCCTTCCAGGCCAAATTTTCATTGTGACCATTGCGACTGGGCCACACGACTTATTAAAAAAAAGATTCTACAAGTCCGCTTTTCGACGCATACAGTCCATCCTAAGGGCATCATCTGTATGTATTTTCTTTATATTTCCACATACAGATATGTTGAGGCAAAAAAATGGTAGCAGTTTCTAAGCGCAGGGCCGAACTTTTTCGTACTGATCAAGCACTATAGTTCAGACTTAACAACGAGCAACAGACCTTTCACAAATTTTCACTCCAATGGACCCCTCAGAGCTTGGTGGGCTGCTGTTTGAGTACCAAGAACCTACACTGTTTCTAAATAGCGGTGATATTGCTGGCTATTATTTCTGGATGGCTAAATAAAGTCTTAAAGAGAAACAGCTCCCTACACAACATCAACAAGTAATGTGCTAAAACCTAAATCAACACAAAACACATTTATAACGCGAACGAAACAATCTCATTTCTAATTACAGAAAACATCAAACGCTGGTTTCGGGGACGAAAAAAATTAAAACTCTCAACAATTCAGTTGAGGTATTTGAACTCAAAAAAAGGAGAAAAGGCGGAAGAAAGTTTCAGATCGATGAAAAAAAAACTGAAACATTCAAAAGGGTGGCGGACTGTCTAAGCTGTAAGCACTGTGAATACGTGTCACAAATTTTTCGTGTACGCTTCGTATGGTTCAGAATAAAAAGATATTATCAAATTAAATGTCATGCACGTTGTTACATACCTCGGGGCCTTTTTTTTATGTATACTGTATTATTGCTTTTTCTCTCGTTTTTTACTTTCTTTTTTACATTGTCTTTGGGAATCGCTCTTCAGTTAGTGATATTTGAAAAAGCACGAATTAAAAAAAATTAATTGTTAAAATCCTAAAGTTTTGTCTGTGTTAGCTCAAGAGCTAATGAATTAACTTTTGTTATTTATCATCAATAATTAACTTATAATTAAAGTTTCATAATTAATTAAATAAACCGTTTTCATTCATGAGAGCGATTGTGATAATTTTGCGGCGGTAATGTAAGTCTAGTATGAGATTATAAACCTTAATTAAACTATAAAACCATAAAATTGGAGGGAAATCCTTAATAATTCGAATTTTTTGCCGTCGACGGCAA
This sequence comes from Columbicola columbae, assembly GCA_016920875.1. Classification (NCBI taxonomy): domain Eukaryota; kingdom Metazoa; phylum Arthropoda; class Insecta; order Psocodea; family Philopteridae; genus Columbicola; species Columbicola columbae. The sequence goes on along the minus strand of JADMLL010000001.1, from coordinate 16,746,163 downwards.
ATATTAAAAATAAATTCAAAATAATTTTGTACGTTTAATAAGTCGTACTGCACTGTAATAAGTTGGGGCCTCGAGCATAATAACATTTTTTTTTTCAATTTGGGAGGTTGGTAAATGGTTTTCGAGATTATCACAATTTTCCGGGAGAATTAAGACCCAAGTAGGCATTTCTCGGGGTCTTGTAGAAAGAAATAAGGGACTCACCTTCTAGAAAATTAGCTAAAGCATCTATCCAATATTGGAAATTCTCTCTGTCGCTTCCCTTGTACCAGATCAATGTGCTCTCGATATTTTCACCCGGAGGATGCGGCCTAAAACCCATTCCTGCAAATTAAATTGGACAGTCTTTGAATTATGGGATTCTACGGAAGAAAACGTTTTTAAGTTGGGATTTTCCTTATTTTCCCTTTCGTGACTCTTTTAAGAATTTCGGAAGGCGTTTGAAGTTTTCTTAAACATCGTTAAGAATTTTTAATTATGGGAATTTTTTTTTCACAAAGTTTGAGGTTGTCGTAACTCTAAAAGATTACTTATAAACTAACAGAATGAATGAATTATGAAATATGGTTCTAAAAATTCTAATTTTTCGAAGAGTATTCAGAAGTTAGACAAAATAATGGAAACGGCTGATGTATATATTGCAGACTTTCAATGAGTGTTAGCTTTGTGGTGCTCCCGGTTTTTGTCGACACTGTGATACTCATGTGGGTTTTGAGTTCTGCCGTCACTTTTGTTGTCGTAGTTTTGTGCTGTCTGGTCACAATCCTTTTTAATGTTCGTCGGTCTCAGTCCGTTAACTTTGGTTTCGTTCACTATTACTCTTTGCCGATGATGTTTTTCCTTGCTTTATGTATCCTGTCATTATCTCGGATGCTGTCGCTAGTGAGACGTTACACAGTCTAGTTGTTTTCTTCATAAACGCTCGTGCTGAGCGAACGCCAACAAATCGCCGTTTGTAAGTTATATTCGTCTCCAAAAACAACGTCTACTGCATGGAAATAAAATCTACATGTCCTGGTACGTCAACATCGGTACGACGTCGCAATATTTACACGGAAGCAGTGATGCCAAAATGAACCTAACTGTAGTCCATAACATGATGTTTCCATTATTATGTCGAGCCTCTGTATTTAATTATTTACATAGCACTTATTGACATGTCTCATTTAAAAATTGCTGTGGTAGTATTGTGAAAGACGTGGGATGTTTACATATTGCAAATTCTATAGATTTTCACTATGTAATAACTTGTGATCGACAGTCTCAACTGACTACATCTAGGCTATTTCAAATGGAAGCACACTATTGTTATGTAAGTGATGGATTTCACGCATACTCTAAAAAGTGTCAGGGCTGTAGGTTAATAAACCTTTCCCACAAATGCTCCAGACGTATCTTTAATTAAAACAGATTAATTTCTTGAAAATGTCACTCAACGCCAGTGAAATAGAGTTAAACCCAATAAAACAGTGATGGGAGTTGATATGATTCACAAAATCAGTGTTAACCAAGACCATTTTATAATTCTAATCTCTCAGAATATTTCATTTAAATCTAAATAATAATAATAATAATAATTACCAGGATTGGTGCCTATGAGGGAGGCTTCAAGTTTCCATCGAGGTTCGTGTGGATTTAGAGTTTGGAAGAAGACCCACAACATAATGGCAAACATAGCTGCCAGAACCACGTAGAATACGAAGTAGAACAATAATATTTTGGCTGCAAACAAGAAAAGGAAGAATCATTGTCAATAAGTATTATTTAATGATTCGATAATTAATTTCTAACCATAATCAATTAATAATAATTTGCTAAACACAGAAACCAAAAATTAATTTTCAAAAAATCTGTCAAAGGGTTTGGGTTATCCATCTTGCTGAGCTGAAATCTTGTAAATTTTGACTATACGTAAAACCCATTGAATTGCACTTAAATAATAAAAACTTTCAAGTTGCTGTAGGAAGTAAAATGATATTAAGAAAATTAATAAAGCAGGAGGGAATTCATTTTCAAATATGGAAACTTAAAAAAGTTTAGTTTGATATAAAACTTCGAGCTGCTAGTGGAAAATTAAAAAATTTCGACTTTAGCCATGTTTAAAATTATTACAAATTAAATTCCATCTGGTAGAAATGAAAATTTTGATGGGAAAAAAAAAGGTTGTAAGTCAGAAATATAAAACTTCTGATTCTGTTTCGTTACCAACTGCAGCATTGAGTTTCCCTTTGGAAAATATTAAATTTATTTCAGATTTTTCATTTCAATATAAAAAAAAATATTCCAGAAACAAAAGTGGTTATGAAAGAGTAATTAAAAAAAAAATTCTGGAAAATTGTAACCGGAAAAGATCCAAGATAAACAAAATTGTTTTGGAGAGGAAGATGAAAAAATTGATTTCTTGGAATTTCAAAGATGCGGAAAGCGTTTGATCTTTCATTTCTAATTAAATTTCCCTCAAATATCAAACATCTGAAGGAATGAGAATTCTGGGTTGTTGGTCAGGTCAATCTTATTTCAATTTATCGGTTCCGTTCTTTCCTGTCGGATATACCTTTTCTACCTCTCTCTCACCTCCTTTTTTTCGGGGAAAATTTCGGTGGTGTTTGAAAGATTAAAAAAAAGAGTTGAAGGCATTTTTTTTATTTTGAATATATATTTGAGAAAATAAAGAAAACGTTTTCCAAAAATTGAGTGAAAGGATGCAGGATTTAGAAAAAGGTCGAAAGATAAAAGCGGTGAAAACAGTGACCTTGGATTTAGACGAGCTTTTGTTGGGGTCAGGAACGTTTAATGCATAAAAATAATGAAAAAAATTTTGCAAAAGCCTTTTTTCCTCCTTTGTTTTTATGTCAATGGAAAACTTATCCACTTAGTGCGAAGGGAACACATGGAGTTGGAAAAATTTTTTTTCCCACCAACTCGCCTTTTTTATTATTAGTCTTTGTTAGTTTATCAAAAGTAGTGCTGATTTAATTAATTGAGACGTATTAAAGTTGGTTGTTGTTAAGCCTTTGAGTAAACATTGCTAGACAACTTAATTTGGTTGTTGGTTGCTTAATTTTTTTCTCTTTAAAGAATGAACCCCCACCCTCATTTTTAGTTAAGTGGAATAACGGGAAGTAACTCTTCATAAACTGAAGATTGGTATGAAGTGTTAGCAATAAATAAGCGGAAATGAGTATAAGATATGGTGCATACGGGCACAAATGAGCACAGCACTGTGACGTAATAGATTGTGATGATTATGGCGGATAGTCCTGTGCATTAGTTTTGATTAATATATTGAGTATTATCCGAGTACTCGGTTATTGATGTTATGGACCACCCCTAACAGGAGTTAGGTTGAAGTTTTTTTCCTTCACCTCTTAGATAAGTGTCATCTGCGTCGAAAATGAAGCAATAAGTAGTGGGTTTGACTTGGGCTTTATCTAGAGGATAAACCACTGTCTTAGACCTGAGAGTTAGTGGTTTATAGTGGTTTTAGTGGTTTTAATCTCGTTTTTCACCCTTTTTTGGGTATATCGGAGGAGGATCCGAACTCACGACCCTTCTATCCAAGTCAGGAGCTTTAACCACTATACTACGCCTCTCGTACTTAGACCTAAGAGTTTGTGGGTGGAAATAGATAAATAACCTAAATGATGACCAAGTAATGAACCACTAATCCTCCAAGCACTTGACCTCTAAAAAGATTTGACTAAGAGGAAAACTCCAAAAATTTGTAATGTTCGGTGTTATCAAAATTTGAATATAGACATAACAAGACAGATTAAAATTTAAAATTTTTATAAATAAACGCAAACAATATGTAAACGTGGCTCTATGCTATCGTCGGATCAGTGTGCGGACGGGTGGATGGGGGGTGGGGAGAACTAATATAACGGGGACAAGTAGGCGTGAATCAAAAATTTAATAGAAAAAAGCAAACAAAGTATTTGAGATACATCAATTCACGTTCAGAATTTCATCAACCGTGACTATTGAACTCTCGTGAGCTGTAAATAAACAAAGTTGAGCATCAATTTTTCCTGCAGTGGTCCATCATTCAAAATCGATCTATCTTCATTTTTTTTTGCATTAATCCATTTAAATTTCAGTCCGGCCTTGACGTAACTTCCGGAGGCCATCAACAGCTTGACAGGGAGTAATCGTTACCTGTATGTCAGAGTTCACACTTCGGTTGTCTAAAGAGAGCTGCGAAAGCTGTTTTTCACTTCATTTTCATTATTCTTTGTTTCTTGAAGGGATTTTCATTTTGTTTTAAGTAAAATTTGTCGGAAACAATTCTTGAAATCTTTTAAAACAGTAGCAAATCATTTATTTAAATTTTATATTTGCATAATGGGTAGGTTACTCAGGTTCAAATATGGGTTACTCCGAAAGATTATTAGATAAAGCAAATCATCAGAATTACGAGACCTTTGGGCTCCTTTAAAAGTAATTAGCGTCGAACCCAATTAGACAGTAAATTACATAAAATATTTCGAGTTTGGTCATTTGGGATTTGTCGCTAAACTTTGGTTAAGTTTTATTTCACAAATAGTCAGCGACAGCGAACCAAACGTAGAGAGCGGCGGGAGAGTAAAAAAGAGGAAAACAAAAACAGAAATAAAGGGAAATGATTTTTTTTGCTGGAGAAAAAACAAGTCACCAAAAAATGAGAGACAGTAAAAGAAAAAAGACTGGAAAGAGACACAAAGGGAATAAAAAATAAAATGGAGAATACGACTTATGTATTCTCTGGGCAAAAAAGAAGTAAAAGCAGCGAGAACGTGAAAATGACATGTTAGGACGAGATTTAAATTGATAAAAAAAGGAGAATAAAAGAGAGAAGGGATGTATTGGAAGTTTGGCTGAGTAAAAATATGGATAGAAAAAAAGAAAAGGAAAACATGAAAAGTTTGAGAGCTTAAAGAAGTCGTAAATTTTTAGGTCATAATTTTGAGCGAGATTACAATTATTGACTTTGGATGAATACGTCCCTCGTGTCCAATAACATGAAGACATCGTTGAAAGTCATGTTCATCTTCTGACACTAAACTTTTTCCTTTTTCCTCTTTTAACTTAATCCTGGATCGTAAATAACATTTTTCATTAAATGGTATTAATCCGACGGTGACACAACTCTGGTTTCTTTCAACTCCGAGACGTTGATTCTGATGAATGCGATTTCTTTGAGCGAATAATTTTACATTTAACAGTGTTTCGTTTGCATAAAAACTTTTTAAAGAGTCAAATTTCTAAGTTCATGTTTAATTTTCCTTTTTGAATTTGTTTAGAGGTGTGGTTGGGGGTCGGAAAGGTGGGAGAGAATATCTTTACTCTTTCGAGGAAACAGACATTAACTTGACAAAACTCGAGTTTCACGGTTTCGTCATACTCTCTTTGTTTTGACCAATCTTCCGTATTTTATTCTTCCCATCTAAAACTCCATACTTAATTTTTGGTAAAATCCACAACCAACTTGAGAACATTTATAATTAAACAATATCCTTTTTATTTGACGAGTCAACTTTCTAAGTTTCTAATGCCGAGTTTCCTGTTTTAATTAGGGAGTTCGAATGAAACTTTTTAAAGACACCGACGAGGACACTTTTCAGGAAAGAAAAAAAAATTAATTAAAAATTTATTTTCGATGAGGTTTTTGGACCATGTTCCAACCCATCTCTTTCTCCTGTTCCTTCTTTTCTGCCAATACTCCCTCATTTTTTTACTAGTTTCAGTGTTTAACTTTGGTTTATCCTGGAAACTCGTGTTTTATATTTTTCTTCTCCGCCTTTGCTTCGGTTGCCACTCCTGCCGCCCTCAGGTCTTTTTCAGTTTCCATTGATGAAGTGCTTGATGCCCTGGTCTGCTAGCCTTCCTGAGTCCATTATCAATCCACAAGGACATTTTTCTCTTTCGGATCAGTTATCTTTGTTATATTTTCGTAAAGTACGTGATTGTGACGTCACCGATATTAGTTTTTAGCTTTGGCAGGACCCAGGATTTTCCGGAGTATTTTTGGCATCTAATTTCTCCACCAGACCTTTCCTCCTTAATGCCAGGTATTCTGCCGCTGGGCGTGCTACTACCTTAGGGTGTTGTTACTTTGTGTTTCTTATTAGCGATCGTTTGTTTTGTAATTCGGTCAATTATTTCTTAATTTTTAGTTGTTAATGCTTAGTTAGATGTCGTAGAATCAAATGCTTTTTATGAAAGATGAAAAATGACTTATTTAAATGAACAAACATTCATTTTGTCAGCCCCCCAATTTATCTGGAATGCTCTAATTAGAAATAGCAGCACAAGTTAGCAATTATTAGGAGAAAAATGGCTGAATGTTTTACTTGACTGTTTAAAATAATCTTTTTGCTTATAAGTAACATGTCTCTTCATTATGATGCACATCAAATGAAAATTGCAGGGATTAGAATAGAATTCGTCTGGCGAAATTAGACGGATTTCAACTAGTTTACTAGTGAGCTTTCGTTCTGGTTATTTTCACTCCGAATCTACAGAAACTTAGCTGAGAATTCAAGAACAAGGAACGTTTAAATGAATGAAAACTAGAGTTGCCATGAAAGAGAAATTCTTTTATGACACATCGTAATAAGGACTTGGCACTCACCCCAGTCGCAGAAAGATCTTCCCAAAAATGTTCTTGAAATCGGATCGTAAAAGAAATTCCTCAAACTTCTCGTGATCTCCGGATAGTTAAATTTGGAATGTTTCTCTGAAATCTTCTTTTTAGTTTTCCACAATTTAGTCATATCTGTTACTTGGGGGGCACAACTTGGACAAAACTATTCCGTATTCCGTCAAAAGCTTCTCTTAGGATAACTGAGAATTTTTTGGTTATTGATATCAAGCAGGTAAACAAAAAAACATTTTGTCGTATCTGTTTTTTCACTTTAATGATTCACTCTCGGTCAAGCTCTACGACGAAAAAATGAGATAAGCTTATTTGCATATAGGCATTTCGACTTTGTGAATTCTAAACAAAATTTTTTTACCATTTTTCTAAAAGTTGAAAGGTCAGGAACTGAATCAATAATGCAATGTTTCGTGAAGCGGCGATGCCAGTGATGGTGAGAACCATATATTCATTGTACAGAATAAAGTTTGAGCCAAATAATATATATATTAAACGGAAATGGAGATTTTCTATTTCGAAAATAAAAACAACAATAACTAGCAGATGATGGGATCGAAATCATGGTGACGATAAGTTCGGTTCGATAGGCAGGTAAAGGAGGCTTTGTTATCTTTGTTAATTTTGATGTTAATTCAAGTCAATTGCGGAAATTGAAAGATCATTTTATTAATTTCAAATATTTGAAATACTTATATAAGCAAAGAAGAAGTTTTCCCATTAACTTTCGTAAGCGCTCTTAGTTTTCTAGTGAAAAGTTTGATTCATCCACTGATATTTGAGAACACCAGGTAAACAATCATGCGGGTAAAGTTTCTCTTACCCTGGAGCGAAACGTATTGAGCTGAAAATTTAAAAGATGCTTACGACTAAACTAGGGCCGTGTAGTAAATTTAGAAGTTAGTGTCACGGAAATTATTAAATCATTTAAGCATTGAAATTCTATCAAGTTGTTTAAATACCGAAAATTTGGGTGCAAATTGGTTGACAGACTCTTGGAAATGTTTTGTGAGAAGTGCTGAAATATTAAAATATTTTAGGTGTAATTCTAAATGGGGAAGGATGTTTTAAGAAATGTTGAGGCTGTGAAAATTTGTTCTGTCATTGTCTAACTCTGACGAAAGCAAAAGCTAAAACCGTTTGTATTAATATATGGAAAACTTTATTTGTGGTTTTGAGTATAAATAACTATCGGCGATCAAAAACAGTTTTTGTGTTTAATACAAATTCAAATGTTCAGAAATGAATTAGTCTGTGACAGAAAGGGTAAGTCAACCGGTTGGCCAAGAAGAAACCACACCATGACAGCTGTCGTTTAAATTTGTGACAAAAGCAAATTTGCGTTTCAATTTCATTGGGTTGGTATAGTTGTAATATTTGTTCCAATTTTTTATAATCTATAGAAACGAGGTAAAAACAAAATTAGAGACAGAAGATTATAGTCGTTTTAATCCCGCTTTTAACCCTTTTTGAAACAGGATGCGGGAGAAGGATTCGAACTCACAATCATAACGTCAGAAACTTTAACCACTACACTAGGCCTTCTGCGACAGAAGATTATAAAAGCTCTGTAGGAAAAAGTCTTTAAAATTCTCGAATTAAACCCAAATTTCAAATTCTTCAGTGGGAAAGTCCAAATTATTACAAAATAAATTAATTAATAAATAAACTATATTTGGAATGGAATCGATTGCAAACCAAGTCAACTAAAATGAGAGATACAGACGAACTAAAATCAGATTACTTTCGGGTCGGTGTGTCAAATTACAACGCATCATTTCAGAGAATGCTTCCAGCTCCAAAGTAGATTTTCAACAACAGCCCGACAGGAATTTACAAGTCAAATAAATATTGAACGACTTAAAATGTTTGTTTATGCTAATGTTTCCTAATGAAAATTATTTACCAGCTTTCAACTTATTTCCTGTAGTATATTAAGTGTGGTCGACTGGGAAAAAGGTTTTTTTTCGTTTCATTTTTACTTGAAGAATGGGAATGAGGGTGTGGGTGGGGTAGTTTTAAAAGTTTTAAGTCAGTCAAGTTTATATTAAAAAGATTATGTTTTTGGAGCTGATTACTGTTTAGTCTGAAAACAGCTGGAAGTTTTTTTGTTGTTGTTTCTTGGAGAGATTTTTTTTAGTTTCATAAAGAATTAAAAGCAAAAAAAAATTATTCTTCAACTCACCCCAGCTGGAGCCAGTTCTTCCGAAAACGGATTTTGTTTCATGATGGTAAAAGAAATGCACGAAGTCTTTTTTGGGCGGTCGAAGGTACGGCACTGCATCTTTGAACGGAAGTTTTTCTGCCATTTATTACCTAAAGGTGGAAATTAAAAAGAAAACACCCCACTCACACACTCACTCCCTTAATTTTTGCATCAAACCGATTTGTTTTACGCGGTTCATTGATGGATGACATCGGTAGTGTAAAAAGGCTTCCTTCAAAGACCTATCTGACCCCGTAAAAGTATAAGCTCTGACATCGGATGAGCTTTCATTAGAACTCATTACTCTATTACCATAATAAAAGAGCAGATTTTATCTGATGTCTGATCCCGTTGGCAGGGCACGCTTGAAAAGTCAAATGTTTTGTCGACTGTTTAGGATGACCGCTTTCCACGCTTCAAAAATTAGCGACTAAACGGTTCTTCTTGTAAAAAATGGCCGAGTCAAATACTCAAGACAAAAGGACCAGATTTTAATTTATTTGTCTGTCGTAAATTTTTATTTGTCTCTCTTTTCTCACATTTATGTTCTATTTCCTTCTGTCGACTCTAATAAAAATCAAGGACTGTTAACATTACCCGTTTTTTGGAGTTTTCTTTGACGCGAAAAAATCTCTCTCCGTTTCCCGTCCGCCATTTTCTCTTTTCACTACAGAGGAATATGCAAGTGTGGGAAACGATATGAAAAAGTACAATTGGTTCGTATAATGACACAGATTCGACAATTTCATTATTTTACCAAACACTGAATTTAGGCGCAAGGCTTGCCCCACTGACCTTCTCATTTAATTAGATAAAAATTGTGACCATTGTGCATTCTTGAATCCTTGGCTTCACTATCATCTATTTAATTTCATTCATCAAAACTTTTCATTAATGACTCATGTTGTCACAATCATGAAGACTGCTTTCAACGCTTCGTTCACTGCTTCGTCCATCATTTTACCAAAATGTAAAAGGTTCATGAGGAGACGAGGGTGAAAAGGATGAGAAACTGTCAGCGGTAAGAGTAAAGTTCAGTGGATGCAAGGTTACTCATTATTTAATTGAGTGACCAATTTAATTTAATTAACCAACACAGTCGGAAAGTTTTGTTAATAATATTCTCTAATAAGTTCATTGTTTTTGTTATTTTTTTTATACTTAAGTTGAGTATAAGAAAATCATGTTTCGTATGAACGTATTCATACAGTCAACCGTTTCCTTTCGCTGAATTTATTGTAAAAGCCGCACACAGTTTCGAATTGAATTTAATGCCGGAGGTTATAATATAACCGGAGTAAACTAGCCTGGGGTTTTGTGAGGTTTAATACAATATACTCAGTATACTCTCTACTTTTTCAACACTTGGATTAGAGTCCAGACCATTGTGAAATTTTAAATTTCTTTTTTCCCCTTCAAGAAACTCAACCTGTCGAAATTCTGAACATTCTGTGACCAGACGCGTGAGTAAAAAAATTTGGTTTGCTTGAGTGACTTCTTCCTACCAAAAAAGAAAAGTCAGAACTCAAATTATAAAAGCTGAAACCTTTCTTTGATAGGTGTCAAAGTTTTAATCCAGCTCAAGTAAGTCAAAATCAAAAATTTTTAACTTGATGATGGATGGTTTTCCCAAAAAGCTTTTTTTTCATTTTCATTTCAAAAAGTTTATTACAACGTGAGAATTTTCCAAGGTAAAAAAAAATTTCACCTTCTCAGCTCGGAACAATTGTCACGATGGTAATTCCACATCCGGCTAAAAAGAAAGATATAACAGAGATTCAAATAATTTCCCTACAGCACGTGTTATTTATTGTCGCCGCGACCGCTTTTAAGGAAATGAGCAACCCTTGTTTTGACAGTAATAAACATTTTTTTTTCCTTTTTGGAATTGTTTCTAACCTCACCTAGCGCGTGGCTGGAAAGCAATTTTTTTTGTTTTCCTGTTTTTTTCCCATGGTTGGGAAAAGCGTATCAGTTCACTGTTTCAGACGAACTCATAGTAAAGGGACAAAAGCCATTTTGTTAAACTCCTACATCGAGATGTTCGCCTGCGTTTTGAAATATTCGTTCCGCGAATATTTCGTTTGAAATTTGCATTAAAACACAACAAAAAATATCATAAAACGTTTACAGTTATTAAAACAGTTGACGAGAAAAAAGGTTTTAATGTGGAATGTAATTTATTTTCCAGGAAAGCGTCAATTTATTATTTTCCATGTAGTTTATTTTCAAGCGAATCCTGTATTTGATTCTGCGTAGTAATTAAATTCAAATTGTTTTATAATCACGCCAAAAGATCTTAGAAATGTTCAAATTGTTTTAATTCTGAGCCTAAAATTTTTTTCGAACGTCATGATGCACCGATGTTTGCACCTGATTAAAATGAAGGCGTTGGTTAATTTAGGTCTTTGGACGACAGACGAAAAGTCGATAAATTTGCACAACATAATATTGTGCTGGCAAATTTCTGCGCGATTTGAGGTCAAATTTTTACCAATAGTGTAAGACCTTGATACTTAAACTGGGGCCCACCAAGCTCTACTGAGTGTCCCAGTGGAAGCCGATTGAGTAAAAATTTGTGAAAGGTCGATTGCTCATTGTTAAGTTTGAACTATAGTGCCTGACCAGTACGAAAATGTTCGGTCCTGTGCCTCAGCATATCTTTATGAGGCAATATACAGAAAATGCATACATAAACAGTCTGACAGATATACAAGCAGATGATGGCCTGAGGGTGGATTGTATATTTCGAAAACCGGACTTGTAAAATCTTTTTTTTGGTAAGTCGTGTGGCCCAATCGCAATGGTCACAATGGAAATTTGGCCCGGGAAGGAAAACGCTCGAGTACCAAGGGTGTAAGGATAGAGCTATGGGGATGAGACATCACTTCCCAATCAAGCTCCAATAATTTTGTACGTGTGAGGTCTCGGCACTGTTTAACCTTTTTGGAATGTGCCTCACAGTTGTATGACAATTCAACTATGACTTGGTCATCATCAAATTCAGAAGGTCGACCAGAACAGTGATTATTTTTAAGGAAAAACCTCGAAAGCGAAATATTTTAAACTAGTTCTGACACATTAAACAATCAACAACATACACTTCACATATCTCTTAGTGAGCCTCAGCCGCTTTCTTACCTTCATAAAAGAAAAAAGGTCGAAAATGCTTATTTTGCAGTCCATGTTAAAATTGACCGTAAACTTACAGTTGTAACCGAAATTACATTCCTTCCAGCGATAAGTTATCTCAATAACATGCTATAACTTCAAATAAGAGAGTCAAAAAAAATTTTCAATAGACTCGGGTAAAGAATTTGAGTTTTACCACAACTACTAGCAAAGTAGATTTGAAGATGTACACTTGGCAAAACAAATTCATTAGTGCTTATAAGCTTCCACCAAAACGAAAAACTCTAGCTGGCTTCTAAGCTGACATAATTAACCAATAAAATCTCCTTCTGAAATCTTTTTTTTTTATAAATATTTTAATCGCCAGTTAATGAAAACAAAATTTTACGTTTACTTAAACTTATAATGAAAAAGTGCTTTCAAACAACTCGTAAATATTAAGCGTGAGAGTTCGTAATTTTAAAAACTGTTGTTGCCTTAATTAAATTTCTAAGAATATAATTAAAAGTAAAAGAAAATAGAAATTGTGCTGGAATTGTTTTTTGCTAAGGGGGGTTTTCAAAAAGCAAAAAGAAATTGAATAATTTCCCAGTAATATTGTTTTTTAATGAACAGGTTCTTGATAAAAAGAAAAAGAAGAAGAAAAAGGAAAAAAAATTTTTCATTCAAAAATAACTGTTTCTTAATTGGTTCATAACGAATGTTAACTCCAAGTTAAGCCTTCAAACGAATTTTAAATACAACTTCATTTGAATAACATTTTTAAAGAGCTTTTTTTAAAATTTTCCCTAAAAAGCTTTTATTTTTCTAAGTCTTATGGTGGGATCCAACACTTAATTTTTTAAGTCAATAAAAATATTTTCAGGTGATTTCCTGCCGCAGAAATATAAATTCATCAATTTTTGAAAGTGTAGGATAGTCAAAAACGGGGTAAGTGGGGTTGGGGGGTAACCAAGTGGAAGCCAGAAGTAAAATGAAGTTGAATAATTAAACCGGTAGTTGAATTATAGGGAAATAAAAGGTCTCAAGATCAAAATAACTGAGAAAAATGGCGGAAAAAGGGTTTTTGTCGAGCTCATCATTGTGATTCTGCCCAGAAGCCGAATGCAGATTTTCCTTTGTAATTTTTGCCTTTCCTCCTTTGCCTTTTTCCGTGTAATATGCTCCCTTCTTTGACGTCATTCAACATCTCGTTTTTCCATTTTGTTTTTCCCCTTTAGGTTTTCTTTTGTTTGTAGATTTTTTTGATTATCCCAATATCTCTCCGTCAATATCGTTTTGCTGTTGTATTATCATTGAAAGAATTTTTTTTTCTTGGTCTAAGTCGCCTTGTTTGGGGATTTCCGAAGAGGAAAGGGTATTTTTGGGTTTAGTGTGATCATGTCTGAACGTGTTGCTTTAGTCGCCAAGACATTTTTTGGTTGAAAAGTTGTGCCGCATAAAATATTATTTTGAGAACTACAATCATCTGGTTTTACACCCCTGTCTAAAACAGTAGGGCCAAGTTTTCTTGGTCATGAATTTTGATGTTTTTAAAAGCTTTAGAGCCTTGGTACTCAAACTGCGGCCCACCAAGCTCTACTGGGTGGCCCAGTGGCCCAGTAGAAACCGATTAAGTTGGAATTTTGGTATATAGTGCATGACCAGTACAAAAATGTTCGGACCTATGACCAGAAACTGCTTACATTGTTTGACTCAACATATCTTTGTGAGGAAATATACAGGAAATACATACAGAAACAGACTGACAGATGTACATGCAGATGATGCCATGGGGGTGACCTGTACTCGTCGAAACCCGGACTCGTAAAAAGTTTTTTTTGGTAAGTCCTGTGGTCCTGTCACAATGGAAATTTGTAAAAGCTTGAACACCAAGGCTTTAGAGTGTTAAAAATTTTTTAAGATCAAACAATCCAGTGGAAATTAGTGAGAAATGAGGTTGTCAAGTCGAAATTGAAAAGAAAATTTAAATCATTAGGGCAAACAGAAGACAACGTTTAATTTTTCAAACCTTAGAAACTTGGAACGAAACTCAAATTTAAACGGGGTCGCGTCGAACTATGAAAAAGGTGTTTCGGCACAAAATGAAAAGATTTCGTTTTCTGTTGAAACAGTGAAATTAGCATAAAACCTATAATTTCTGGGCTAAAAGTTTTAGTTTGTCTTTTCGCTTGAAGCTCAGTCATTGATTTGCATTTTATACACGTCAAATATTTCTTTACGTTTGGATTTGACAAGTGCGGCAAACCATTTTGACCATTCTCAAAATGGAAAAGTAAATGAATCATCACGAGTCCCAAAGGATCATCTCTCTGGCATCCCATTCTCTCTCCCTATAGATATCAATCTTCTTTCAGTCCTCATTTCTTGCCGGAAATTCTAAAAGCACACAAAACCCTTCGACCGACTTGCACGCTTCAATTTATTTTGTGGCAAAACTCTCTCAAGCCAAACACTCTTTCGAAGGCTTTGGCAGTGTCATCGGAAAACCCTGAATAAATGAACGAAAGTTCTGGATCCGTTTTTGTAGGAAACGCACTAATTTGCATGTCTTCCGTTTCCTTTTTTCCCCAAATTAAACGAGAAAAATGTTTGAGCTTCCAAATAGTTCTTACCTTTGGGGGGCTCTGACCTAATTTGACTAAAGAAGAGAGATAATAAAACGAAATGAACTGCGATTAAATTGCTTTTAAAGATTTCAATTCATTATTTTGAGGAAATTAAGAGACGTTTACTGATGGAACCATTTAGCCAGAAAGATAAAGAAACTCCTGGAGGACGGAAAAATAAATGAAAATCCTCGACAGCGGGATTTGCTGTTGGTAAACAAAACAATTAATTGTTGATTAGTTTTTTTATCACTCTGGATTTAGTGGAAATTTTGTTTTGAACAAGTTGTTAAACTGTGAAGTGCACTCACTCATCGTTGAGATGTTAAGAATGGAAGAAGTATAATTTTACACTAGATGAAGTCGTTTGTGCGATGTAAAAACAAGTTTTACATTCACTGTCATTTAGTATTCGCGCTTTGACGCGTAATTAAAATTTTAATTTTTTAGAGAAACCCTTGAAAATCATTTTTTAAGAGCAGCCAAGTCTTGTTTTACGCGTTTTTAAACTTAAGCTTTTAAAAAAGTATCTCTACCTCTTTGGTGTTAAGCAAGGTCTTTTTAAAGCAAATTTTGGTTTAGTGTTTCATTTTCTTTGGTTCTTTATCTTTGGCGTAAAACAGGATTTGATTGTAAAGGGTTTCATTTTATAAGTAATGCAGGTTGTTATCTACAACCAAATGCTATAGATAATGCATATTTATTTATTTATTATACCTGGCGATAGTTTTTAGTTATTGAAAATAGTTAGACCTTGTTTTGATTTGCGGTTTTTGAGGGCTAGAGTGTTCAATTTTCCTTTTCGGTTGGAAGTTAGCCTTTTGTCCTTTGAATGGGAAGTTTAATTGAAGCTTAATTCTTGAGCTTTTACACTTTAACGCTATATAACAAAGACTTGGTGGCCTGACAACTGGCTTACGAATGAGGCCCTCCTCAAAAAATGCAGCCAGAGGTTTTGGCGCTAGAAATCCGCGAACGAAGATGGAGGTGGATCGGACACACCTTAAGGAAAGGCGCAAAGAGATCTGTCGCCAAGCCCTAGAGTGGAACTCCGCCAGCCAACGCCGCAGAGGAAGACCCAGGGGTTTGTGGAGGTAAACGATAGCTGCTGAACTATCCAAACTTGAGCCACCGATGACATGGTCCCAAGCAAAGTGCTTGGCGTACAACAGGGACAAGTGGAAGACATTTGTTGCGGCCTTACGTGCCTCCGAGGCACAGGAAACTATTATTTTACACTTTAAAAAAGTTTTCTTTTACCCCTAGATAAATGCTTCTGGTCTCTAAGCAAAAGAATAAATAGTTGGTCAGAAGCTTTATATAGACAAAATCTCCTTTTATCTAAAGACCGTTGCTTCGTTTACAGGAATAAAAGCTGGTTGCTTCGATTCCAAGAACACAGGCGGCCAGATATAAAGCTTCTGTCAAAGAAGTCTCACTGGCCGCCCAGACAGAGATGTTTAGCTTATATAAACTTAAATTTTGTTAGATTGGTCACAAAATGGTGTGCGACACTCATTTTTCTATTTTTAGTTTGGATTTTGTACAAGTTCAGGTTTTTGTAAATTTTGACAATCCAAATTCAGTTGTTGTTCAAGTCTCGAAGAATAAGCGTCTCATTTTTGTTAAAATTTACGGTGTTTGATTATCATTATTTGAAGCATTATGCGAAGCAATGCTCGTCATAAGAGACATTTTTTTGCAATTTATGTTGCTCGTAATGCGAATTTCTCGCTATGAGAGGTACTCGTTATAAGAGGTTCCATTGTAATTGAAATTTGGTTTATAAGAGCGAAAAAGATTGAACAGTACCAAGAGAGTGAAAGGAAAGTAATTATGAAGAGGAAGAAGTGATATAGACATATAGCATGTGAAGTATGGAGTGAGGTAACGAAAATAATGAAAAAGAGTTTCAAAGTTTTATTCCGTCTTTCATCTTCGACCATTACAAACAAAACAGTACATGGGAGAGGGCTCATACTCACGACCATAATTTCTCTAATCGGGAGCTTTAACCACCATACCACAGGTCCCCCATTATACACCTTAGCTTCAAGAATGAGATTTTCGAAATTAGGAAAAATTCCTCAACCCTAGTTTACTTTTAAAGCATGAAAACGCAGAAATAAACGAATTCATGAGATTTATTAGTTAAACAAAAGAAAGAAAGAAAAGTTATTAAGTCATGGGTGCCCCCCGAAGGCTTTTTATGAATAAGTGAAACCAAAAAATTAAAAAAAAAGGCCTTTAATATTTAATTTACTCAAAGTCAAAGAAAATTTTTAAAGTTTGTGGGATGTTATAGTAATTAATAATTACTGACGGTAATGCTAATTTTTAATGTTGCGTATTCCATTCCCAGTCTAGAGGTATAGTGAAACGCGTAAAATATTTAAAAATCTCTCTAACTTTCGGAAAAAAGAAGATGAAAAGTTTTGAGCTTTGTAAAAATTTTTCTTACGGCAACTAAACAACTTCCCCTTTTGAGGAGGAGTTTGAATTGAAGAAAATTCAAGGAGGGAAATCTGGAAAATGTAAATTTCCTTCACACCTGTATTTATCCGAGGTTACTTAAAATCTTCCGAGTATTAAAATTACACGTATACGACTAATCAAAATTCCACGCGTTGTTACAATTTAGAAAAGGTATCTTTCTTCCATTTCCTTTTTCCTCTCTTTCTTACTCTCTCTCCCTTTCTGAAACGACGCGTAACGCCTGAGCTTATTTCCAGAAACTTTACCAGAGAATAGAATATGCACGAGTGAATTTCCATTTACCGGCGAGATCCTTCGAAAACATTTTTAATTAGTTTCATAAATTGGAAACAATTGTTCGCGATAGAGTCCGCTTCCTTACACAGATGGAATTTATTATCTGTTTTGTTTTTTACAGTTGGTGGCAATTCAAGGTTTTTGCTCGGCGACGAAGGAATACTGCCCACCGGGGCTTCCGGGTGAGCCGGGACCGCCAGGAGAAAGAGGACCTATCGGCTTAGAAGGTCCTAAAGGAGAAAGGGGTGATAGAGGATTTCCGGGTGAGACCGGAATGCGTGGACCTCATGGACTTCCGGGCGAAGCAGGCCCCAGAGGTCCGAAAGGAGTTGCCGGATGGCCAGGTTCGTTTTCATTCTTACTTCTTCTTTTTTTATACTAAAAATAAGTTTTGGAAAAATTGATTAAAGTTTGGTGTTGACTATTGGTATTATAAATAAATATTCACATTAGGAGGTTTTGTGAATATCACAAGAAGCAAGTTTTCACAAACAAGGGATCCCAAGGAGAATTGAGGATTCCTTGCGCAATATTGTTAGTTATTGTTCGCTTTTTGTTGTTGTTGTTGTTGGTCGCTTTGAGTTAATTTTTCGCTTTTTTGAGTTAAAATTCGCTTTTCGTTGTTTTGCGCTTTTTGTGTTGTGTTTCGCTTTATTTAGTTTCACTGTCTTTTGCTGGTTCAACTTTCTCGCTGTGGAGTTCATGCTTATTGTGGGTAAGGTCCTTCCTTAAGTCCTTGCCTTTTTCCTATATTCCTTGATCATTTGGGGTTTGGGAATATTGTTTAAGTGGATAAACAGTCTCCAACAAAGGTTTTAACTTTTGTTTTCTACATTCGCATGAGTTGCCGGGGTTTTAGTCTTTTTCTTTGCTTTTTTCCCGACATCTGTTGGTTCTTCGAGCCGGCTAATCCGGCGTGAAGATTATTCTCTACAACTATGGTTCACTCATACCTATATTCTACACCAGTTAGTAGCTAGTAGTCAAGTTGTAAGAAAATTTTGTTTAAAAGAAAAAAAGAGAAAACTCAACTTTTTGTTATGTCAATAATTTTTTGTTGTCTCAGAGTTATATTTATCATTGTTGCAAGTCTATATTTTATATTTAAAGGAAAATGTTTTCTTTTCTTTTTTTTTTCTATGCTCTTTTTTTAGAATATTTACCTACTAAATTTTTTCCAAAAATCTATTCTCAAATTTATTTGAAGAATCAACTGAACCGTGAATTTCCGTTTTTTTCCTTATACAAATGAAAGAAACGACTCAAAGAAACATCGGCGGAAGTTCACAAAAAGGAAATTATATAAAGAAATATACTTATTTCCAGTTTTAAATTATGCAAAATATTTCGGCCTAAAAATACAGAGAAAAGTAGACCCTTTTATTTAACCATAGAAAGTTAAGCTCTTTCTCTCTCTCTCTGTCCATTTTAGGGCCCAGTGCTTCCACGTAGAAGTTATTTTCTCTAAAGAAAGGGAAAACATTTCTTTTTCTGAATGTAGCTTTGTGTTTTGAATCATCTTCTCAACTTCATGTTTTATACTTTTCTAGGCGCCCCTGGTCTTGATGGAAGAGACGGAGTACCGGGTGAACCTGGTTTGGATGGAATTCCAGGAAGATCCGGATTGGATGGGCTGCCCGGGGTAGACGGAATGCCTGGATTGAACGGCCTTCCGGGAATCAATGGAACGGATGGTAAGTTTGTCTTCCAATTTTCCTCCGATAACAACAGTTCTACTTAATGTTTACTCATGCAAAAGTCTTCAAAACAAAGGTAACTTCTCAAAGGACTTCAGTGAATACATCATCGCGTTCCATTACATATAAACTTTTGTCGGGAAAATGTGTTGGTTGAATACATTTGAGTTTGCTGTAGACTACAGCATTATTGTCGATAAAATGTGTTGAAGAGCTTCAAGGTCTGTTAAAGGTTTCCTGGCATCTACTTTATGAGTTCTAAGTGCACTTAAGATATAACTATCCAGTATAGGGTAGTTCACACTATTTTTATTTTATAACTAGATGATCGTTGGTTCAATTTAACCTTCCTTCTTGTGCACAGATAATAAAAGTATTGGCGTTGAAATTTCTTCCCTCCTTGAACCATAAATTATGGAGACCATTTTATTAAAGCCTCATATTGACTGAATATGACGCAGTTCCGATTCTATTCAAACATAACTTTATTTATTGCTGGTTGGACTGATTTACTGCAGGAAAATCTTAGAAGAAAATTTTCTTTTTTCTTTTGCTATCTAAAACTATTACGATCGTTTTCTAAATGAAATTTTTCTGTTTTAAACTGTGCGAATTTTTTACAGTACTGGCAGTCACATTTTGCCGATTTCTGAACTTTATTGTCTAAACAAAAATTGGTAGTGCTATGACATATTTTTGAGTTTCGATCTGGGTTCTGCTACGACATGTTCAATTACTGTTGAACTATTATCTCTGTGTATAAATCCGCGCTATACGAAAAGAACAATCAAACAGTGTAATTTAGTTTTGCAAAAGTATTTAGCGTGATAGATACATTCTAACTCACAACCTAGTAACTGGTGTAGTAGATGTGCCATTGTACTATTGATAAGTGAGGCTACTTTGGAATGTATTGGGATGAGGTGTGATTCAGTCAACCTGACTACAGAGATAGCCTATTTTTTGAAGGAGTCAGTTGAAGTTGATGTTTGAAGAGTAAAGTTTGTGGAGTTGGTCTGATGAAAATAATATTAAGTTTATGGTAGTTTTTCGTTTGTTTCTTGTCCTTAACCCATCAGGTTTACTGTCAAAAATTTTGGTGGAAGACAAAAGGTAACACAGTACAGTTGTGACGAGTATTTTAGTTGCACTCACTTGCATACCTAAAATAAAACTCCAAACTCATCCACCACGTGTTTTATTTATATTTATTTATTTATTAAATCAATGAATTAAAAATGAATCAATTTCAGAGTAATAAATCACAGATTATTACCAGTGTTTGTCCAAAACGTGGTGAAATTTCCACATCTCAAACGTTGTTTTAAATTTTCCATGTTTTCGTTTTGGAAATTGTCACGTACGGCACAGCCGTTCTCACTTGAGCATGCTAATTGATTTTCTATTTTTCGAGTATTTATGATGTGACTTGTGCCCAACTTTTCAAGCAGCAGAGAAAAGAACTTTCTTTGTACTTTTCCCTTCTTCTTCTCCTCCTCCTTCACAAGTGTTAACAAATCTTGAATTTCTCAAAAGGACTGAAATTCTTTACATAGTGTTTTTCACCAAAGTGAAGTCGACGAAGGAATTTCCACAATTTAATGTCACTTTCAGAAAATCTATTGAAACACTTTAAATCTGATTTTCCATTTGACTGCTCTATAGTATTGATTCCATTTAATAAAGTCAAGAATAAAGATCCGGAGATATGACTTTCACAAAAGGTTAGCACTGTAGTGAGAGAGAGAGGCTAATGTATTGTAAGCACCATTGAACTGTAATTTTTAAACAGTTTTTTCGCAAAGGTACATTGAACTGTTTTTTTAGTTATTCTTGTCGTCAAATAGTCGACAGTAGCAGTATGTTTGGATAAAGTTGAGAAACGGTGGGGTGAGATAACTTCGATTGATTGTTACTGTGATGCTGTAGCTTCGGTAGGGTTCAATTTTATTTTACCAATCAAGAAGAAAATTTTACGGTGTCTTATGTCCAGTTCATGAATGGGCTAATCTTAATTTTGGACTTATCTATGTATTGTCACTGGTCAGAATTTTATCATGTTATGAAGATGACATCTGTTTGAACTTCCGAATGGAGAAAACCCAGCTTCAGGACTGATTCTCCTAAAATCATGTATGGCGGTCGGTGAGATGTGACTAAGTTGCAAATGAAACAACACTTCTGATTCCTAGTTTCGGCCTAGTTTATTGAATAAAATCGTTTAGCTTTTAAATCCTTCAAACCGTTATTTGTTTGAATGACTCATCCGGCCGGTCAATTTAACCATTTTCATACAAGCATCTTGGCCTTGAATGGGTCATTTTACAATAGAATACAGGTATCCAAAAATGAAAAAAAGGGCAAATCCCAGTTCCTTCTAGTTGGTCACAAGCCTGAACTACGTCATAAGTTAATATTTTGTGGTTTAGTGGAATGTCATGATGACGAACATTACCAAACCATAATGGTAACATTTCTGAGCAAAATTTACACTAACCGCCTATATTGCCTAGCCTTCTTTCTGTAAATTTGAATTCGTCCGAAAATCTTTTGAAAAAGACGGCTTTACCTAAACGACGGCAAAACATTTCAGGAGCTCAGAGATTCTTGAAGTAACAAATCTGAAGGGCAAAAGTTGAGTGGAGTCACGCAAAATGCTTTAGAAAAAGCCATTTATGTCAACGAAAAAAATGAGAGTCGTTTAGGTGATGCTATTTTCCGCACATAGATGAAAAAATTGTAATAAACCACACGTTCAATCTACTGTAAAAATAAAATCTAAAAGAAAACTACAAAAACTACAAACATCTTTTTATTTTACTTCGGTTTACGTTCTCTCATTGAATACGTTATAATTGAAGTTAATACAGATGTCTGTCTGTAATTAAGTGTAAACAAATTTTTATTTGAACAAAGCCGTGACTATAGCCTCGGATAAAGCTCTCGAACGCAGAGGAGAAGATTTTGTCAGTGATGGATTACTCATTTACCGACTAGCATTGTAACCTAATCCTCATTTAAGCACAAAAGCTTAAATCCTGTCATTAACTGTTTCTTTAGGAACTTAGGAAGAAAGCCTCATAAATAGCCTGGGAATTTCGGTTTTTTGTTTGATGGATGGTCAGTTTATTAAACTTTTCCGGCTTTTTACGGACCAAAGAATCACGTGCGGTTGAGACCTTTTCCCTCATCCTTCGAGACTAAATATTCTAAAACTTTTTCCTTGTTTGCGTTTCCGTATTGTGTCGGTCCGTCACGTAGAATCAGGGGACTGATAAAGTTTCAAATAAGCTTTCAATCCGCTTTAAGGAAACTCATAAGGTTATTACGTGCGAAAAACGTTCAAATATTTATTCATTGAATGAAGCACTAGTTTGAGGATAAAGAAAGAAAGAGAATTCAAAATGATCGACTCGTTTTAGGAGATTGAATTTTTCTTCTTTTTCATCTCACTCTCTCTCTAAACTTTTATGAATTGAGACAAATTCACTAGTTAACAGCGATTGAGTATTATTTAGCTGAATCCACGTGATCGTGGTGAGAGTTTCCACCAACCCAAAGTTTGGCTCACACGCCTCACGATAATCGATTTGGCTTTGTTAGAGAAAACAAAAATTTTTCTTCTGAGAACTGAGCAATATAAGAAATTTCCAAAATTTGAAATTAAAATAGAAACGGCTAAAGAAGTTTTAAAGGTTTATTAAAAACGGTTTTCTAAGACCCGGTGATAATTGAATTACCCAGATTTCATCCTTTCTTTCGTGGATTTCAAAATTTCATTCTGAGCTAAAGCTTATATTAAAATTTAAATTTTGAAATTATGAAGCGCCTTGATTTATATATCTCCATCCTCTACCTTAATCAGAACTTAATTTTTGTCACGCACACGGATTTTCATTTATAAGGTTAGGATTCTGGGAAAACATGAACGAATTCTAAATTATCGCTGTTTGAGGCTTCGGGGATGAAAATCTGTTTTAGATTCCGTACAAACGAAACTGTAAAGGACTTTTGACGTTTTATACCTTGAAGGAAACATTTCTACTTTTTCTTGTTGAATTAAAAGCTTTGCAGTTTCTTGATTGCTGTCGTTAAAGTGAATTTTCATTTGCTTTAATTTATTTTGTTTTCAACATTCTAATAAGAAGGAGAAATTTTAAATTACTCGATACCTCAGATCACGATCATGATTCCGCTCGTGAAATGAAAAGTCGTGACCTGAATTTATTTCTGTTATTGTAATTAATGTAAATTCAAATAGTAAATTTCTGTTCCAAATGTCAGGTCTCTATCTAGGGAAGTGATATATAAAGAAACTAAGTAAATGTTTGCAATATGAAAGTTAAGTTTAGGATGAGAAATTTGGATGACGAGAATTGTGAGCAAAATTCTCCAATGAAAGCTTAATTAATTTTAATTTTAATGATTAAGATTATTTATAGTTTATTAAATAATTAAGGTTATTAATAATTTTAGTTAATAAAAAGGCTATCAAACAAAAGTTAGCGATCGATGGGTGCACCAAGTATTGGTGAACGTCAATGGCTGACGTCACTGAGTAAGACAGTGTGGTTGTGATGATTACGGCGAGTAGTCGCGTGCATTACTTTTGAATAATATATCGAGTTATATTCTAGTTATTTATTGGTGATCATTTGAACCATCCCTGACACATATACGTCAGAAAAATTGGCTTTAGAGAAATCTCAAATTAGCTCCTATAGAGCTTACTTCCTGAGAAAAAAATTGGCTCACTAAACCAGGAGTGTCAAACTGAAAAACTAACATAGACCATGTTTGGTTTTAGGCGGTATACACTCTTATACAGAACTCAGAAACAAAGTATACTGACAAAATATGTTTACAAGAAGATGTTTACAAGGAGAAAACCATTCCGAATCACTTTGAGATGTTGCCGAATATTGGTATTGAAGTGATTGACGAAATCATTTCAGAAATCGGTCACTCTTCTGGAGACTTCAATGGCCTACATGCAGGATTTGTCGTGTCTCGCTGACGGTCGGGGATAAGTCGAATTCTGTCTCGATTTGTCCGATTCCGAATTCTATATCGACTTGAGTACCGTTTCTTTTTTGCGTCGTTTGATCGCCTCATTACTCTAATGTGCGACATTTGGTCGCCAGAGGCCAAATAAGCAAAGTTTAACTTTAAGTGGGCCGCAAAAAATCAAATTTCATAGAAACAAATATTTTTATTTTGAATAGTATATTGTAATAAACATATATAAAGTTCATTTATTGCTTAAAATGATCCGTATAGTTTATACACAAAGTATATTATAATTTTATATGCTGGTTTAGTTTCTAATTTATATTTTTCTTTGCGTCGGATATTTTGACTAGGCCGCAAAATGTTCATCTCGGGCCACGAGTTTGACCTGCACTAAACTACTAAAAGATCTGAAGAAATTTCAAATCAAATTATAGAGAAACTAGCATTCATAGTAACGGAATACCAGGTCTTCTCAGAAAAACTCCCACTGAAAACGGGTATAAGGTAGAGGGAAGGTGGTAGGGAATAAATAATGGAAACGAATGAAGTAGAAGAAAAGAAAAGGAAACAATAAATCCAGAAAGGCAAAAAGACAACCGAATCAAAATTTTTAGAAAGCCGAGACGAGGAAGAAAAACAAATTCCCAAGAAAATATTTGAATTAGAAAATAACAAATTCCTAGTATATACACCGGAAATTTGATTGTTTGTGAAACAAAGGAAAATTCGTTATTCACGAATCGTATATGATAAATACTGTAATTCTAAGAACAGTCTTAAAAACAAATTTCTTTTTAAATTCTAAAGGTGATTTGGTAATGACGCTGTCGAGGGAATTATTTCTGAAGAAGGCATTAATCAATGCAACAGGTGAAGCTGAAGATGAATTTTTTTATTTTTGAATTTCTTCAATTTTTTAAATTTCGTGTAACCTAATAGCTGATATTGTTTCTGCGGAAGTGCTGTATCTCCAGTTCAGTGCTTATCATTAAAATTGATGGTATGGTGATTAATTAAAAATTAAATGTGACTAGTTGTAAAGGAAGACATATTCTTAAAAATTAAAATTAAATAGCATTACAATTTTGTGGATTAAATTTGTAATAATTAATTAATTAAATTTACTTTCGGATGGATTGTTTAATGTAGTCAAATATGTAAAACCACGTGTAAATAATAAATTTAATTTGCGATACATTTATTTAACAGAATTTGTGTAAAGGAGAAAAACTGAAATCGAAATTAGGATGAGATTATGGCGCGTTCATTAACTAATTTTGACATAATTTTTAAAATAAAGTTTTCCACCTATGTTATTTCCATTAATTAATTATTTAGTTATTGACTGCATTTTCCACGGTTTCCAATGGCTTTTCCAAATTTGGTGCGACATTGGATTCTACTCCTTCTGAAATTCTTCCTGCATTTTCGACGGCATTTGCCGCACTAGATTGGAAGGGTTGAGGTAGTAAATTTGTAGGAGTATAACTTTCATCAGATTCTTCAGAAGAGGAAGAGAAGAATCAGGCTCAGAAGCAGGGAGGAGAAGGAACTGGATAAGGGAGAGGAGGTCTGACTAGATTGTTACCTTGGTTTGGGACTTGATACATGAACGGTGATAAGGACGAGGACGAACAAATTGTACAACGTTGGCTCCTTGAGAAACCAGATGGGACGGCGTCAAATCCTTCGTAAGGAGCATTCTGGATTTGTGTTGGGGGTGGCTGATCGGTCTCTGTTGGTTGGGGTATACCATCCATTGTGGTGGTTGAGGACGGTTTGAGGAGAAGTATTCACCCCTGGTCCCATCATAGATTGACCCATCTGAATGAAAGTTTGGCGAATTCGTTAAATCCGTTGGCATATCCGGTGATGAAGGGTCTGATAAAACCACCAGCCAACTGAGCATTCACCTGAAACCGGAAATCGAATGTAATTAATGGTTTCAAGTTATTAAATAAATTTAATTATTGATTCTAATACAAAACTTTTTAAAAGAACAGTTTTAACACAGAATTAAGATATTTTAATTAATCATTTCAAATTAAAAGGTAGAAGAGGGATGAATCGTTCATTTAACACCAGCAGACGACTTCTCTCTGTACCCTGAGATATAATTTAAATGCAATTTTTAAACAGGATGTTTAATTAGCCTACTAAATTCTGTAAACTTTTCTAAGTAACACGCGTGATGACGATCCATTCAAAATATATAAAAATGTCATCAATTTTTAAACAATAATTGTAATAATTAAAATGTTATCAAAATTATAAATTTAAGTAAATTTTACCGTGTAAACAAAAATTAAACAGAATCCTTACCTGGCAGGTGAATACTGCTGCAGCAGAAGATAACAAGTTTATAACTCATGTCTGTTTGATTGCAAAAATTCTAACAAACAGTAGTTTGAGATTTTAGTCAGAGGCAATATTTATAGTGGATATGATAATTCGAGGGTCGCAGATGGATTTTTACAACCGATTACACAATGAAGGACTGTTGACATTTTTCCTTTAATAAAAAAAGAGAAAAATGTTGTCATTGGTGTCAGCTTTGTATTGTCGCAGGAAATTTGAAAGATTTTTCTTTTATGTTTTGACAAAAATTTCATGACAGTCTAATGGAAAAGCGAAAATAACAATTGGCTTAGAAAAAGAAAATTTTTGGAAAGGAAAAAGGGATAACTTGTAACATCTTAGGAATGGGAAAGCAATACAAGTTTTTTATTGAAATTCAATTATTCGGTTTTAAAATGGGTTTTCATAGTCATAAATTTGAAATTCAACTTTATCTCGACGTTTTATAGTCAGCAAAATTACTAAAAGTCTTTTATTATTGATTTCCGCGGGTTTCACGGGAGTGCAGGAGAGAGGAGCGGATTCTACGGTCAAAGTTAAGTCTCTCATTCTTTTATGAATAATAAGCTTTTGAAACTTTGGGTTTTGTTATAAAAGACTGACAATTCTTTTTGGTTTTTCGTTTGGGAATTTGTAAGCAATACGAAAACCAAGTTTTGTCTTAAAATATTTTCATGAGAAACTGTGATGCCGTGCTGTCCTTTTGGTTTCTTGATCTTTCCTCCGTCAGAGAGAAAAGGAAAATCGATGAAAATTCCTTGCCGAGAAACTCCTTCTTCATTTCAACTTTTAATTAAAAACATCCGAATTCGTCTCGATGCTCTTTTAATAATTAATAAAAATTAAAATTGAGGTTTTAAAAGCTCGGCCATCTTCTTGACGTTAATCCTGACATAATTACTTTATTTCTATTTCAAGTTTCTTCATGTCTTAAGAAGTTTTGCTCCGACTTTGAGTCTTTTATTGCGTCGCCGACTTTTTCCTCCACTTTTGTGTTAAACTCGAAAAATATTTTTGTACCGTAGATAATTTTTCCAGACTTTTTCAGACAGCTAGAAGCACCTTCAGTGAAAAGTAAAACCAATCCTCTTGGTTAAGAAGTTTGTTTCAATGAAGGAAAGGCTGAGGTAGAGATTTAAAAGTCAAAGAATGGATTTATGAATGTTCAGGTATAAGGAAAAGGAGCGGAAATGTAAATTTTGAGTAATTACAAGTGATTAAAAATTAAAATATTATAATATAGCTACGGCATAATTATATAATATTATATATGCTTCTATTTCTCTCATTAGGGCATTTCTCTCAGAAGGCATTAGGAGTAACAGTTAATAATTAAATTTATTTTTCTTTCACTAAAATTCTCCATTTTCCCAATAATTTGAAGTGGGTTCACAAAAAGCGAACACTGCTAATGCAAATCCATTAAATTATTATTAATGCTGTAGGCTGTGCCTTAGCTCTACAATATAGCCAGATTTCGTGCGCCTCTTCTTAATTTATCTTTTGAAAATTAAATTGTACATATATTGTT
>JADMLL010000001.1:16701054-16718108 GCA_016920875.1 Columbicola columbae | reverse complement strand
AGATTTCTCTACAACTATGGTTCACTCATACCTATATTCTACACCAGTTAGTAGCTAGTAGTCAAGTTGTAAGAAAATTTGTTTAAAAGAAAAAGAAAACTCAACTTTTGTTATGTCAATAATTTTTGTTGTCTCAGAGTTATATTTATCATTGTTGCAAGTCTATATTTTATATTTAAAGGAAAATGTTTTCTTTTCTTTTTTTCTATGCTCTTTTTTTAGAATATTTACCTACTAAATTTTTTCCAAAAATCTATTCTCAAATTTATTTGAAGAATCAACTGAACCGTGAATTTCCGTTTTTTTCCTTATACAAATGAAAGAAACGACTCAAAGAAACATCGGCGGAAGTTCACAAAAAGGAAATTATATAAAGAAATATACTTATTTCCAGTTTTAAATTATGCAAAATATTTCGGCCTAAAAATAAAGTAGACCCTTTATTTAACCATAGTTAAGCTTTTCTCTCTCTCTGTCCATTTTAGGGCCCAGTGCTTCCACGTAGAAGTTATTTTCTCTAAAGAAAGGGAAAACATTTCTTTTTCTGAATGTAGCTTTGTGTTTTGAATCATCTTCTCAACTTCATGTTTTATACTTTTCTAGGCGCCCCTGGTCTTGATGGAAGAGACGGAGTACCGGTGAACCTGGTTTGGATGGAATTCCAGGAAGATCCGGATTGGATGGGCTGCCCGGGGTAGACGGAATGCCTGGATTGAACGGCCTTCCGGGAATCAATGGAACGGATGGTAAGTTTGTCTTCCAATTTTCCTCCGATAACAACAGTTCTACTTAATGTTTACTCATGCAAAAGTCTTCAAAACAAAGGTAACTTCTCAAAGGGACTTCAGTGAATACATCATCGCGTTCCATTACATGTAAACTTTTGTCGGGAAAATGTGTTGGTTGAATACATTTGAGTTTGCTGTAGACTACAGCATTATTGTCAATAAAATGTGTTGAAGAGCTTCAAGGTCTGTTAAAGGTTTCCTAGCATCTACTTTATGAGTTCTAAGTGCACTTAAGATATAACTATCCAGTATAGGGTAGTTCACACTATTTTTATTTTATAACTAGATGATCGTTGGTTCAATTTAACCTTCCTTCTTGTGCACAGATAATAAAAGTATTGGCGTTGAAATTTCTTCCCTCCTTGAACCATAAATTATGGAGACCATTTTATTAAAGCCTCATATTGACTGAATATGACGCAGTTCCGATTCTATTCAAACATAACTTTATTTATTGCTGGTTGGACTGATTTACTGCAGGAAAATCTTAGAAGAAAATTTTCTTTTTTTTTTTGCTATCTAAAACTATTACGATCGTTTTCTAAATGAAACTTTTTCTGTTTTAAACTGTGCGAATTTTTACAGTACTGGCAGTCACATTTTGCCGATTTCTGAACTTTATTGTCTAAACAAAAATTGGTAGTGCTATGACATATTTTTGAGTTTCGATCTGGGTTCTGCTACGACATGTTCAATTACTGTTGAACTATTATCTCTGTGTATAAATCCGCGCTATACGAAAAGAACAATCAAACAGTGTAATTTAGTTTTGCAAAAGTATTTAGCGTGGTAGATACATTCTAACTCACAACCTAGTAACTGGTGTAGTAGATGTGCCATTGTACTATTGATAAGTGAGGCTACTTTGGAATGTATTGGGATGAGGTGTGATTCAGTCAACCTGACTATAGAGGTAGCCTATTGTTTGAAGGAGTCAGTTGAAGTTGATGTTTGAAGAGTAAAGTTTGTGGAGTTGGTCTGATGAAAATAATATTAAGTTTATGGTAGTTTTTCGTTTGTTTCTTGTCCTTAACCCATCAGGTTTACTGTCAAAAATTTTGGTGGAAGACAAAAGGTAACACAGTACAGTTGTGACGAGTATTTTAGTTGCACTCACTTGCATACCTAAAATAAACTCAAACTCATCCACCACGTGTTTTATTTGTATTTATTTATTTATTAAATCAATGAATTAAAATGAATCAATTTCAGAGTAATAAATCACAAATTATTACCAGTGTTTGTCCAAAACGTGGTGAAATTTCCACATCTCAAACGTTGTTTTAAATTTTCCATGTTTTCGTTTTGGAAATTGTCACGTACGGCACAGCCGTTCTCACTTGAGCATGCTAATTGATTTTCTATTTTTTTCGAGAGTATTTATGATGTGACTTGTGCCCAACTTTTCAAGCAGCAGAGAAAAGAACTTTCTTTGTACTTTTCCCTTCATCTTCTCCTCCTCCTTCACAAGTGTTAACAAATCTTGAATTTCTCAAAAGGACTGAAATTCTTTACATAGTGTTTTTCACCAAAGTGAAGTCGACGAAGGAATTTCCACAATTTAATGTCACTTTCAGAAAATCTATTGAAACACTTTAAATCTGATTTTCCATTTGACTGCTCTATAGTATTGATTCCATTTAATAAAGTCAAGAATAAAGATCCGGAGATATGACTTTCACAAAAGGTTAGCACTGTAGAGAGAGAGAGGCTAATGTATTGCACCATTGAACTGTAATTTTAAACAGTTTTTCGCAAAGGTACATTGAACTGTTTTTAGTTATTCTTGTCGTCAAATAGTCGACAGTAGCAGTATGTTTGGATAAAGTTGAGAAACGGTGGGTGAGATAACTTCGATTGATTGTTACTGTGATGCTGTAGCTTCGGTAGGGTTCAATTTTATTTTACCAATCAAGAAGAAAATTTTACGGTGTCTTATGTCCAGTTCATGAATGGGCTAATCTTAATTTTGGACTTATCTATGTATTGTCACTGGTCAGAATTTTATCATGTTATGAAGATGACATCTGTTTGGACTTCCGAATGGAGAAAACCCAGCTTCAGGACTGATTCTCCTAAAATCATGTATGGCGGTCGGTGAGATGTGAGACTAAGTTGTAAATGAAACAACACTTCTGATTCCTAGTTTCGGCCTAGTTTATTGAATAAAATCGTTTAGCTTTAAATCCTTCAAACCGTTATTTGTTTGAATGACTCATCCTATTGTCAATTTAACCATTTTCATACAAGCATCTTGGCCTTGAATGGGTCATTTTACAATAGAATACAGGTATCCAAAAATGAAAAAAAGGGCAAATCCCAGTTCCTTCTAGTTGGTCACAAGCCTGAACTACGTCATAAGTTAATATTTTGTGGTTTAGTGGAATGTCATGATGACGAACATTACCAAACCATAATGGTAACATTTCTGAGCAAAATTTACACTAACCGCCTATATTGCCTAGCCTTCTTTCTGTAAATTTGAATTCGTCCGAAAATCTTTTGAAAAAGACGGCTTTACATAAACGACGGCAAAACATTTCAGGAGCTCAGAGATTCTTGAAGTAACAAATCTGAAGGGCAAAAGTTGAGTGGAGTCACGCAAAATGCTTTAGAAAAAGCCATTTATGTCAACGAAAAAAATGAGAGTCGTTTAGGTGATGCTATTTTCCGCACATAGATGAAAAATTGTAATAAACCACACGTTCAATCTACTGTAAAATAAAATCTAAAAGAAAACTACAAAAACTACAAACATCTTTTATTTTACTTCGGTTTACGTTCTCTCATTGAATACGTTATAATTGAAGTTAATACAGATGTCTGTCTGTAATTAAGTGCAAACAAATTTTTATTTGAACAAAGCCGTGACTATAGCCTCGGATAAAGCTCTCGAACGCAGAGGAGAAGATTTTGTCAGTGATGGATTACTCATTTACCGACTAGCATTGTAACCTAATCCTCATTTAAGCACAAAAGCTTAAATCCTGTCATTAACTGTTTCTTTAGGAACTTAGGAAGAAAGCCTCATAAATAGCCTGGGAATTTCGGTTTTTTGTTTGATGGATGGTCAGTTTATTAAACTTTTCCGGCTTTTTACGGACCAAAGAATCACGTGCGGTTGAGACCTTTTCCCTCATCCTTCGAGACTAAATATTCTAAAACTTTTTCCTTGTTTGCGTTTCCGTATTGTGTCGGTCCGTCACGTAGAATCAGGGGACTGATAAAGTTTCAAATAAGCTTTCAATCCGCTTTTAAGGAAACTCATAAGGTTATTACGTGCGAAAAACGTTCAAATATTTATTCATTGAATGAAGCACTAGTTTGAGGATAAAGAAAGAAAGAGAGAATTCAAAATGATCGACTCGTTTTAGGAGATTGAATTTTTCTTCTTTTTCATCTCACTCTCTCTCTAAACTTTTATGAATTGAGACAAATTCACTAGTTAACAGCGATTGAGTATTATTTAGCTGAATCCACGTGATCGTGGTGAGAGTTTCCACCAACCCAAAGTTTGGCTCACACGCCTCACGATAATCGATTTGGTTTTGTTAGAAAACAAAAATTTTCTTCTGAGAACTGAGCAATATAAGAAATTTCCAAAATTTGAAATTAAAATAGAAACGGCTAAAGAAGTTTTAAAGGTTTATTAAAACGGTTTTCTAAGACCCGGTGATAATTGAATTACCCAGATTTCATCCTTTCTTTCGTGGATTTCAAAATTTCATTCTGAGCTAAAGCTTATATTAAAATTTAAATTTTGAAATTATGAAGCGCCTTGATTTATATATCTCCATCCTCTACCTTAATCAGAACTTAATTTTTGTCACGCACACGGATTTTCATTTATAAGGTTAGGATTCTGGGAAAACATGAACGAATTCTAAATTATCGCTGTTTGAGGCTTCGGGGATGAAAATCTGTTTTAGATTCCGTACAAACGAAACTGTAAAGGACTTTTTGACGTTTTATACCTTGAAGGAAACATTTCTACTTTTTTCTTGTTGAATTAAAAGCTTTGCAGTTTCTTGATTGCTGTCGTTAAAGTGAATTTTCATTTGCTTTAATTTATTTTGT
Organism: Columbicola columbae; assembly: GCA_016920875.1. NCBI lineage: Eukaryota > Metazoa > Arthropoda > Insecta > Psocodea > Philopteridae > Columbicola > Columbicola columbae. Next base: position 16,713,243 of record JADMLL010000001.1, on the reverse strand, counting down.
TTTCAACATTCTAATAAGAAGGAAAATTTTAAATTACTCGATACCTCAGATCACGATCATGATTCCGCTCGTGAAATGAAAAAGTCGTGACCTGAATTTATTTCTGTTATTGTAATTAATGTAAATTCAAATAGTAAATTTCTGTTCCAAATTTCAAGTCTCTATCTAAGGAAATGATATATAAAGAAACTAAGTAAATGTTTGCAATATGAAAGTTAAGTTTAGGATGAGAAATTTGGATGACGAGAATTGTGAGCAAAATTCTCCAATGAAAGCTTAATTAATTTTTAATTTTAATGAGTAAGATTATTTATAGTTTATTGAAATGATTAAGGTTATTAGTAATTTTTAGTTAATAAAAAGGCTATCAAACAAAAGTTAGCGATCGATGGGTGCACCAAGTTATGGTGAACGTCAATGGCTGACGTCACTGAGTAAGACAGTGTGGTTGTGATGATTACGGCGAGTAGTCGCGTGCATTACTTTTGAATAATATATCGGGTTATATTCTAGTTATTTATTGGTGATCATTTGAACCATCCTTGAAACATATACGTCAGAAAAATTGGCTTTTAGAGAAATCTCAAATTAGCTCCTATAGAGCTTACTTCCTGAGAAAAAAATTGGCTCACTAAACCAGGAGTGTCAAACTGAAAAACTAACATAGACCATGTTTGGTTTTAGGCGGTATACACTCTTATACAGAACTCAGAAACAAAGTATACTGACAAAATATGTTTACAAGAAGATGTTTGCAAGGAGAAAACCATTCCGAATCACTTTGAGATGTTGCCGAATGTTGGTATTGAAGTGATTGACGAAATCATTTCCGAAATCGGTCACGCTTCTGGAGACTGCAATATGTGCATGATTTGTCGTGTCTCGCTGACGGTCGGGGATAAGTCGAATTCTGTCTCGATTTGTCCGATTCCGAATTCTATATCGACTTGTTTCGTACCATTTCATTTTTGTGTCGTTTGGTTGCCACATTACTCTAATGTGCGACATTTGGTCGCCAGAGGCCAAATAAGCAAAGTTTAAGTGGGCCGCAAAAAAATCAAATTTCATAGAAACAAATATTTTTATTTTGAATAGTATATTGTAATAAACATATATAAAGTTCATTTATTGCTTAAAATGATCCGTATAGTTTATACACAAAGTATATTATAATTTTATATGCTGGTTTAGTTTCTAATTTATATTTTTATTTGCGTCGGATATTTTGACTAGGCCGCAAAAATGTTCGTCTCGGGCCACGAGTTTGACACTCCTGCACTAAACTACTAAAAGATCTGAAGAAATTTCAAATCAACACAAAATTATAGAGAAATCTAGCATTCATAGTAACAAAACGGAATATCAGGTCTTCTCAGAAAACTCCCACTGAAAACGGGTATGAGGTAGAGGGAAGGTGGTAGGAATAAATAATGGAAACGAATGAAGTAGAAGAAAAGAAAAGGAAACAATAAATCCAGAAAGGCAAAAAGACAACCGAAACAAAATTTTTAGAAAGCCGAGACGAGGAAGAAAAACAAATTCCCAAGAAAATATTTGAATTAGAAAATAACAAATTCCTAGTACATACACCGGAAATTTGATTGTTTGTGAAACAAAGGAAAATTCGTTATTCACGAATCGTATATGATAAATACTGTAATTCTAAGAACAGTCTTAAAAACAAATTTCTTTTAAATTCTAAAGGTGATTTGGTAATGACGCTGTCGAGGGAATTATTTCTGAAGAAGGCATTAATCAATGCAACAGGTGAAGCTGAAGATGAATTTTTTTATTTTTGAATTTCTTCAATTTTTTAAATTTCGTGTAACGTAATAGCTGATATTGTTTCTGCGGAAGTGCTGTATCTCCAGTTCAGTGCTTATCATTAAAATTGATGGTATGGTGATTAATTAAAAATTAAATGTGACTAGTTGTAAAGGAAGACATATTCTTAAAAATTAAAATTAAATAGCATTACAATTTTTGTGGATTAAATTTGGTAATTAATTAATTAATTAAATTTACTTTCGGATGGATTGTTTAATGTAGTCAAATATGTAAAACCACGTGTAAATAATAAATTTAATTTGCGATACATTTATTTAACAGAATTTGTGTAAAGGAGAAAAAAACTGAAATCGGGAAATTAGGATGAGATTATGGCGCGTTCATTAACTAATTTTGACATAATTTTTAAAATAAAGTTTTCCACCTATGTTATTTCCATTAATTAATTATTTAGTTATTGACTGCATTTTCCACGGTTTCCAATGGCTTTTCCAAATTTGGTGCGACATTGGATTCTACTCCTTCTGAAATTCTTCCTGCATTTTCGACGGCATTTGCCGCACTAGATTGGAAGGGTTGAGGTAGTAAATTTGTAGGAGTATAACTTTCATCAGATTCTTCAGAAGAGGAAGAAGAAGAATCAGGCTCAGAAGCAGGGAGAGGAGAAGGAACTGGATAAGGGAGAGGAGGTCTGACTAGATTGTTACCTTGGTTTGGGACTTGATACATGAACGGGTGATAAGGACGAGGACGAACAAATTGTACAACGTTGGCTCCTTGAGGGAAACCAGATGGGACGGCGTCAAATCCTTCGTAAGGAGCATTCTGGATTTGTGTTGGGGTGGCACGATCGGTCTCTGTTGGTTGGGGTATACCATCCATTGTGGTGGTTGAGGACGGTTTGAGGAGAAGTATTCACCCCCTGGTCCCATCATAGATTGACCCATCTGAATGAAAGGTTTGGCGAATTCGTTAAATCCGTTGGCATATCCGGTGATGAAGGGTCTGATAAAACCACCAGCCAACTGAGCATTCACCTGAAACCGGAAATCGAATGTAATTAATGGTTTCAAGTTATTAAATAAATTTAATTATTGATTCTAATACAAAACTTTTTAAAAGAACAGTTTTAACACAGAATTAAGATATTTTAATTAATCATTTCAAATTAAAAAGGTAGAAGAGGGATGAATCGTTCATTTAACACCAGCAGACGACTTTTCTCTCTGTACCCTGAGATATAATTTAAATGCAATTTTTAAACAGGATGTTTAATTAGCCTACTAAATTCTGTAAAACTTTTCTAAGTAACACGCGTGATGACGATCCATTCAAAAATATATAAAAATGTCATCAAGCGTTTTTACAAACAATAATTGTAATAATTAAAATGTTTTCAAAATTATAAAATTAAGTAAATTTTTACCGTGTAAACAAAAAATTAAACAGAATCCTTACCTGGCAGGTGAATACTGCCGCAGCGAAGATAACAAGTTTATAACTCATGTCTGTTGATTGTTAGCAAAAATTCTAACAAACAGTAGTTTGAGATTTTAGTCGGAGGCAATATTTATAGTGGATATGATAATTCGAGGGTCGCAGATGGATTTTTACAACCGATTACACAATGAAGGACTGTTGACATTTTGCTTTTCCTTTAATAAAAGAAGAGAAAAAAAAATGTTGTCATTGGTGTCAGCTTTGTATTGTCGCAGGAAATTTGAAAGATTTTTCTTTTATGTTTTGACAAAAAAAAAATTTCATGACAGTCTAATGGAAAAGCGAAAATAACAATTGGCTTAGAAAAAAAAAGAAAATTTTTGGAAAGGAAAAAGGGATAACTTGTAACATCTTAGGAATGGGGGAAAGCAATATTGACAAGTTTTTATTGAAATTCAATTATTCGGTTTTAAAATGGGTTTTCGCATAGTCATAAATTTGAAATTCAACTTTATCTCGACGTTTTATAGTCAGCAAAATTACTAAAAGTCTTTTATTATTGATTTCCGCGGGTTTCACGGGAGTGCAGGAGAGAGGAGCGGATTCTACGGTCAAAGTTAAGTCTCTCATTCTTTTATGAATAATAAGCTTTTGAAACTTTGGGTTTTGTTATAAAAGACTGACAATTCTTTTTGGTTTTTCGTTTGGGAATTTGTAAGCAATACGAAAACCAAGTTTTGTCTTAAAATATTTTCATGAGAAACTGTGATGCTGCGTGCTGTCCTTTTGGTTTCTTGATCTTTCCTCCGTCAGAGAGAAAAAGGAAAATCGATGAGAAAATTCCTTGCCGAGAAACTCCTTCTTCATTTCAACTTTTAATTAAAAAACATCCGGAATTCGTCTCGATGCTCTTTTAATAATTAATAAAAATGCAATTAAAATTGAGGTTTTTAAAAGCTCGGCCATCTTCTTGACGTTAATCCTGACATAATTACTTTATTTCTATTTCAAGTTTCTTCATGTCTTAAGAAGTTTTGCTCCGACTTTGAGTCTTTTATTGCGTCGCCGACTTTTTCCTTCACTTTTGTGTTAAACTCGAAAAATATTTTTGTACCGTAGATAATTTTTCCCAGACTTTTTCAGACAGCTAGAAGCACCTTCAGTGAAAAGTAAAACCAATCCTCTTGGTTAAGAAGGTATGTTTCAATGAAGGAGAAGGCTGGTAGAGATTTAAAGTCAAAGGAATGGATTTATGAATGTTCAGGTATAAGGAAAGGAGCGAAATGTAAATTTTGAGTAATTACAAGTGATTAAAAATTAAAATATTATAATATAGCTACGGCATAATTATATAATATTATATATGCTTCTCTTTCTCTCGAGGCATTAGGAGTAACGGATTAATAATTAAAATTTATTTTTTCTTTCACTAAAATTCTCCATTTTCCCAATAATTTGAAACGGGTTCACCAAAGCCGAACACTGCTAATGCAAATCCATTAAATTAAATTAATGCTGTAGGCTGTGCCTTAGCTCTACAATATAGCCAGATTTCGTGCGCCTCTTCTTAATTTATCTTTAGAAAGTTAAAATTTTACATATATTGTTTCAGGTCCAGTTACATTTATTTTTAAATGCTTAAGAAATTGTGGTGTTCATTGAATTTAGTTATGACTATATGATGGGTCTGTATTTATTTAAATTATTATAGTATTTCAGGTATAGTTTGACATAAATTTATTATATCTTACCTATTATAATTGACGTCCTTTATGACACCTGTTGATGAATGTTGAAAGCTTACTTACTAATACATAAACAAACAAATATATTACTGCGTACAGGTATTATTTATTGTTTAGTTTAGTTTAGTTCTGTTTAATTTCTGTTTAACCTGTTTTCCACCAATGAGTACTAGGATGAGGGAGAGGGCTCAAAATCAGAATCAAAATTGCTTTATATAGGCATGTTCGGCCTTCCGAACGAAGAAAATCCTCCAGCTTCAAGACTGATTCTCCTAAAATCACCTGTGGAGGTCGGTGAAGTGTAAGGCTAGTTTCTAAATGAACAACACCTCTGATTCCTAGTTTGGGAATGTTTTATTGATTCGACCGTCACAGTATTTATACTCCAAAAAGAGTTTGAGAACCGTTACCTCTCTGAATGAGCCATCCGACGGGCTGTTGTATCAATGAAACAATTTCCTAAAACTTCTTAGCCTTTCGTCTGATGGATCACTTTATATAATTAACATAATACTTTCAGGTACAAGCACAGCATTCTTTTAACTTCTGTACCAGTATTTTGACATTCTGGCCGTTATAGCGAAATGCCGTATAGCGGGGTATGAGTTTACTCCAAATCAGAGTAAAATGCAAAAATGCCTTGGCCGACAAATTCCAATCATGCACTGGAGCAGACTCTCCATTCGTCTTACTCATACCGCAGACTGATTACGACTGAGTTCCCTAGAACTCCATCCACCAAGAACCACCAAAATCTGATGTCTAAAAATAGTTTAATTGCAGGAACCTAGACATCCGCGCGGTCACTGGCCGGCTAGCCGCACAGACGGCGCCAAGGGATGCAGGGTTTCTACGCATCAGTATTGTCTCGAACAACTCCTATGGTAGCAAGTCAGAACAAGGCCTTTCTAATTATCAATTTATAAAAATATACAATTCCCAAAAAATAATTGTGAAAGGTGTTTTTAAATTAAAAGCTTTCAGTTTATAATAAAATTTTTCTCGTAATGAATGAGAGGACGGAAATTTTATGTTCATACATTACATACACAATACTTTAAATTTGGTAATTTACCGTTGCCTTTCTGTTGGACCATTTTAATTAATTTTATGTCTGGTTGATTTTTCTCTCCTCTTTATAGAAAGAGTGGTGAATGTTTTGACGTGTTAATGACCTAATTAATTTTTGAATTCATTATTGTCATTGATTAGTGAGTATTTATTAATTAACAAACACTGTATGATCTGTTCACAAATTTTACTTTTCAACTGAAAGTAGTAAAATCATACTTTCACTGTTTTTTGTTGTGAATTGAGTTTAATTTTTTGGTCTCATGCTGACGTTATAGATCTTAAAAGCTGTTTTATGGAATTTAATAGGATATTAGACAAAATGCAAAGAATTGAATGAATGTTGAAATGGACTTTACAAATCTAGGGAGTACTAATTTATAATATTTTTGTTAAAACTAGTTAAGACATTTTATTTATTTGTAAAAACAATAACAAGTGTAAAAAAATTAGAATGATGGAAGTATTTCAGGTGCTGGGTTTGCTGAAAGGTTTTGCAAAGCTTGTATGGCGTTGTTGAAAGAACTGTTAAGTTCGTTTTGGTTGGTTCGATGAATTCTCTTGGGTTCCCGCGACGTCAACTAAAGCTACTTCAACATTGTCAAAAGCAGTGTTGACTGTGTTCTGAGCTGACTGAAGAGCAGAAGTAGCTTCAGTCTCAACTGTTTCTCTTAGACTTTGGAGTTTATTTTGTGCCCAGTTCACGTCTTCGGATATTTTGTTCAAAGCTTTCGTCCTTCTTCGCTTTCAAAGTAGGTTTGGAAATTGGCCTCAACGTTGGCTCTGAATGTTTGAAGGGAGATGATTGCTTGGTCGATGATTCTTTCAGCTTCCTGGATGTCGATTGCTTCAGATTTTGGTTGATCTGGAAAGGTTTGAATGACTGGTCGGGATACAGCATTAGCGGGCACCAACGGAGATTGGGTGGTTGAAACTTGAACTGATGGCGTCACAACTGGAGGCCTAACTGTTGATTGAATCACAGGTTGGACTGGCCGACCGGGTTGTTGAACAGGCTCTGGGTTAGGGTATGTCACCAGTTACTGATGTTACGGGGTTGTGATGTCTTGAATGTCTTGTCCAAATTGTCCAGGTTTGCAAAGCTCCTCCAACAGCGTTACCAAAAGCTCCGTTAACTGACCAAAAATTGCCCGGCGACGTGCAACATATTTTGAATCATGCTGACAACGGGTCCTCCTGGTCGAGTTTGTGCTATAATCTGAGTTTGTTCAACTTGTCCTGTTTGTGGGTTGAGCCCAAAAGCGACGTACGAATTGGGGTTGGGAAGCCACTGATGACGGGTCTTCCATTGACAATCTGATACGCCCAGTTAGTTCCAGGTCTTTCATTCCTGAAAGAAAAATCTCAACGGGGCTGTCCTTAAGTAAGGGCTGTCGGGAATGGTTCCCTGAAAGAGAATTTAATTAAAAATTGTAAATCGTTCAAACAGTTTCAATTTTTGTGGGGAAAGAGAGAAAAGAATCATTTTATAAACAAACTTTTGATCCAATTTTTGGTTTTATAAAAACAGCCTAAGGAAGTTTTTATCTATAAAATTTCTTTATCGATTTTTAGATGATTAGAAAAACCAATTAATGTGACAAAAACAAATACAAAATTTGTTTTCATTTAACATCAAAACGATTCCCAGATATAATGTCACGTTCAGCAAACATGAAACTCAACCCATTCTCAAATACATGAAAGAAATTTTTACTTTTTCCAATTTAGAAAAATCCGAAAATGTTGGCACGCAAAAAGGCCATGTTAATGCCGCTATTTCACAAGACTGCGAAATATGGCAAGCGTGGCGAGACGATTGTAATAAAATGGACTGTTTGATAAATCCGAAACGAAGCGATATATTGAGCAATGATACAACCATTAACTGACAAAAGACTGTCCAATGTACCCACAATCCTATGGGAGGATTCGGGACATTGGAATGAAACGAATAAGAACGAGTCGAATCTTTAACATACTCCCCCCCCAAAAAATGGAACATTTTTGAAGACACATTCAGGATGATAGCTTGTTGTTAGAAAGTATAACCTGAGAGAAAGAGATCCGTGTTGTGGGGAAATTATACCGCCGGGTCCAGAATCTGGCTGGCCGGTGGGCCTGACAGAAGCTGATTGAGGTGCTTCCACCGGTGGTTGAGTTGGAGGAAATGGTGACGGATTTGGTTGACTCCCAACTGTCGTCTCCTTCCCTTGAACAGCAAGAGCAACTTGCTGACTTAATGGTTGATTCCTCGCCAACATTCTATAAGCCATTATTTGACCTCGTAACTGCAACATTTGATTCGGAGTAAGCTGACTTTTGGTATTTGAACAGGTGGACAATTTTTTCTCTAATCGGACCCAACGTTTCATAGAGTGTTCACGGTTGTCTCCTAAGGGCTGGTTGTCGAGACGAAACGGTAACGCAACGGCATATCGACCTATCGGGTCTCTAAAGTGAGGTTGAATGAAGTGTTGCTCACACCAGTCATCCTCTGGAGAAACGAGTGATTCAAGTGGAGTAACCTCCTCGATTTCCCGGAATTTTTGAAGGTCGTTCTGAAACGTAAACAAATTCTGATACTCTGCTTGCGTCTGTTCGCTCGAAGCGGGGAATGGCTCCGTATAATACCCAACCAAAAGCCGTACGCATCGCTGTGGGTCGTCCAACGACCAGATTGGGGGTTTCCTTCGACCAAATGGCCGCCGACATTTCTGCGGAGAGGAGGAGATCCACTGCACCGGGTTCATCATAATACGGATCCGCTAATTCCAAGCCTTCTATGTGTTTCAGACGGGTTTGTACGTTTACTCGTTGAGATGGTAATTGGTGACACACTGTTGGAAAAACGTATGCTGGACATTTGAACATCTTTTTATCATCTTGGCAGGAGCGTATCGAGACATTTAACATTTCTTTAGTCCTGGATGACGACTTGTCCAAACCCCTCCATGCACTACTCGTCCCGTCAAAAGGTGGAATTTGAACGGGAGCAATAGGCAAAGGACATGTCCCGGCAGGAGCTGCTTTCACCACTTCCCTCGAAGACTCCGAAAGGTCAATAGGAACAGCGGCTCGAATTTCATACACCCAGTCATAGAATTGTAAGGATGTTTCATTCACGTCGACTTCTTCGATGTCGTCGACTTGACTATTGGCATGGATGATCTTGCCTTGAACATCTTCGAAGTCCCTTTCGAGCCTTTCCAGATGTTTCAATGGCGCTCGAAAAAGATTGGCATTTTCGTCCGTGACGGTGCGCGATCGTTTCCGAATTTCACGAGCGAGAACCAAAATGTTTTCTCTGCGTTTAACTAACACGTATAGCTCTCGCGAGTTCGATTTTGTCTTAGTTTTCGGCATTTTGCAAACAATCAAACTTAAACAAGTCAAAGAAATTGGAGGTTAGAATAAAATAAACAAAAACAAAAACAAACACGAACACGAAAGTCGGCGAAAAAACCCGAACAGCAGCGAAACGAGTACTAAACTTAAAATGACTTAACTTAGACACTTATATTAATTACACTACTAATGTCTTTGTACAAGTCCGATGATATTTGAATAAAAAAATTTTAATTTTTGACGAATTTGGAAACGAAATGAGATGAAACGAAACGAAACGAAGTTTTCCCGGAACTTAGAATCCGGCTCGAAGGACCAATGTTAATGCCGCTATTTCACAAGACTGCGAAATATGACAAGCGTGGCGAGACGATTGTAATAAAATGGACTGTTTGATAAATCCGAAACGAAGCGATATATTGAGCAATGATACAACCATTAACTGACAAAAGACTGTCCAATGTACCCACAATCCTATGGGAGGATTCGGGACATTGGAATGAAACGAATAAGAACGAGTCGAATCTTTAACAAACACTTAAACCCTCGAAAGCTTATAAAACTTCCGAAATCGAAATTCTTTAGAGCTTTTATTCAGCCTTAAACTTACGTAACATTTTATTTGAGAATTTTAGGTATTTCAAAATGCGAAATTCTCTTGAGTAGCTGACAATGCTCCTAATTAAATTCTTTAATTTTTCAGCTTTTCGTTGAAGCACTCGAACCAAAAATAAATTATGTGAGTTGTTTTTGAAAAGGATAAAAATTCAAAACCTAATCATACCTGGCACATCGCAAGAGCAGAAGTCAAAACCAAGATTTTGAAAAACATTTTGATTTTTGTCGCCCCGTTTCCCGTGTTTCTGCGTTTTGATTAGTTTTGCAGAATAATTCCCAAAGTAGGTATCGTAGTTTTTATACTTTGAATGCAGGTGTTCTCGTTTGCTTAATTAACATATTCAGGTCTTTTTGTTCTTCCGCGATATCAAACAACTGGTTTTCCGCGTTTACGACTTTCTCTTTTGTCTTTGACATTGATATTTGGTTTTCTTGTAACAAAGGTTTGATGATGGTAAATAGTACAAAATTAGAATGAAAAATGAGTTCAATCATCTATCATCATCAGTCATCCTAGGAGCTTGATTTCAGATTTACATTTATTGATTGAGACTGATATGACTTATTTATGTGGTCATGTTTATCTTGTTTATACAAAAATATTCTAGAAAATATTTTTAACACTATCACCTTTATTGCTGATGATTTTCAACTTTTCTCCTGGTGGTAACTTCCATTTTGTTGTGACCCAAATTAGCTTAGCTGAGTATAGTTTGAATTGATTTATAAATAGTATTCTGGTCGTTCAAGTAGAGTAGGGATCATTTTTGGACGGATGGCCATATTCAAAATAAAATTTTATTCAAGCCGCGCAATTAAATGTAATTTTACACGTTCACGCCGGGCCGAATTTATGCTTCTTCCCGTGAGGCGAGACTATTTTACGGCAATAATAAATGTTTTCAATGAATAGAATTAAATCTTCATTATTTTAATTTTCAGCGTCTAATAGTCTAATTCAGATCACAATCAAATGCGTACGTACTGGTATGGCGCGCCGCCCGATGAGACAGTTTAGCTCGGATCACCGATGACCAAACCGTTCGATGAGACAATTAGGCGCGGGAAACCGGTAGCCCGGGCTGCCGTGAACGTGTTAAATGGTTCTCTTATACTATATATAAATACAAAGATTATTAAAAATAAATATTGGCAGGTTTGCGCAGTAGGTTTCCTAATATGCTACTGTTGTCTGTTACCGTCCACATTTCGGCACCCAAGTTTGTTTACTTTTCCTAAAATTAAAGTGGCGCTTTGGTAGGTCGCGTAAAAGTTGCAAGGGCCGCAGTTTGGACCCCTGATGTAGAGTAACACAAAGTCATTTCATAAATAATGCGCACCTATTTCAGTTTTGAGATTTTGTGGATTGACACTATTTACGTTATTCTTTATATGTCGCTGCCAAGTCAAATTCTTGAGGGAGGAGAAGTCTTTCTTATCCTCTTCAAGCACTTTGAAATAGAAGTCGATACTGTGGAAAAATGTCTAGACGAGGTAAGAGGAAATTGTTGTCGTCTTCTTCTTCTTCTTCTTCCTCCAAAAATTTACTCAAGCGGCATAATGACCAAAAGACAACATAATTATGTTTTTATTAATGAATCTTTTATTTACATTAATTTTCAAGTTTTCTACTAAAAGAAGAGTCAAATTGGCAATTTCACTAAAAGTAGACTTAAAATAAACATCCGCAAATCTCCTGTTAGATGATTACAGGTTGAAGGAATGTAAAATGAAAATTTTTTTTTTTGGTTTACATTTAATTTTTGACTATAACAGGGTGTGGAAGGGATTCAAACTTTTTTTCGGTCAGGCACTTTGACCACTAAACTACAAATCACCCAGAATGAAGGATGTATAGAAATGTTATTGCAAGAAGGGAAAATAAAAATTGAGATTGAAAAGCATCAAGTAGGAAAAGACATTTAACGACCAAATGTGAAAGCTTTGTTAAATGTTTTCGAAAATTTACTGAACTCGATCAAGAACAGAAGACGACAGAAGACTTATTGTCCTCTTTCTTTTAGTTCCAACTTTCGGGCTATGAATTCAGTGACCAGTTTAACTCAAAATCGATTATTTGTGTCAGCAACACTAAATAAATCAGGTTTCTTTTAATTATTGCTGAATTAAGCCTGTATTTCCATGCAAGTGGTTTACGTTGCGTTTCAGTGGTTGCTGT